>JAYKAV010000811.1:124754-135512 GCA_035582835.1 Phoebastria nigripes | reverse complement strand
GAAGTATTTAAAAGACGTGTAGATGAGGCGCTTAGGGACATGGTTTAGTGGGCATGGTGGTGTTGGGTTGACGGTTGGACTCGACAATCTTAGAGGTCTTTTCCAACTTTAATGATTCTATGATTCTATGGTGGGATTATACCACAGCTAGAATTTCTTCCATGCTAACACAGCTTTACACACCCACATCCTTCCATGTTTGCACCCTTCCCAGCCACAGATTCTTCCTTCRTCTCCTTCCCTTCCCTACCCCAGGGTTTCTAACTGCATCCTTCACCTTGACCCCGAGCCGGATGTACTTTCATCAAAGCTGATCCTTTTCTTGAATGCAAAAATCATGTCACATTGGATATTATGGACATCARCTCACAATTGTTCATATTTTGCTGTTTGTGGGTGACTTAGGAGGTAACATTTTCTTTACGTTTGGGAAAATAGACAAATAAATATTCCCAATGAAAGTATCAACATTTAGGCACAGAATCAGCATTGGAAAGCACTTAATGCTGCATTTTCTTCTCCCGAGACTGCTCTTTAAAAAGCAAACAACCAACCAACCAAACACAAAAGCAGGACAATAGCTATTCCAGGGCAGACATGTATTCCCCTCAGCATGACAGCGAGCTCAAAGATAATAAAACTCAAGTTGGGGCTATTAGTCCTGGGACGAACAAATTATGAGTACCCAAACTTCTCCATCACAGGGGACAGGGAATGGACAAAAATTGTCTGCGCTCTCTGTGTTCCAACACAAGAATTAGATTCATAAGCAGCAGCTAGTAGGACCCAGGTTCAAAGAGGGGAAAAAAAAGGAGGTTGGCCTTCCAGGCAGCAAACAGGAAACCTGTGAAACTCCTTGGTAAAGGACACTGTGGACGCAAAAAGCTTCCATGAGTTCAAGGGGAGGATAGGACAAATAGTGGGGGTTACTGCATAGAAAACCCACAACTGGCCGCAGAAGTCCAAAGCTGAAAATAGCTGGCAGCTGCGAGATTATTATGAGGCCAAGTATCATATACGCTTGCCCTGCTCTTACTCCTTCACTCAACCTGCTGCTCTTTCAACCTGTTGTGGGAGACAGAGATGGTAAATGGATCCATGGTCTGAGCCATGTGATCATTCTTACATAAAATTAAATCAATTCACATCCAACCAACAACCCTGAAAACTCTTCTTCTCTGGAGATGTTTACCTGGTTTATCTTGGGGACTTAGCATATTACAACTAATAWGCGTTCTCTTGACACGCAAACCAGAGATATACAAAGGAAACGGGCAGAAGGCAGAGAGCTACAGTGTCGTAAACAGTAAGCCCAAGAATGATTTGCCTCCCTCACCCTGTGCTCCAGCCAGAGAGCAGTAAAGTAGCTGCTGAAGAAGCTAGCTGCTAGAGCACAATTTTTTCTTTTTTTAAAGAGAGGAAACAAATAATCTTACCAGTATCATGGCAACATGGGAAAACCGCTCGTAAGTCTGACAGATATATGCCAGCCCTGTGTCATCCAGGAGGATTTTCTGAAGAATAAACGTAGCAACCTAGAATGGGGAGAAAGCAGAAAAGAAAGCGTGTAAACAACTTATCTATCCTGAAAAGGGACAGCCTTTGTGCTGTGTTCTTTTCAAGGCAGTCCCACAGCTGAAAGGCCTTTCAGCCGGCAGCAAATGCTTTACTCTGTGAAAGTTTAAAGCCAAAAGAAAATGCAGGACACTACACAATGCTTGGCATCTCTGGCTAAAGAAAAGAGATGGACAGAAAGCAATGTGTACAAGACAACTGGATGCAGGTTGCATAAGACAGCAACTACTGCTGGGCCGCTCGGGACAGCCTCAGGATTACGACCACACTACTCTGGTCACAGAGCAAGAAGCAGGAGAAGGATCTGTCCCTTGGCCCTGACATCTAGACGGCAAGCTGATTTCGGTTTTCATCTTGAGTGTTTCCGATTCATCATGAGACACGTGACTTTCTGGAAGAACCTAAGCCAGCAGCTGGCTTCACCAGAGAAGCACACCCAGACTAAAACCTGTGGCCAGCCTACCTGGCTCATCAGACCAGTCTGACCACAGATCTGAGCTCATGGGGGAAAGGGGCCCCTGCTCAGAGGAGACAACAAACTGGTCCAGTGCRGTGAACATTCCCATAACAACCACTAACAGCTGCCGCTCAACCTCTGTACTGTGTAGCTATAGCATTTGTTCTCTCAGGCCAAGGAAAGTTGATCCAGCTTAGTGCTGAAAGTTACTCTGCAAGGCTGCAAAGGAGGGAACGGGTGTTGAGAGCAGCAAGATTTTTCCCAGCAAAACTACCAAGCTCAGGAACTCCAGCTTAGTTTGGTGGTTTTGGCTGGTTTGTTTTTTGAGGAGGTAAAAACTCCACCCAGAGTTGCCCCAGCATTTGCAACAGGACACAAGCCAACTCCGCAGGTTACTGGCTGCCTGGGCAGTCAGAGATAAACAACAACAAGTCTTAATTAAGACAAAAAGAGTAGGTACCGTTTTGGAGAGTTCACTGCCAGACTCCATAATGCGTAAGCACAGGGGGATAATTTCTGTTGTCAATAAGAAATTTATCACTTCTTGCTCATCAGTTTTCACCAAGGCCCCTTGAAGGAAAAACAAAACCCAAAATCAATAAATGATAATTTTTTTCAAAAATCTGACCTTTCAAAGAGGGCCTGTGTTGTGTCCTCCCCAGGAATCATGAAGTCTGAATGGCAGGCAGAGCAACTGTCATCCTAAATATGTTGCAGCACATGGCTGGAGAAGAAATCGTTTTGGCAGCATAAAAGTAATCAAGCTGGGTTTGGGGGTTGTTTGTTTTTCAGAAAGGGGATGCATTCTTGGCTCTCCCCCAGTGGTAACACAAACACAAGAGGATCATGCCACCCACAGCAACCTCTGGGAAGAAGAAATGCATTTTAAGACCCTCTTTATGCATTGAGAGAGAAATGTTTTGGGCAGAAAGAAAGGAAAAAAAACAGAGTAAGGGGAAGACAGGTCAAATACACCCAAGTCAATCAATGACAAAAACCCAAAGAAAGCCCAGTCTGCACCCACCCATCCCAGTGTCTAGCTGGCTGGGCGGAGGGTGAAGGCGCAACAAGCCTGCAGGTGCTTGTACTCACAGGAAACATATTTTTGGCAATGCACCCAGACTTCAGTGTTTTCTTATTAGTGAAGAGCCCAGTTCCTACACACTAAGAGGAACCTGCCTCCACAACTGGTGGAAAAGGAGCAGCTCCTCCTGTTAATACTACAGGACTCAGAAGATCCCAATAAAAGAGACCTSTGATTTTGGTCGTTCAGGTCTCTATACCCACAGCATGAACTGCATCCAACTTGCTAAGAAACCAGTGCTCCAGCATTAGTCTGGCTGCTTACCAATCACTCCGAGGCTTGTGAGCCGCAGGTACTCAAATGGACGTGTCTTGCTAACTGTGTGCAAGAAAGGGTACAGGAAGAGAGGGATATGAGCTGCCAGAAAAGCTGACCTGTAGGAAAGAGAGAACACCCAACGTGAGAGACAAGGAAAACAAAGCGAGCACACAATCCAGCGTTAYCAAGCAGAGCCTCAGACTATTCCTGACAGACACCATTGCTGCTGCTCCTCAAAAGAGGGTAACAGTTCTCTGATAGAAAGGTAAAAACCTAACACCAAAACTATCAGCTACCTGCAWCACTGCTTCCAGCTGACCAGGAACAGAGCATGTCCTGTTGTTTTTATCACCTCTYCCTGCCACCCAGACCATCTGCTTTGTGTATTGACTGTTGTATTTCACCTTGCAGTGAGCCACAAYGCATGTGCAAAGCCTCTGTGCGACAGAAATCCAGACTGGCTGATCTCTAGGTATTACCACAGTTTAAATGTGCACAGCCACCTTTCCCCAAGAGTCCTCACATTGCCTTCTGACAATGGTGAAAATACAGACTGCTGGAGATTGCTCTGCTAGCAGAGGGAAGCTCTCTTGCACAATCATCCAACATTCTTCCTCTGTTTTCAGTTTTCAAACTCTACATTTAAAGGTGTGTGGTGTAAAACTACCCTATTTCTTTGGATACCATCTCATGGAGGGTTCCTGTTTAACACTACTTTGCAGCAGCTAAGAAACAACTTCAGCTATG
The DNA here is from genome assembly GCA_035582835.1 of Phoebastria nigripes. NCBI lineage: Eukaryota > Metazoa > Chordata > Aves > Procellariiformes > Diomedeidae > Phoebastria > Phoebastria nigripes. The sequence continues at coordinate 131,391 of JAYKAV010000811.1, read as the reverse complement.
CAGCACTTTCTTCTCAGCAGGAACAGAAGCATGAGATCATGGATCTCTGGGTAGTTTTCTTCTGAGTTTTAGCTACTGATTTTGGCTGAACCAACATCATCTTCTCCCCTGMTGACATGGGCTGGACACAGACTGAGAAAACCTGAAGTCAGGCACTGGCCGAGGACTCCAGACATGGCTCTGCTATTGCTCCCTTGCCACACACGGTCTCTGGGAAGGACAGTCCTGCTCATTGCACCCTTTGGACAGCTGGTCTAAATAACTGTAAGCTCATTAAAACAAGGATCCTGCACACAGCACTCAGCACAAAGGCACCCTTATCTCTGGCTGAGCTCCCAGGAGCTGCCACAACCCAATGTTTTGGGAATTTGCAGGATCTCAGGATGATCCAGTGAATGCAATGCATTTAGGACCACCATAAAGCTGTCATCCTGATAATCCGTGCAAACAAGTGAAAGCAGCAGGCAGCTGCCTATTTTCCAGCTCTGTCCTCTGTTCCACTTCTCTTGGTAAAAAGAACAAAGGAGCTTACGTGCTTTTGGAGTCAAACAGACAGGCTGAGCTGTCAACATAAACACCTCAGAAAACTCATGCAGTTGGAAACGCTTACCTCGTTTCAGGATGTGATGCAACACACTGTAGTAGAGCTAAAGCATTGCAGACTCTGTTGGACTGATGGGCTGTCAAAGTCGGAGGGTTGATTGATGGATAAATATTCACAATTTCCTAAAAATTAACAGATGAAGAAAAGTTAAAGGAGAAAAACATCAGAAAGTTGCACCACAGCACTTGCCCAGCAAGGAACTATGGTGACAGGAGATGACAGTCTGCTTTCACCGAGCATCACTTTGAAGTTACATGGCAGCCACCACGCTGCCAAGGCAAGGGCAGAGCTGGGTCAGCGTCAATTTGACAAGGAGTCACAGGAATGCATTCAAACCTTAATTTCAGTAAAAAAGGGTTCATTTGATTTCCTGGCTCTTTACTAGTGTAGGCACTGCTTTGTTTTGAACTTCCAGATCGAAGAGGAGTGTTGTTCCTGTGCCTAGAGGCAGAGCACACCCACTCTATTCATACTGTAGCTGCTGGTACTCTTCTAACTCAATGCAGGGGAAGCAGCTGAGGGCGAGAAATCTGATTCAGAAATCTGCCTGCTTCCAACTATAGCTCCCTTCTAATTTTCTTCACTTGTTTCAGGGCCACTCCAAGAACAGTTTGTCATTGCCAATCCCGCACTCTCTTCCGTCCTTCTTCGACAGAAATGACTAGATTCGGCACTGAGAGATAGCCAGTCATCAGCTGTAGAGTAGTTTGCCCAGAGATAAGCTGAGCCACTCGGTTTCATATGAAATGCAGGTACATTCCCTTGCAAGGATCTCTGGAGCAGTGAGCAGCATTCCCATGCTGCCCTTCCAGCGGGCTCCCTGCAAGGGCAACCTTCTGGCCAGGAAGTGCTCAAGCTCACGCAAAACAAATCAAACCAGAGATCTTCAGAATGACTGGTGTGGCTCTGCTCTGACATTGTATGAAAATAGGCAGAACATGATCCACAGAGAGCTCATACACCCAAGAACTTGCCTGTTCCCCTTCCAACTATGTAAGCTGTCTAACTAGAAATCTTACAGCCTCTGCACACATCACCTTGCTAGTTATGATTAATGGCAAATGGGCTTCCCACATCTGTTCCCCTCACCACATGATCCAACACACATCATACTCCCAGCAATGGCAATAAGGGACCCCACCAGTGCCTCCCCAGGTCTGCCCCATGGACACACAAGCTCTGCAATGTGCTGGCGCTGCACCACAGAATAAAGATGCCGCCAGTCCTACCCACCTGAAGGAGCGCTGCGATTGTGCCAAACGAGTGCCACAGCATCGGGGCAAGGTCAGGCACAGACTCACGCTTCTTGCTCAGCTCCAGCAGTGCGTTCTCCCGTGTCTCGGGGCTGGACAGCTCATTGATCCACTGGTAGATCTTTTCACGGTCAACCTGAGCCAGCGCTGTTGGCACAGGCTGGGGGGGAGACAAGAAAGCTTCAGTCCAAACATTTTATCCAAGTCTCACCCAAACCCTTCCCACAACCTGGCAGATAAGCAAAAAAGTACTCAAGAAATTCCTGACTGGGGGTGGGAGGAACTAAAGCTGCATTAAGATGCTCTGGATATGGATCCCTTCCTTAGATTAGTCTTATTATTTCACCTATTTGAAACACAAAGGTTTTACTTTCTGGCCTGACTCGTTAGGACAGTCTCTCTTAATCTGCTTGTCCAGTAGTACCTTGTAACTTCATTCAGCAATATGAGAGCCATGCTACTGCCCATCTGTGCTAGCAGAGCTCCTGGGGAGGTCACACATACTTAAGCCAGCTATCATTTGCTCCACCTGCATTTAGCACGCATTCATTTCATGCTTCAAGTGCAAGCTTCCACAAATTCAAAGTAATGCAGACGCTACCTTTTTCTCTCCAAAAACATCCATGACATTGGAGCCTGCCAATGGGGTTCACCCAACATACTGAGAATAATATCCATACAAATATCAGAAAAATTCTCACTACTCCAACATCAGCATGACACTGTCCACAGCCAGTACCACCTGCTGTTAGAGACATCTCATATTCATCCCATGTATCTTGTTTACATGCATGAAGCTAAAAGGGAATTTTTCAAGACTGATTTTGTGCAAAAATTCCTGTTCAAAATAAACCCAGAGAAGGGTAGGTCTGTATTCACAGTCAAGGCACATTTTCTACTACTCAGGAGAAATGCTGGATTTCTCTTCTGCTTTTCTTGGAACAGCAGGGAAAGAACAGCATCAAGGCCAACAAGTTTTCAAGCCAAAAAAATGAGGGAGGGCTGGGAAGGAAAGGAAGAGAAACAGGGACTGTGGAACTGTAGCATAGTTTCTGTGGAGAGGGCAAGGTGCAAGTCTTTCAATGAAAGTTTGTCTCATGCCTCCGCTGGCACAACAAGCACTCAAGGTGCAAACAAATGCTCAGCAGGCTACCTAAGTAGACAGTTTGGTGATTCAGATACAAAATTTTGAGGAAAACAAACATCAGCATTAAAACCTCCTGCGTGAACACTTYCAAAAGCCAGTTCAGAACCTATTCAAACATTCTGCCACAGTGTTTACTATTCAAGTAAAGCACAGCCCTCTTCGCACAGCCCTGTTCGTACGCTGCTGCTCCTGAGCTAGCCTGCATGCACCCAGCTCAGCATCCCCACGTGTACGGCAATCACGGCTGGGAACCGAGAACGAACTGTATTTTTTTTTTTTTTTTTTTGAAACCCAGACTGAAACTCTTCATGCGCTTACCACAACAGATGTGAGCACTGCCTGTACCATACTGACAGCAAAACTACTACTAAGCAGCTCATCACCGAGGCACTGAAGAGAATATAAAGGAGTTCAGGAATCGAAAGTGGCTGGAACCAAACCTGAAACCATATGGCAGAGGCAGGCTCCCAGAACTGCAGGAAGGATGAAGGGAGACTTCTTAACCTTTGGCAGACACCTCCAGAGCCTTCTGTCTCTATTTCTGCAAAGGTTTCCCTCCTCCGTTCATCCACATATTATATCCATATAAAGTCATGTCCAAAGAGGTTCTTCCCCAGCTGTGGGATTTTTCTCTCCTCCAGACACTTCCATCGTATTATTTAACTTAAATGTCTATATATAAGCCAATGTGCTGTTATCAATGTCTATACTCCAGGGCTCAAATACCTTTTTAACTGTTCATCTTTCCTCCTATCCTCTTTTTTCTCTCGTCTACTCAATTTTTTTTTTTTTTTTTTCCAGAACCTCACACTAAATTAGTAATCCTGACAAATTTATTGTGCTCTTACAGCTGGGAGTGCAATTCCAATGGCAACTCCTACACTGGAGCTCAGAAAGAGAGGGAGAATGAACAGAGCTCATTTATTTTTATTTGGGATGGTAGAGTGACAAGCAGTGTAGCAATAATGTTGTTATAATTGTGTTATCTAAAGCTTCCATCTATTTTTCTAGACTCACTGGAAGTTTCAGTTCCTGTAAGTTTAAACACATCGACCCTTTAAAAGCACAATCATGTGCTTGTGATCCCTAGGGAACACTAAGTAGATTTTCCACACGATTAAGTTTATGATGTCCAATATCTGTCTTAGCCAGAACCAACTGCTTTCCACAGGCTCTACAGTTGCTCCTCTCATTTTAGTTTAAATTGAAAGACATATTTTTTCCTAATCTCCTACTTTATTGTTGTTCCCCCTTCTCCCTCTAAAACCTAAAATTCTGGGGAGCCCTGAGGGCTACACACAAATCCTGCAAACTCCGAGACAGAACCCTGCCAGGCAGACTTTCTTTTGCACACAGGGAAAGTAAAAGTTACCAACAATATCTCAACACAGCACAAACTAGCCACCTCTGCATCATGAAAGATCTTGTAACACCTTCCTCAAGAGAAACGGCATTACCTCAAACATCCATGCCCGATTACATCTCCAACAATCGCATAACAAACCGGATTTAGGCAACTGGCTTTCTCTTCCTAATTGAGGAGCTGCTGCTCAGCACACTGGTAAAAGTACTGGTGAACCAAAGCAGAATATTGACTAACTGGATACACGTGCTTTTTAAACTATTTTGATAGATCACCAACTCAAAAATACCAAAATGAACTCTGGACTTCAACAGCAGTGAATTAGCTGGTTTGAGTTGGGCTTTCACTGCCTTACTGCTAGTTACAGCTACATTTATTGTTTTTAGCCTGTTCTCGAGCCTCTAGCACGTTATGCTGTCTTCAGGTCTGAAATCGAAGTGTCAGCTCTGCCACCAGCATCACTGTATAAAAAGCAATGCTCTGGCTTACCACAGCTTTATCATGACAGCGTTCACAACACCCAAAGAGATTCCCGAGCCAATTAATGACCGTACTAAGAGGTAACGTTATTTACCACAGCTCCCAAGCAMATCTCCAGAGCCAAACACCCTTCCCTGTCACCTTTAGTCTAAGCACACTAACTGTCTGTGGTAGGAAACATTTCAATACAGAACTATCAGGTGGCGTGAATTATGTATAAATTATGAAACAGATTATTTTGTTAAAATTGTATTTCAAAAAATCCTTTTATAGAGAGGTGGCTAGAACACAGATAGAGGATTAATGGGAGAYACAACAGTCCCTCACGCATTTCAACAACCACTTAGGAATTATATCGCTATAAAAATGTAAATGCTGATTAAGACAGTTCACTATGATCTTGCATACCCTTCTATGCTCCAGAAAGTGTCACTTTAAATCAGAAGTATTTGCCAGCACTCCAAGAACCAATTCAAAGTCATGAGCACTTAAACAAAGTGGGAAGACCTAAAAAGTTCTCTCAACTCCTGCTCATAAGTACTTTACTCTTGTTTGCTTGTTAGTCCAAGCAGATCCTTGAGCTAAGTTCATTTGAAAACAGCTCTAACTGCTGGTCTTGCAATACACTGCCCAAACCCAATACACACCAGAGACTCAATCAGCTCTAGGAAGTCTTATACACGCGATGAACGTGCATTTGGAGAAGCAAAAACCAAAACACAAACCCACTCAGATGGGAGATAGAATGCAATAACCACATTGTTCAAACTCAGCTTCCATTTTTGAACCCAACCAGGCCAAGGTACCATTCCACTCCCACCAACCCAAACATCAGGCACCCCATCCCTCCACGGCAGCTTCCTGAGGGGGAGGAGGGCAAGCACCCACTACGGACAGCACTGCAAGGTACTGGAGGAAAAGGGAAGAGGGAACAGGCAGTCTCTGCCTTTCCTCCCACTTGCCTGCCGTCCTGAGGAACTTTTCACTATCTCTTCTCTCCCTCTGCAGTCAAGGCCAGAAGTAAAAGAGCTCGCCGGAGGACAGACTAGGTGGCTGAGCGTGCTGGAGGCGTCCAGGCGCAGGGAGGGAGCGCAGTGGGCAAGAGGAGGGAAGGAGGGAGAACCCTACGTGATACACACCGGGCGGAAGGAGCACAGCCGGGGCACCCAGCAGGGAATCCCTCCCGGCCCATGGGCGAGCCACCCCGTCCCCACGAGCAGCAGAGCAAGGCACGGCCGCCTCGGAGAGGCACAGCGGAGTCCCCAGGGGCGCAGCTGGAGCACGAAGGCGCTCACTTAGCGCCTCCCCGCTACCAAGGGGATCCCGCCGCCCCTCCGCCGCCCCAGCCGGGGCGCTGAGGGGACGGAGCTCACCGGGGCTCCGCCACCCCGCGGCTCAAAGCCCCCCCGCCGCGGGCGGCCGAGGGGAAACGTCCCCCCGCAGCTACGAGCGGCCGCGCCCCCACGGCCCCGCTCCCCGCGCGGCCTGCGCAACGGGGTCCCGTCCCCAGCCCCGTCCCGCCCCGCCCCGCCCCGCTGGGACACGGAGCCGCGCCTCACCGCGGCCGTGGCCAAGCTGTGCATGGTGGGAGCGATGGTGGGAGCGATGGTGGGAGCGATGGTGGGAGCGGTGCCGGCGCTGCCGCCGGGGCCCGGCTCAGGAGGCCGCCGCCGCCATAGACTCAGGCCCGCCCCGACCCCTCACCCCGCCGCGCGCCTGCCAGCCCGCCGCGAGGGAGGCTGGGATAGGGGCGGGGCGAAGAGACGAACACTGCGCGCATGCGCGCGGGC
>JAYKAV010000811.1:88400-124249 GCA_035582835.1 Phoebastria nigripes | reverse complement strand
GGCTGCCGGGGGGAACCGTCCTCGGCGGCGCCTCCCGGGCTGCGCGCAGGGGCCGCGTCGTTCATTTATTCTAATTTTTACGTACGATACGCCCCGCCGTGCTGACCGGGAGCCCGCGGCGGTGCGGGGGCTGTTTCTCGTACCGCTGGGCCGGTGGCTTTCCCGGGCGGAGTGCTGGGGCGAGCCGGCAGCGCAGGAGGGCACCGCCGGGAGTCCCGGCCGGGCCCCTCCGGGTGACCGTGCCTCACGTCCCGCCAGAAATGAGCTCGTTGTCCCTCTTAGGCTTCCTCCAAAACTTTGGTTTCCATCTCTTACCGACTTCCCTCAGGCACTTTTTTTTCTTTCCGTAAATCTGTTGAAGTTGCTTTAAGGATTTGCGAGAACTTCTGTGTCCGGATTGGGTCCGCTCGCTTCAGCAGTGAGGAATCAGCGCGTTGCTGCCCAAACTGGGAGGGATTTTATTAATTAAGTTTCCTTCACTTGTGTCTAACTCTCCTTCACTGTGTTTAAAAATACCAGCAAAACAGTTCTACCGAACCTTCTACAGAAACTTTAAGCCACACTTAAATCTTTCTGTAGAGATTCTTTGGCCTGCCTAGTTACAAATTTTTCCTTTTTAACAGGTTTTTAAGGTGGAGTACGCTTGTTCTTGTTAGCTCTTTTCTGTGAGAAAGCATGGCTCCACTAAAGGTGCACGGACCTGTCCGGATGCGCAGCATGCAGACTGGAATTACAAAATGGAAAGAAGGGAGCTTTGAAATTGTGGAGAAGGACAACAAAGTGAGTCTAGTGGTTCACTACAATGTTGGAGGAATTCCAAAGACGTTTCAGGTACACCAAATATTAAGGCTTTTGTTTGAGCAGTGCATGGATTGTGCTCTTTTTTGAACAGCTGTCCTCTTCAAGGCTATTAAGTGTCACGCAAACTTCCCTCTGTCACTGTTTCTTGTTCCTCGTTTCCTGAACACTAATCCCTTTGAGTAACTCTCCTCTAAATTACTCACGTGTATTGTTAAAGGATCTGCCAAGGTTGGCGTCGAGATACCACTGACTGGGAGGAACCAAAAAGCACAGAAAAGTTACCGAAGTATCGTGGCTCACGTGTTCAGATTTTTGGAACGTTTCTGTACATTTGCTGAGTCTAGAGGTGAAGATCCTGAACACTTTGTACTAGCAGTTTTCCCAGCTGAAGAGTAACGGTGTTAACACACTTGTAACCTTTTGCTTGTTTATACAAGACTCTGCTGAACAGCAATTGTTACAGTTTTAGGTTTTAAATATGCCAGGCAACGTGGTTTCCTCACTGGGAGACTGATGCAGATCACTGTTAAAGATTCTTTTGCAATATTCAGCCTAAATTGCCTTTTTTTCATTCTATAGTTGTTTTCAGCTCAGTCTTCCTAGTTTTTTGTGCAAAATGCCCCAAATCGAAAGAATGTGAAGGAGTGTTTTCCTGTAAGAAATTTCTATCTGATTTAAAAATATGTAGAGCATATCAGAGCAGCTGGAAGAAAAAAAAAATCCTATCTCATTTAGCAACTTTTTAACAGCCTAAACTGATCTAAATGTTGGCTTCTGCTTTTTCATGCCACAGCTGTTTTTCAGCAGTAGTGCTCACCAGACCTTTCTCTGAGCCATTTATTTCTGTGTGCGGACGCGGTGAAAAAAAGTTCTCTTTATTTTTGAAAGATCAGGTTTTGCTGCCTTAGTGTGCTGAAAAGTCTCAGCAAAGAATCCAGCAGCCTGTGTTGCCTTGGAATCAAGGCATGAGAAAATCATTAGCTATGGATAGGTCCCACCTCTGTTACTGTAGACTTGAAAAGAATTGTCTGCCTTCTTGCGTGCGATGCTGTGACTGCGCATTTGCTTTAATCCAGCATTGGACCATGTTGCTTCTGAGAAGGGTGGTCTCTTCTTCCCCTCGTACCTTCCCTGGGTGCTTGTTCTCCCACGCTCCTTTCTGCCTGGACGAGTGTTAACGTGGTGTGACAGTGACTCGAAAGGTGGTTCCATGGGGAGGATGAGCCTACAGAGCAGCTAACCATGGCCTAAAGGGGCAGGTTTTGCTCCCAGCCTCTCACATCTGCTGGCTCTGGCACTCGTCAGATCTCTCTGTGAGCTCAGTGGAGGGTTTTCACGTGAATTAATTCAGGGAAAGGACCGACTGCGAGATCTGGTGGAGGGGGTGATGCGGCACCATGCAGCTAGGACCGCAGCAAAGGAGGAGGAGGAGGAAATGCCACATCATTTAGACCAATTATTTTTGTTTGGATGGTGGTTATTTTTCAGCAGGATCCCCTTTCTGGTCCTGTTCATCTTGAAGCAACACAGACACTGGCACAAGAGCATTGGTGGGAGCAAGCAGCAGGCAGGAAGAGCTGCCTGCCCGTTGTGCTGCAGGCTTGTGCTTGAGTGTAGTTTGTGTGAGCCAGCCCCAGTCTGTCACAGTGCTCTTGCGTGCTGCTTCAGGCATGACAAATTCCTGATAATTTTGCTTTAGAAGTAGCATTCCCTTTTTTTGACAAGTTGCTTTGGGAGAACTGTGGGTGATTTCCCCACCTTTTTTTACTTTTCTGTAATGGAACATTTGGATGGAGCCAGAGTTATATTTCTTTCTACAGTGACTGGTGCATCATCAAATTTCTTATGTCAGATGATACATTTTACTGACGTTTCAGAGCTTTGACTAAGTTGTCCTAGATGCTAGATATGTATTAAGAGAAATATTTCATTTACCCCCACCTCCCAAGACTTTGTGATGCTGACTGGGTCGTAACAGGTGCATGGAGAGTATGGATGGAGCCCTCTCATGATAGCATTTTCAGTTGAAAGAGGTTGTTTTGCGCTGAGATGGTGAAGTAACTGTAATCTCTTTGCACTGCGCTCAATGTTTTAAGAGAGGATGAAAAATTTGGAGTCCCCTTTTCAATTCTTAGGTCTTTGAAGACATTTTTAGCTTATATTTCAAAAAAAACCACAACCACCACCCCCCCAAAAAAAAAACCCAAAACACAAGGATTGAGCACAAAGTATTTCAGAAGTGTAATTTTCCCAGCAAAATAAACCCTTAGTTTCCAATTGAGGTGGTTTTCCAGCCTCTCCTATAAACTGCTATTGTGTCTAGATTGGCTTTCCAAGAAGCTAGAGATCTGCATGGAAAAAAAGAAGTCTCACTGATGGGCATGGAGTGCCTTTTAATATCTCAGTCTTTTATATACCTGAACAAATTTAAATAAAAATCGAGAATAATTTTTATTTTTAAACTTGTGTATAATTTGAAGGAGACAAGACGGGTTCTAGAGCAATGTATAGCAAAACTTTGGTGTTGGACTGTAATTAGTATTCATGTCTATTAATTCTTCATCGTTATTTAGATCGGTAGTGTGGCAGTAGGCAGGTCAGGCCAAATTAGGAGAAGACTCCAATCTGATAGGCAGTGTTTTATTCTGTCTTGTGTAGTGCCTAATGACCTTGGCTGTGGTTTCCAATCTCATATGAAGCGTTGAGTATACCAATATACTGGCATGGAGGTAGTTGTGTAGCTAGTGCCTGATCTTAGGCAAGGCTAAAGAAGCGGCAGCAAAATGAAGAATTAAGCAAAAAAGGACAAGGGAATTGAAAATGAGAGTATGCTTAGGTATGTATTGTCAAACTTACATGCAGTCTACAGATGCGAGATACTCTCTTGCTTCCTCTGCTTTAGGAGTTACCCTCAACCTGTGTGGATAGTAGAGCCTTTACTGAACAGCCAGTTCTTATAGGTGACTTAGCATGAAGTAACAATTAAGTAATGGTATAATAAAGTAGCAGCGGCATTATTAGGGAGCACAAATTCTTATTAAAATTATTCTTGTGCTTGACCATAACCCTGAAAGTTTTGACACCACTTAATTGTTATAATGTTGCATATAGACTAAGCATGTTTCTTATTGACTTACTCCCTCAGCAAATTTTTTAAGCTATGTCAAATCTGTCTTCCCTGAGAGCAAATTATAAAGTGAGTAGAAGTTTGTACTTGACATTTAAAACTTTCCCCATCTTAAATTATATTTCAAACTTGATGTGGAATTTTCAGACAGCTAAATGAGACTGTATGAAGCTCTTACTCCTTTACATTCAAAAATATGACACTCAATAGCAAAGCAAGTTTCAGAAAGCTTATCCAGGAATATAGGGACTGTTGAGCTATAGTGATATACTGTCCTTTCAGTTCTGTCAGCTTCCAAGATCACCGATTGCATTAATTCTGTGAGGCTTAATGTTTGCTCGAAATGGAGCAAGGAAAAGTATTTCAGTGCAAGTGCCTCTTACTCTCTCTATTTGAAGTGTTTTGTTTGAATTTGTAAGTATTTTGGCCTTTTAAAAATGGATTTATGTTTATAGTCACTTTCTTGTTTTCAGCTAAGCCATAACATTAAAACTGTGACCTTACGACCAAATGGTAGAAAACTGTGCTGCCTGATGCTAACACTAAAGGATACCAGCTTCCTGACGATTGATAAGGTACCCTTTAAAGATGCAAATGAAATGCGCATGTATTTGGATGCAGTCCATCAAGACAGGGTTCATACTGGTAAGTGCAATTGTTGTAAATCATGTTAATAACAGTTTGGAGAGGGGTCGGTGCTGTGTTTTCTTTCTTTCATCTTTAGCTATTTTGTCCTCCTTGTGTTACTGACTTTCTTTGCATTTGTGTAAATGCTTCTTTCTGGCCCTGAACCCCAATTTATGTTATATACCTTTCTCACAACGTACCTTTGTCATGCTGAACAATAAGCAGAGATTAAACAGGTAGGAATTGTTTATGTTGTAAGTATGTTGGTATTTGAAAAACTCTTGTCTGTTTATCACACATGCATAGTCTCTTTCCTTGTTATTTTACCTCTTATTTTATTTTGTTCTTTTTAAGGATAGGAACTTTACTGCCAACTGAGTAAATGACCAATATAAAGGATATCCATAAACATGTGCTTATGTCTGTGCACTCAGAATATTGTACTGTCTGTTGGCAAGAAATCTAGTGTGTCCCTTCCAAAATCAACTCCAGCTAAATAACGTCTTACAAATAAGAATGCCAATCAGTTAAATGACAATCAAATCAAATGTTGTGTACTTTTCCTGTCAGCTGGGAAACCCTCTCAGGGATCTGGCAGCTTTGGAGGTGTGCTGGGCAGCAGGACTACACAGAAGGAAGCTAATAGGCAATTCTCTTACATAGAGAACCAGGTTTGTTTAATTGTTCAAATTTTTCTTCTCCTTTAATTTTATTTCATTCATTTCCTCCTCTCATTCTCTTATTGTATGTTGTAATAGCACTGTAAATATATATTTTGCATCCAAAGTCTTTGTAATCTAGAGGGCTTGGAATAGATGTATACAGGGTGGTTGGCAACAGTGTGTCTTGCTTGTGAGGAGCCATATATTCTGTATGAATAAGAAAGGTCAGTGTCTGGCTGTGGAAGACAGAGTATGTTCTTCATACTGAGCTATCAGTCAGGCAGAGAAGCAGCAGAAATAGAGGGAAAGTACATGATTAAGACTTGCTTCTCACATAGTTCTGAATATCTCTTTGTTTATACTGAACACCTTACGTAGCAGCTGAACATGTTATAGTCAGCATAGGTCTTAATGAGTTTAGCAGACTTCAGCCAAATGTATATATTGAAAAGCTGCTGACCCAGTTTTGTATCAGAATAAAGTTACTGAATTTGTGGCATTCTGCTCAGATTTTTGTGTAAATTTTGCAGGCTTTTCCCTGAAAGTGATTTTCCTTCAAAATATTTTTGTTCTTCCTTTTCTCCCTGCATAACACAGATTTCATGGTGTATCTACCGGCTTTAATTGACTTTGTTATCTCCGTGAATATACTTGTATTACCGCCCCGAGGGAGAATATTTTTGACGTTGTCCCAAAACAAATTTTACATGTTGCTTAAAGGCAATCTCACAGTAAAAACTCTAAGGCTGTGTATACAGTGGTAAGATTAGACATGTTTAGTTTTCAAGTCTAAAATTGACCAACATTCCTTAGTCAACCAACTGTTAGCTCTTTCCATTGCATTACATGTGGCGCTTGCTTGGCCCAAGGCTGTCAGGGCACTGTTCTAATTGTGTGGTTTTTAATACAGCTTTTTTTTTTTGCTTTTTTTTTTCTTTTTCTAATACCACCCAGGCTTGATCTGGGGATAGTTAGGAATCATGCCTTGGGTTTTTTAATGTAAAATCATGTAAAGGAGATTTTAAAACCTAAAGTTCAACTGACTTAGCATTGGAAAATGAGAAGGGAAATTGGTTACTGCAGTAGGGTTTCATGTTTATGACTTCAGTCGATACAGTCAAAATTTTACCTATGTCTAATTAGTGTTAAATTCTCTTCATCTATTACATGTAGCATTTTTCTGCTTTTGGCCGCTACACTGTAGCAAGTAGAGCAGTGGTGTAAATGCTAGATTAGACTAAAGATGATCATCTTTTTCACTGTTTCGGTTGTCTCCCTGGCCCCCTCCACTTGGGTTTTGCAGAGTCCTCCCAAAAGAGTGCCTGTGGAAAGTAAGGAGGAAAATCCGTTTCGCAAGGTGCTGGGTACCCCAGCAAGAGCGTCTGTTAAGAATCCCGCTGGAACTGGAACACCTAGCAACAGGGTGAACATTTCAGCGTCTCCTGCATCATCAGTCCCTCATAGAACGGGCTTGGAGAATCGGTAGGAGTGTTATCCTCTTGTTACGATATTGTTAAAATTTAGCTCTTTATAGAGCTGCGGGTGGAACTCAGTACACCTAAAAGTAAGAAGGGAATATGTTTCTTCCTCTGGTTTTGCTGTTACTTTTAACAGGATGTTAATATGTGCTTTTCTAACCTCTGGCTGGTACTGGCACTAGAGCTTTATGAACAACTTAAGAGTTGGGCAGACCAAATTCTTCTCTGTATGCTATGTTATAAAAGTGGAGATTGTGGAAGATAGGTGCAAAATGCACAGAAAGCGTTGAGGAGTTCTGTTCAGTTGGAACAGGATCATTTACTAGCCTTTCTGAAAGAATGACCACTTCAAAAATTTTCTGTCATCAGTGAAAAGAGGAAAAGAACACAACCTCCTGGTTCAGAAATGAGTGAAGATTATCCCAAAGAGAATGATTCTTCAACGTAAGTAACTGTTGTTCCTAGTTTCTGATTTTAAACTCTTAGTTCATTTGTAAATGTAAATTTTTCTGAAAAGAATGCTTGGGTATTTCCTGTCTCAGCAACATGGTACAGGCCAGCCACTAGTCAACTTCTGAACACATTGGGTGCTTGAAATGGGGTTTGCATTCAGGATTAATGAGAGAAATACAACCTGCTCTAGCAGTTGATTTGCAGGAACCGGCACATGCAAATTTTGTGTCATCTTCCTTTTGTCAGTTTAGTCAGGATTGTCATATGTGCTATATGTGTATAGCAATAGGTACCTTCTTTATTGAACTTGCTTTGACCCTTTTCAAAACAAAATTCATACAGGGAAATTGCCATTTGGAGAATAAGCTCCATGTGTTTAAAATCGCATTTAGTCATAAGTAAGAAGGCTTGTTTAAATGAATTGGTTAAACTTATCTGCGAGTAAAGTTTAACTGTTCCACAGTCGAGTATTAAAGGTGATAGGAGAGAAATGTTTTAAAACAAGTTGTAAATATCAAGCAGGAATATCTTGTATCTTCTATAACTGCACTGACTTCCACTCTTGTTTATCTGTAGGAATAATAAAGCCTTGAGTGATCCAGCATGGAAGTACTTGAACAGTAGCAGAGAGAAACAGTTGAATCTGAAGCAGGCAGAGGAAAATAGGACATCAGGTAAAAAAATAAAAGTAAAGCCAAATGATACCTGGCTTTGACCAGTACGATTTTACCCCTTTGATATTAGTTTAGAAAGTTGCTGCAGAGGTGGTTTTCCTAATCTGCTTTCCCTGTGCCACTAACTTTCTTGCTTCCTACAGAGCCATATATGAGATGCAAACAACTTGCCTTCATTTTCAAAGCCTATCCTGCTCTAGTGTGACCCTGACCTCTATACTCAGGTGCTGATGCCAGCCCATGTGCTGGCTTGTTTGAATATTCAACAAGCAGCTTCAAACTTTGCTCCAAGCTGCCCTTCCCTTTGGGAGGGGATTCCTGTAAACACCTAAGCATTTCCTTTTTGCTTGCTTTCTTGTTTATTTTTAAAGCTCTCCTTTGCTGTTAATGCCCACATGAATTGTAGGCTGGTTTTTGTGCTGAAAATGTGTACTGTTTGCTTTTATTTCCCTATCTCTTCCCCAGAACTTAGAGGGGGAACTCTTTGGGGCCAGGACTTCTGTTCTGTTTGTTCCAAAGTTCTGTTGGATGCTGGTGTGTGGCAAGGTTTTATAGACAATATAGAAATATTGACACAATGTACATAAGCTAGTAAGCAACAGCATTCTTCAGTTTTACTAATAAATACTGAGCCTCTTTCCCCATAAAGGGGAATGCATTCAAGATCTTGTTTTTATGGGGAATGTTGCTGAATGCATTCTTTTTTTAGTGCAGCTCTGATGGTGCAAACATGTTGCTGGAGGAGCCAGTAAGGTGAACGTTTATCTCTGAATGAAAATCTGGTTTGCTCTTTAGAGTCAAAATTAGAATCTGTGAGTGTATACCTGCAAGTTCAGGTAACAGTATTGTGAACTTCCTTCATATATCTGCATTTCTGAAAGTTGCGTGGCTCAAACCACTTCAAGCTGGGATAGAAGCAAATGTTTATTCATTATCCAAACTAAATTATGCTGTGATTCACCATAATAGGTGTTTTTTTGACTCTTGAGAACTTTTTTTTTATGTGGCACCATCTGAGACATTAGAGTCTCAGGATCTGAGACAATGCTATCAGAACAATGAAACAATCATATTTTGCCCCAAGCATATAGTAATTTACTGTGGAATTTGGAGTGGGAAGAGAAACTGTTTTCACTTCTGCATATTTACCTTGAATTTTGAGAGCACTGTATTGGAAATCATTAGTGAGTTTTCTGTTATGTGTATCTTGTATATTTGAACAAGAGGTGGATATTGATTATCTTTCAGATAGTTAAGACCACTCAATGACTTTTTAATGTTTTGTATTGCAATTCGGATTTGATGGAGGTTATGGTATTAAATTCAATTAAAACTCCAGCATGTCTTCACTTACGTATGATTAATATTCACATCAGGACTTCTAAGTATGTGTGTTAGTACTTTCCCAACCAATTCTGGAAAACAGTATTTGAGGATTTTTAAACCTTTTGACTAAATAGTTGTATGTTGTATAAATAGCTGAGTTACCTGGAACAAAACGACCTGCCTCTCTTTCTGTTTTTCAAGGTATTTTACCACTGCAGTCATCATCCTTTTATGGTAGTCGGTCCTCATCAAAAGAGTACTCCACTGGCAGTTCCACCCTGGACAGGTAGGACTGATTCACTAGCATGAACTGTAAATGACAGTTCTTTCCCAGGAATTAGGATCTTCAGCTTCCTGTGTGTTTATCACGTGGTATATAGCTTATGGGCATAAAACGTGTGTGTGTGTGTGTGTGTGTATATATATATATTATTTTTTTGCCCCAGGAGTACAATCTAGGTATTCAGTGTGGCTACAATTGCTCTAGTTACATCTACAACTCCAGTTACTGCTTGCAATAGATAGACTTTCTAAAATCACTCAAGTCTATAATAGTCATTGTGAATGACTGATCCAGATGATATCTAAACTCTAAATGGTTCAAATTCTGTATAAACTCTGGAACTTTAGACTGAATCCTTGCTTCATTTTTCCCAAGTAGATAAGTGGCATGAAACTCTATATTTTAATAACAGTGTTTTAGTAATACTGAATCCTGCTGAGGTTGGGATTCTTCTGTGTTAGAAGCTGTGCAATCAAACTGTTGGTCTCTGCCCTAGATGGATGAGATACAAGATCAAGGAAGAAAAGAAGCATTGTCCGTGCTTTACACATGAGGGACTGAGGTCTAGAGTGATTAGGTTACAAGAACAAGAGGCTGAAAATGAAGACTCTGGCCCAGATGTGAATTTTAAGCATATCTTAGGAGTGGTGATCTCATGCTACACGATCGTTCTTCCTCTCAACGTACAGTGTGGGGAATTGTTAAATTCCTTAAAGACAAAAGACTTGGTTACACTGCATGCACACCTGTGGATGTAAGGAAATTTAAACAAACAAAGTATTTTAAGTGCTCTGGAAAGAAGTTCTCTCTTTCACACCTCTTTTGCATTATGATACATGCCAGTTATCTCGTGTGGCTTTACCAGTCCTTGTCTTCTATAGTGATACAATTCCAGTGTCATGGACTATAGCTATTTAAGGAAGAGCATTAGAAATCTTACACTTCTTATCCTTTTATGTTTTTAGGTCTAGTGTATCCAGCCAGACCCCTTCAGCCAAAAGAAGCCTGGGATTTCTTTCTCAGCCTGCCCCTCTTTCTGTTAAAAAAATGAGATCTAATCAAGATTACACAGGGTGGAACAAACCCCGAGTACCCCTTTCCACCCATCCTCAACAACAATTACAAGGGTAAATTTAATTTTCTTTATCTAGCATACACACTTTGATCATGAGAACATACACATTCTTGTTATAATTATTTAGTGAAAAAAAAAAAAAAAAATTCTGAAACTAATGAACACTGAGACAGGGAACACTTTTCCTAGTTTGGAAAATATATATTCTTAAATTCACTTCCTGAGAATTTTAGAGATACAATTATTTCAGGTAATTCATGGTCTTTTCTTACACTTTCATGATTCATTTCTCTATCTTGTGTATATACACACATTTTTTTTAATTTTGATTGTAGAAACTCATGGGTGCTTTCCTGATAAATGCCACCTCCCATGAGTTTTCAGTTTAGTCTGAAGGGCAGGAGGACAGCTCCAATAAGAAACTCTGCGGGGAGTGGCTGGGGTGAATGTCCTACCTGTTAGTAGTGCCGTGTTTAACACTGGCATGTTTACACATTGACATACCTACCATGTTCAATCTTTTTTTCAGATTTTCAAACTTGGGAAACACCTGCTATATGAATGCCATTCTACAGTCCTTGTTTTCAATTCAGTCTTTTGCTAATGATTTGCTCAAGCAGGGTATCCCATGGAAAAAAATTCCACTCAATGCACTTATCAGGTAAAATTCACTTTCTGGGAAGGATGTTTTCTCTTTCATTACTGAGAAACTACTTTTGTAATACTGAAGCACCTTTGTAGAGGGTAATTTGCATGTGTAGATAATAAAATAAATCCTAGAGCTCTGTATTTTGGAGTTTTACTTTAGAAATAGGAAGTAGGCTCTTAAAAATTGCAATGCTGAGTTACAGGCAGTCTTTTATATCTTCTACTGTATTTCTAGTGGCAGAGTGAAATGCTTCAGAAGAAAATGCAAGAAACTGCAAAATAAATAGATGCAGAATAACTTCTTTTTAAAACATTACCAGCTAGGGTTTAAGCTGGTCACTAACTTTGCCTGATACGTGAGGGCTTATGCCTTTTTGGAAAATATCCTTTGTCTAGTAGCTGTGGAGAGCGTTCGAGTTCTGCATACTTAATCTTTTTCTAAATTCAGCTGAACTCTCAGTTCAGTCAAACCTCACGTCAAGAAACTCCAAAGGTTTCTGTAATGTGTAAAACTCTCTTTTCTCTTTGAAATTTTGAATTCCTGTGCCATTCAGATTCCATTCTATGTCTTATCAGAAAGACAAACTGCTCTTTGCTCTATGTACCGCACTCTCTGCCATTTGGGATTTTTATTATATATGCTGTTGTGTACCTCGTTTCTTTTCTCTCACTAAAGAAGATTCAGGATTATCAGAACCATTTCTGTTTCCATTTCATAGTGTTTTATATCTTTTGGGGTCATTTCTATTTTTGCTGTGTCTTCCTGAACTCTTCCTACGCTACTCGGGATCAGAGGTTGTTCCACGTGCCTCTTGAAATGTCCTTTCCCTAATTTTTGTAGAAAGACCTCTGAAGCTTGTGCCCCATATACCTCATGGTAAACTGTGTGGCTAGAGCTTGTGCCATAGTTCCTCTAATGGAGGGCAGTGTGTGATCCTGTGCCTAAATACAATAAGTCAGAGTTGATACTCTAGCATCTACTTTGACTTCTATTGGTTTGGGTATGGGCACTTGATCTAGTACGTTGAATGGTTTTCTGGTTGAAAACCCATTGCCTATCAACTGCTTTGTGGTGAAAAAGGCGTGTTTCCTGACATGCTTTGCTGAGCAGTTGTAGAGGGTTAAGAGAGCACACACCGTTATTGTAGCTCAGCAGAATAGCAGAAACTTGTTGAGCTGCAGTAAACAGATCGGATTCTCTGGGTAACTGAGTATTAGTTGTTGGTTTGGGGTGGGAGGGGATTGCATAGGTCTTTTCTGTCTTTCTCTCTTTTTTTTTTGTGTGTCATGATACATGACATCTTCCCATCACCTTCCCATATATGTACTATGATGGAAACTGGTGTGCTTGGAATATATTGGGTGTGTATTTCCTGTGAAATTGTAAAGCAGTTGTAAAAGATAACTAAATGACAATAACTGAGAGGCACTGGTAAAGTCAATTTCAGCAGTTTTTTAACAAAGTTACCAGTAATGCTATATGTAGCTTGAACCAAGGAACTCCTCATGGTTCTTGTTGTTACAGCTATTTTCTACTCTGTTGTAACGTTTTACTGCCGAAGGAAGTGAGGCTTGAAACTGAGTGGAAATTTAAAAATAAAAAAATAAATAGAAACCAGTCTGACCATGCAAGTTGAATTTAATGATTTTTGTGTTGCTTATTTTGGTGCCATGTGATTCCATTTCTCCTATTAGTACAAATGTTTTCAAAAAGCATTGTGGTTTTTTTTTTCTCTTGTGGTAAAAGATACAGCAGAAATAAGTTTATAGAACTTTATAATGCTCTTCTCTTTACCTTAAAAGACTGGAATTTTTTTGTTCATTTGGGTCCTGTTCCAATGATGGCCTCAAATGAGATTTCAAAATACTTGAAATGGAAAAGGTTAATTATGTATGAGATATTTTCATACAGAACCCCTAAACCACTTATCACAGGAGAAAAGCTTTTAGAGACTCTTAAAATGAGGTATCATGAGTTTTATTTTGTTTCTCTAAAGTCCTGGAAAGCCAATCAGTGTTTCATTGCATTGACTTCTGCAGACGTTTTGCCCATCTGCTTGCTAAAAAGGATGTCTGCAGCCCTGAGGTTAAGAAAGAGCTGCTCAAGAAGGTGAAAAGTGCCATTTCAGCTACTGCAGAGAGATTTTCTGGGTACATGCAGAACGTAAGTACCATATTGTCTAGAAACAATTATGTGTAATTTGTTCAGTGTTTGGACTGCACTGAACTCCTGTCAAGCTTCAACTCTATTTGACAGTGACTTGAGCTTTTGATTGAATGAGAACAATTGCCTGCTGTTTGTTAGAGCAGAACTGCCTTAGTATTGCTGAATGCAATGAACTAAAACATATTTCCCCAGTCTGTGTGCGTTTGAGAGAAGGAGACTGAATGAAGTTGTACAAAATCACTTTGATGAGTTTACCCTGTTTCTAGGATGCACATGAGTTCTTGAGCCAGTGTCTGGATCAGCTGAAGGAAGACATGGAAAAGTTAAACAAAACTTGGAAGAGTGAGCCAGTCCCTAATGAGGATAACTCACCTGGACGGGCTTCTGATGACCTCTCAGCCACCAAAGTTTATACGTGTCCAGTTATCAGTAACTTAGAGTTTGAGGTTCAGCATTCTATCATTTGCAAAATGTAAGTATGCTTGAGAACTTTTCTCATACTTACCTTAAAAGACTGGGAAGTGTTTCCATCTTACCTGACTTCATCTGCAGGCTATAACTAGAACTAAGAACTATGTTATTTCCAAAGCTAGATATGTACAAAATATTCTATGGTCTAGAAATTCTGTAAACCTCACGCCACACTGTCTGCTACTACAGACCTTCTTTAAACAGTCTCATACCATCTAATTCTTCATTACATATTCAGTGGAAAGCCTCTGTGCTTTGCTTTTTGTGTACCGGTTGTATGAGAACAGGGAGAAAAGGGGGTTTCAGCCAAGTAATGTTTGCTTTTAAAAAAAAAAAATGGGGAGCCATGTTTTTAATTTGTACTTTCTAAGGGCTTCCAGGGAATGGCATTTTCTTCTGTCTGTCTAGGTTATTGCGGAAAAACATGTAAACCAGTATGTCTGGGCATTCGTGGTGTGTGACGTGTGCAGCAGATTCCCATATGGGATGCTTGTATTCCACAGAGTTTTCATGAACACAGATATTTGGGAATATTACTTTGTGTGTACTGCATTAGTTCCCTGAAATAATTAAAAGTAAATTGCATGCAGGTAATAATTATTGAAGACAAATGACTGTAGGGTCTTCCCCCCCCCCCCCCAAAAAAAAAAAAAAAACGCATAAGAAAATTGGGGTGTGGTGTTTTTTTGTTGTTTTTGTTTTTTCAGATGGACTCTACTATTTTGTTTCTAAAAACAGTTTGAAAGTATTTCTAGGCTTTCCCTTCTTCTGGGCTGGGCTCACTTCTTTTCTTCTAAGGATGCTGAATGAAGAAGACGTGTTCAGCTACATAGCAGTCACTTTGATTTCATGTATACCTGATCACTTGCCTCTCCAAAGCAGTCTGTGGTTTTTTGTTCTCACCCTTACACAAATGTTTCTTTCAACTTCTAAAGTATCGAAGTGAAATCCCAAAATTCAACTTTGTCATAAGCATCAAACAATTTCATTTTGATGAGTAAAAATAGATTGATCAAGAGGCATATATTTACTGGGAAGTTACTTTAGCCTAAAAAATGTAAGTTGACATTAATTTCAAGTATATTATTCATCAGACTTACATAAGCATGTTTCTTTTTTAGGTGTGGTGAAACAGTCACTAAACGAGAACAGTTTAATGACCTCTCCATTGACCTTCCTCGAAGAAAGAAATTGCTTCCTTCCCGATCGATCCAGGATTCCCTTGACCTCTTTTTTCGGGTACATAGTTTTGGGGGTTTTTTTTATTCACTGTGGAGTATGTGTAGGTTATGTACCATATGGAAATTTTGATTATTAGTTGATTATTAGTTTCTATGACAGTGATTGCAGGCATGTGAAATAATTAACTTTGCACTTCTTTGAGGTTTGTACAGTGTTTAACAGTATACAGGAGTTTTTATTGTAAAATGCTGTGCAGAAATTAACTGATCCTTACAACACTGCTGTGAAATAGGTAAACTTCCCCATTTTGTGGTGGAAGAGTTGAGGCATAAACAAATACAAAGGAGAGAAGGGAGGCTGTCAGACAGATTGAGATAATCACTCAGGAATTGCTGCTTCCTCTCCTGGCCTAGGGTGCTTCAACAGTTTATGTACTGGCCTAAATTAGCATGGAGGAAAAAGGTCATGCAGATATAATAATTTAAAAAATAGTTGTAATATGTGGATGCTCATCTTGTAAATAGAGCTTCAAGGTGAGGTTTCTGAAAGCTAAAAATGAGCCTTACATCCATGAATTTAGTGTTGTATTTTGTCATATCTTGAGACAGACCTGTGTTTTTTCTCCATTTACAGATAGTGTTTTCAACAGATAGAATAATTGACATGCTTATTTTTCTAAAAGCTGGTGGAGGTCTTATGATTTTTAAAAAATTCTTAAAATTATAGTGGTGTCATTTGCCCTCACTTAAAGAAAAGGGCTGTAGAAATCTTTGATGGCTAAGTCATGTAATTTCAGCACAGTGATGCTTCTCCTTTTGCTGTCTGTTCAAAACTCTACTCTGGTGCAGCACATCCTTGACAAGTTTAGATGAGGATAGCTTTTTGGGAACAAATTTGAGGTTTTGAACAAGACAGAGAAAACTTCATGGCAAATTATCCTCCACCAAAGGTTATTAGGGGAAAAAAAAACCTGTGAGAAAACTGTAAACCTTGCAAGATTGTCCCCTCTCTTTGGAAGCTCATTTGTCTCAACTGTGGCTAATTCACTGGTCTGCAATAGACTTGCAGGAGAAATTCCACCTGTATTAGTGGATATGTTGTCAAATTGTAAGCTCTGCTACCTGTCCTCTTATCAGATGCCCTCTTGTTAGGTCATGTTGAAGGTGATTATAATTTTAAGTGTAACTGCTGTTTTGAAGAGCTTCCATGACAGCCAAAAGCGATGTGCTTTCTGTTGAGATCTGTTTGATGTGTCTTTTGTTCCACTAGTCATTTTTCTGTTCTCTTAAACAGGCAGAAGAGATCGAGTATTCCTGTGAGAAGTGCAATGGAAAGTCTGCTGTTGTCACACACAAGTTCAACAGGCTTCCCAGGTAAATGTTGACATCTGTTCCTCTCTTTCCTGGAAGCACATGTTACAAAAGTGCAAGCAAAAGTCCCTCGAAGAGTAAAGCTGGGAAAATGGATAGGACGGCATGTACAGTGGTCAGCATGTGAGAAAGACGCACATGCAGACAGTAGTCTTCATGCTGTTCTTTAGTTTCCCTCTAAAGCAGCTCTCTCAGGCACCCTCTGCAACACTTCTTTCTTCCTCCCTATCGCTACACAAGGAGAGCTGAGCTTTCCCCTTCCCCTTTTCTTGGGGTTTCTGGGATGTGAGGGAAGCAAAAACAGTAAATATGTTCTGGAAGTTTAATATTTTGTGCTCAGCTGACCTGATGGGCAGGACTGAGTTGGAGGCATTAGTGCCAGAAGGTACGTAGAGGGTTTTGCTTTGATCAATTAATTCTTCCCATGCTGATACCTGTTTTCTCTCTGAGTAAGCATGGCACTTTGAGGAAGAAGGCAGACACTTTGAGGGTTAATGGCATGCTCAATAGCTTCTGACCTCGTGGTTGGGTTTAGTTCATTATTCAGAGTGGAAGTGCTTGGAGGTAGGGATCATCTTCTCATGGGATGTAAAGCTAAGTCTGTTGGATGTCTTTATCTTGCCTATGTCCTTGTCCCAGGTATGCTTATACTGAACCCAGTAACTTGGTAGTTAGCTTGCGTTTTGCTTAAATAGTGTATTTATGCTAGCACTGCAAAACCCTTGTCAAAGTTTTTGAATATTAGCACAACATAAGTGATGATACAGCTGCATGATCTAAATAGACAGTACAAAGTGCAGCATAAGGGAGAAGATTCAGTGTAAGAAGGCCTTTTCAGGCTCTTTATACTGTTGTGATCAAAGGCTCTTTCAAAGAGAAAGTGTCATGACAGATAAACCAAGTACGCGTCTTGCACTGCGCACAGTTCCTCCTCAATTTTGGGCAGCTGTGTGATCCCTCCATCATAGTTTTGAATATCTGGGAGTAATATACTAGCATTCTGGCCTATAATGGTAACATTTCGATTGTTTCCTGCCTCTCACTGCATGGTAGAAATAATGAGTTTGGTAAGAGCTGCTTGCTTCTGCTTGACTGAAGGGCAAGGTGATGCAGATCAAAGCAGGAAGCCTCTTGAGTCGACAGAGTCTGCGCTCTGCACCTTGCACAAAGTTGAGTGATAGACAGGAGAGTAATTACCTGTCTCTTGCCAGGTAAGAGATGGATAGTGTTTCCCTACCACCCTGAAGTAATAATCTGTTCTAGAGTCAGGTGAATGCATTTTGTAAACAGGGCTACTTGGATTTTGAACAGGTTTTCTCTGACTTCTGTCTTGAGATTAACATTTGTCCTTCTCTCATATCTCTCAGGGTCCTGATTCTTCATCTGAAACGATACAGCTTCAATGTAGCATTGTCTCTCAATCATAAAGTCGGGCAGCAGGTGGTTATTCCAAGATACTTAACCCTGCTTTCACACTGTACAGAAAGCACTAGGCTGCCGCTGACGCTGGGATGGAGTGTCCATTCTGCAATGTAAGTGTACAACTTGTGATTGATCCATGCCATGTTAAGCACGTATGCCACAAGGTAGGCAGTTGTCAGATCTCCTCCAGAAGATGTCTGGGCAAGGAAACATTAAGATTATGCAGCTTCAGATGTGCGCTGCTAGTTTGTAATGATGCTGTCATGAGAACATGTATGGAAAGGAAGCATGATAGAAGCAGCAGAAAGAGTTGGTGGGGCATTATCTAGGGTAGTATTATCTTGGTAAGATAATACTCTTCACTGTCCTTGAAAATAACTTTCTATCCTTTTTAAGAGATCTTCTGTTAGTAATTTCTAAAATTTATGCCTCTCGGTCCAAAGTAATCTAGATTGCCTTTCCCTTCACAGCACACTTAACTCTGCTTAGGAGACATAACATCCTACCTTTTTCTGCTAATTTCCACTTGCACCTCCTGTGCTATCATTCATTTTTCATTGTCTTTCCCGTGCCACTGTAGCATCTGAGCACTTCACATGCTGAAAATACTCTCTCCTTTTCCTTGTGACAGTTATTTCTATACAGCTGCTTGTCCTGAGACACAGGGATTAAATGTGCCAGTTGTCACATAGGAAGTCTGTGGCAGAATAAGGAACAAGAAACCTGCAGGTCTCTTGTGGTCCCTGCCTAGTGACGTAACTACGGTAGCCGTAGTGAGTTAGGACACATCTGGTGTATACGTTCAGCAGCATGGCATGCGTTCTTGTGCTGAACGTTTAGTGGCATTTGAGATTTACATGAATGTTTCCTAAGAGTTTGCTTTAACAATAGAAATTTTAAACACAACAAACAGCTTAAGCTAAACAGAGCAGAAATACTTGAAAATATGTTTGAAATAGCTTTCCAATGGCTTTTTTTTTAGTCATTGAAACCATTCTGATTGACCCAAGAGTGGAAGGGTAACTAGGCTGCAGAGAAGCAGCCCTGGTTTGAGGGGGAAGATTAGAAAAGATTTCTGCATTGGCAGCCATCTGGTGGATAGATGTGTAGTGATAGTGATGGACTTTGAGGAGCCCGTGAAAGGATTAAACGGAGCAGGAAGTTTGTTTAGAAGAACCTAGGTAAGGGAGGAGAAATGGAGTCGTGGGACATGCCAGAAAACCGGCTGATCCAGACAGCAGCAGGAGACTGTGGTTTGGGAGCAGGAACTCAAGTGTTGGTGGGAATAAAAAATAAAGGAATGAGTTGTCTTGACATGGGAGCCCAAAGCCTTTAATTTGTGAGCATGTCCCTAAGGGTGCATCACTAAGAAGTGAATCAAGTTTAAAGGATTATATATGGTTTTGAACAACTGTTGTATATTTATAGCATGATGGAGTTACTACTCTAAATCTAAGCAATTAGCAAGTATATAATGGTATTCTACTTGTTTCTTTGGTCATGGATTTGCATGCATAGTAGACAAGTAAACACTTATTTTTAAAAGACTGTAACTGCTGCAATAAATACTTTGGTTTTTTAATAGTTCCCGTCCATTGAAAGCCTCCCAAATGGTGAATTCCTGTACTATAAGCACTTCCACACCTTGTAGGTGAGTTATAGCTCTGAAATGCCCATGGCCTGGGGTTTCATGGGATAATTTCTAAGGCATTTTAAAATTTTCTAATTCTTCTTCTTTAATCTTTCCACTTTTTCTATTTGTTTTCTTTTCTTTCTATTTTTTTTTCTATTTTTTCTATTGTAGTAAATTATTTCAGCTATTGTCTTTTTTCATATCTGAGTTTTATTGGTGTTACATGCTAGCTGAAATTAATATCAATGGTACAATTTACCTAGTTGACATGATCACCTTAGCATTTCTTTTGAGAACCTTTGGGGACTTGTAAGTAAGCAAAGATGATTTTTTTTTCAGACAGAAGGCTGAGCATCAGAATGAGAACTGGATTTAGTTTGTACAGATGATTTGTCAGTGCCAGATATCTTAAACTAGCTTTCATTTGTAGTTGCAACTCACATATGTAAGAAGCAAAATGGTTTCTAATTCTGCAATCTAGCTCTTTTCTCTGTTCTGGCTCTATGGAGCCCCAATGTGTGTTTTGGGAACGGGTGGTTAGTTCCTTAAGTTTATTTGCAAAGGTGAGAGGGCATTGTTTTTATAGGCCATTTTGAAAGGCCAGTTTTTGATATAGTGAAAAATGTGATATCACGCTGGATAGTTTTGCATTGTGGAATACTTAAAGACCAGATTTCCTAATTGAGAGAAATCGCGACTTCCCCAGACTCCCTTGTCTTCTGTTCTAAAGAAGCAAGAATTTATCTTAATGAAAAAGCAAACAGGAAAACTGAAAAACTTGTGCAGAGTTGTGCTTTTTATATCCTAGTAGTGATGGGGGAACTCCTGTGTCCACCTTAGTAAACTTCAGAAGTCAAATGGTTTGTTCCAAGTTCTACATGGACTACATGGACTCGACTCAAATGAGTACTGTCTGGGATTGCTAGGTAATAAAGTGCAGAATCCTTGGCCTTAGAAGCAAGAGCCACATGCTTAGTAACTTTTAACGTTGTAAGTTGCTATTGCAGGCTTGCAGTAGGTATGTCAGTTAACCTAGTAAAATATACCTTTTCTGAAAACCCTGCCTGCTATTTATTGAACAATAAATTGTCATTGTCAGTCGTTGCAGTTCCCCAAATTGTACTGCCCCGCAATATGAAAGTTGGATGTAACACTTAACAGTTACTTCGAAACAGATTTGTACAATGCTATGAAGTTTTATAGCCATGTTTTTAATTTACAGAAAATACACTTTCAAGTCAAAGAGCTCTGCAGCACTCTATGTAGATTCTGACAGTGATGATGAGCCGTTGAAACGCTCTGTTGCCCATAGCCAAAGGTTGTGTAACATACAGAGTAGAGATCAGCAACAACTGCAAGAAGAGCCGGAAAAGGTAAGGGAAAAAACCACAAACTTCCATATACATAGATCCTGTATGTGCTCGTGTCTGGCCTGTGCTTTTCTTAGCATAGAGTGTGAGTAAAATTGATGTAAGGTAAGTTTTTTTTTCTCCTAATTAGCACTGCAATGCTGGAAGGGAGTGCTTTGCTAATTGACCTCTCTGTACAGTTGTCTTGGGTTCCCACTGGGAACAGAGGTAATTGTGTTGCAACTGCACTTCAGTTTTCAGGTTATGTACACCAGCTGCTTAGCAGTTTTGTCAGTCCTTTGGGTAACTTTCACTTGTAATGTTCCCAGGCTGAAATATAATGGGCTGTCAATAATAAAATTATGCAGTAAAACCGTTGATTAAATTAGATCCAGTACCAGTTGGGCTATGCAAAATATTCAATTGAGAGAACTTCTTGCACATCCAATCTGTGTCCCCTTTCAAGTGTGGCTTTTTAAATGCTTTTAGAAACTGAAGCTATCAGTCTTTGGAGGTGGACATGTAGAAGTGTGTAGAGATCAAGTTCGTTGGTGTAAAGCTGCAGTTAACTTCAAATTGCCTTTGAGGTCTTCATTGTGACTAGTATTAATGTTGCCAAGATATTTTTTGCTTCTATCAGGGCAGTGTATTAGCAGGTAGATGAGTTGTGTGGGAAGGAATGATGACCCAGAAGGGAAAACAAAAAGCTTAGAGGATTATCTTGCAGTACCACTTTCTTCTATTAAGAGCGTTGCAGGCTTAAGAGTGTTGCTAGTGCTTAGGACAAGTGTCCTGCATCTCTGCTTCTCTAAAGTTTTTGACAATGTGCATGGGGTTATTTTAATCAAGCAGAGATTTGTGGTCTTGATTATGGCATTAAAGGAGAGGCATAAAGCTGGCTGAATAGCAATAGGTAACAAGAGGAAGATATCTACAGTTTCTGATGTAATGGGAAGATCAAACCAAGGGAGGATCCTGATCCACTCAGTATTTAATAAATGATAAAATAGATAATGAGTATTAAATTTTCAGAAGACCCAGAGCTGGGAAGGGCTGCCAGTGTGATGAAGCTCAGAACTACAGTTAAGAATGATCTTAAGAATCTGAGAAATTGCATAAAAATAGGAGGCGTTCAGTAGGAACAGGCTAAAGGTGCTAATCTTAGCAGGACTAATCGGCTGTAAACGTGGGATAGGAACAGCTGGGAAAGCAGTGGGCCCTCAGACAGGGTTTGAAAGGTGATAGTCGGTCACAAGGTCAGGCTGGTTGAAAATGGAAGCGTATAGACAGGCGTAGCCTGCAGGTTGTGTGAAGTAACCCTCCTTTTTTCCTCAGCATTGAGCTTTAGCTGGAGTTCTGTATTCAGCTTTGGGGTCTGGAAAGAGTTATAGATTAACTGGAGAGGGGCCAGAGGAGAGGAACATGAATGGTTGGAGGTCTAGAAAGGAAGATTTTGGGGGAAAGAGTAGGCAAGTGCACTTGGGTCTTTAGTTTAAGGAGAAACCTAAGCAGGGCTTGTGTCTTCAAGGAAGGGACTTGAGCTGTTTTCCATGCCTGTGGTGGATAGAACAAGAAGTAATAGACTAAATTGCAGACAGTAATTTTTAGATTAAATATTAGGGAAAACTTCCTGATGCTCAGGATGTGTAGGGGTGGAATGGATTGCTTTGGGAGAAAGCAGAAAACCCTTTGCTGAAGGTCTCAGGAACAGGGTAGGCAACTGCTGTCCTGCATGGCACATCTGTAGCTGGCTGTGGGTGGGGAAAGTAAACTGGCTTGTCTTTGAAGTCCCTCTTAGGTATAGAAAAATTATTCCAAACTGTCCTAAATGATTCTTCCTYGAGTTTTGTTTGTGAGGAGGTAGGTAGGTAGTCTTTATCGCACAAGCTCTGTGAGTGCAGAAATTGTGGGAATAAAGCCTATTAATTTGAATAGCAAATTAATTATAGGCTTTCCAGCCTGCTGTGGGAAAGAGACAGTGGTGGTGATGATTCCACATAAGTGACTTTATTCTTTGTGGCTGTGCACGTTGGCCACTCCTCAACCACAGGCCTGACCAGCCATCTGTTATCATTAACCAGATCCTCTGTCCTTCTCAGTGTTGTCCTGGGAGGACCTGGTCCTGGTCCTTGGAAGCGGCATTACTGCTGCTGCACCATTTCCCTTGGTACGCTTCTCATAGCAGCTGTGGATGGGGTTGCATTAGGGGCTTGGCAGTCACTTCGTACAGCCGGTATATCCCCTGCAGGGCACTGCTTGCAAAGCAGTCCTGCCGTGTGGGAGAACAGCTGGAACAGCGGGTGTATACAGCATTGGGTTGTAGGGGCAAATAGCAGTTATCCAGCTGAAGTGGGCAGAACTGCAATTTCTGTGATTTCTGCCTCTGCAGATGAAGTACTATTTGAAGTACTTTTTAAAAATACTTATTTAAAGCAGCCTGTCTTAGAGCTTAAGCTACTTAAAATCTATGCAAATAATTTCTAATAGAAAAGTTGTATTCAAGTAATGCACAGATGCTGCCAACTCTTTAAAGTCCAGGCACTGAATTAGTGGTAGTTGTTGGCAAAGTGCCTGGAACTAGGGTTTGCTGAAGAGCTAAACCAGTTTTGACGTTGGTAGCCTACAGGTGCAGAGAGAAATCAGAAAGCTTAAAAAGCAGGTACTCTGCTTTCCTTATTCAGTGCATGAATAGATGTGAGGAGAGAGGTTTAAATTTGTCAGTTCTAATTCTTGGAGGGCGTGATGTCTAGAACAAGCAATTTAGTTGGATAATTCATTTGCTAATCTTGTTTGATAAGCCAGTTTTAATACAAAATGTTTGCTATATAAAACTAGTCTTGCTCATCAAAAGCTTGCTGTATTTAAGTAAAAAGCAGCAGTAAAAATGTATTTTTGTTTGTTTTAACGAAGTTCTGAGATCCATCCAAATGCAGTTTGGAATAAGACCTGGGTAAGTACGTTCTGATAGAAACTACTTTTCCCCATTTTTAACATAATATAGGGAAAAAAAATCTAAGCATATGGTAAGTAGTGTAATTGTGTAAATATGTATACGTGGAGGTTAACCTCCTGATTAACAGTTGATATCAAAATGATTGAAATCACTATATTAGTTGCAAATCAGTATGGTGTAGGAGTTGATGAGCATCATTTTTAGGAAAATAACTAGAAAAGGAAAAATTCAGATTAAGACTAAAGTGGTTTTCCTTTCTTGCAATTTAAAGTCATTCTGTTCTCCTTAGGAAAGAATAATTCCCCCCTTTCCCTGGTTAACTGTTTTCTTACTTGGTTTGCAGAGTCCTGCCCCCTGCCAAGATTTCGTATGGCAAGTCTGCAGCACCAAACCTAATTTTAATTGCTCTTCATACCAGCCTGATTTCAGCTGCTATTCTTCCATCCCTGTGTTCAAGTTCAATTACTCTCATGTTGCTGCTTCAGCCTTTGTTAACAAACTTGCAATTTTGCTACTTGTGCCTCAGCACTGACTTGCCAGAGGCTTGAGGATTCATCAGAACCTAAAGGTGGAACACATGTGTTGAAGGAAAGGAAGGAGAAGGGAAGAGTTATCTTGTGTATGTTAATCTAGAGGGCCTGTAAAAACTGGTTGTAGTTTATATTTAAATATTATTCCTTGGAGTGAATGTAGCTACAAAGATTGTCTCTCCATTGAGTCTTGTATAACTATCTGTTTAATGTTGACAGAGCCAAGCTCCCACTCCCTGGTGTTAATAAAATTTAAAAAAAAATCTCCACAGAAATGTAAAGCTGATGTTATATACCTGTTTATTCAAGCACTTAATCGTAACTCCATTCATCTCTAGGGTTCAAAAAGAAGTAAAATGGAGGGTGATAAACCTGAGCTGGGTAATGCTGGTTTTGATGGGATGAGCGAAGATGAGCTGCTAGCAGCTGTCTTAGAGATTAGCAAAAGGGAAGCTTCTCTGTCTCTGAGCCATGATGAAGATAAGCCCACAAGCAGCCCAGACACTGGGTTTGGAGACGACGAAATTCAGGAATTGCCGGAAAACCTGGAATCTATGGAGATGGAGAAACCCAAAGCAGCATTAGACTCAGGTAAGGCAAAGTAACCATCTTAATTGGACTATAGCAAGCTAAAGCGGGTTACTGTTAACGGCAGGTTAGTAATGTATGGTGGCAGAATCTGGATGCAAGTGCACTGCTGAAACTGCCTGACTTCCTCAGAGTTTTCTTACAGTTTCCCCGTGTATAAAGCGTTTAATTCATTGAACTGTGAAAATGTATTTTCTTGTATGTCTGTCATCCCTCTGATAAAGGTAAGGTCATCTTCAGAGTTAATTTCCATTTTTTTTTTCTCTCCTGATTAACACATGCTTCCACTGGCTCCCATACCAGACAATTCAATTTACTAACATTTGGCAGTCTCTGGAACTTAATCTTCCATAATCAGAAAGTATTTTCATTTCTGTAGCTGTTGCAGCCTGGGCAGCACGGTAGCAGTGTTCACATTGCTGGTGTGCAAGAGTGATGTCTGGGGTGCATAAGACTAGAATGCTTTTATAAATGCAGTTATTCTGTCACTAGTTACTAATGAATTTAGTTCTATCTCTGTAATTTTTTCTAATACTTTTTTATGTGAGAGTAGACCCTTGGGCATAAGAGACTCAGCATGTAAATTATGGCCTCTGACCCAGAAACACAGTTAAGTACAAGAAGGAGCCTGTTTGATCTCAGTGTGGGGAAATTGTCTTCCTTTAGTTGGCTGAAGGAAATTTAAGTGCTTATCATTTGTTGTGTTCTACATGCTTTCAGTCAGATTTTAATTCCGTGGAAAAACAGGCCAACAATATGCT
Source organism: Phoebastria nigripes (assembly GCA_035582835.1). NCBI lineage: Eukaryota > Metazoa > Chordata > Aves > Procellariiformes > Diomedeidae > Phoebastria > Phoebastria nigripes. The sequence continues at coordinate 98,669 of JAYKAV010000811.1, read as the reverse complement.
CTCCTTCTCCTCTAAGAGCCAGGAGCTTAAATATTAACAACAAAAAACCAGACTCTATTACCAAAAATCACACTTGTTTCAATGGACGACTCTTGACAGCTTTCATGTTGGAAGGCAGTGTATAAGAAAACTAAGTCTGTGGTCAGCCTTGTTTGTGCCCTCCTTTGCACTGATGTTGCTTATGGTTGTGTGAAAGAGAGTTGTGAGAGTGTGTACACATAAATGTATCTCTCTCCAGGTTTTCTTTGGAAAGTATAATGTAATTATTTGAAGGCTCTGTTGTGACACTTAAGCAAAAAGTATGTGTTTAATAAAAGTTTCTGTATTTTCTGATTAAGAATGCAGTTAAACACTAAACATTGCATTCAGCTTTCTGTATTTGACTGTGTATGACCAAAAAACACAAGTACTGCTCAAAGCATACGGTTTGGCATTCAGATGAGATGTGTGTATGTTGAGTTACCAGTTATGGCAGCTGAATGTAACACGCCATGAGTTCACAATCCCATGTTCCATTTAAAGGAAACTTAATTGCAAAGGATGCTTTGCTGTATCAGACAAGATGATTCTAAACATGACAGATTTAACTTGGTCCATTTCTTGTTACCGCTAGTAATAATTTTTTTTTTTTTGTAAACACTGAATAACTTGTGGTGCTTTCAAAAAAGGCTGATTTAGATATGACAGAAGATGTCTTTTCTGCTASATGATCCTCAAATAACGGTTGTTTGAGTCGAGTGAGTATTTCTTCTTACATTGGAAGTTTTCAAAGGTCATGTAATAAATTCTGTTTTGTTTTTCATCTTAAGAGGATTAGACTGATGGATTATAGTTCTGGTTCTGGTGGTCTTGTGTTTAAGAGGTCACAGATACTGAGACTGCCTTGTATAATCCTTGCTAATAACTAATGGGTAGATGTTGAAGTCTGCATAGGGCAAAACTATAAAGTTTCACATGTTGCTGCATGATAGCTGTTGGAGCAGGTCCTCACTCTTTCTCACCTGCAAGCAAATGGGAGAATCAAAGTGTCCTGCAACTGCAGGAGATGTATGCAGTGGCTGAATGAATGTTCATTCCAGAATTTTTGTAAAATACTTCTGCCACAGTGTTCGCTTTAAAGGTGAACTGAAAAGTTATAATCTTCTTGCACTTTTAAAGCTGTAGATAGTGTTCACAAGATTGAGGCTCTTACCTGAAGCAAAAAGTTGACAAATTTAAAGAGTGCTTGAGATTTGTGCTTCCCTCCATCTTACATATGATTTGGCTTTAATCGTGGCTTCGTCTGCAGTACTCCGAGGTATAATATGCAATGCAAATTTTTATAATCCATGGTTCCTTCTAGAGAAATTGAAGTGTCAGCTTCATGGCTGCAGAAACCTAGTGGTGTGTGACATCTTACTTTAGTTAAAGTTGCTGTTTCTGAGTGAACATAAAAGGCTAATAAGAAGAGAATACGTTCAGGGATTAATCAAATGGTTCGTCTTACATCTGTTAAATATAAGACTGCACTTTGGAGCTTTTTCTGTTTGACTCTTGTGTGGTGTTTTTATGGCTGGTGAGCTTTCCCTGTCAATAGATGTCACTGTGCTGCAAGGATTGTGGTGATTTAAAGAGGATTTAGCTGGTAACAAACAGAAGACCCAGGAAAGCATAACTGTACTTTCTGATTCCTCAGGTCCTGCCAATTTCACCGAGATAACTAAAGATTTTGATGAGAATAAGGAAAACAAAACTCCGGAAGGCTCCCAGGGGGAGGTTGACTGGCTGCAGCAGTACGATATGGAGAGAGAGAGGGAAGAACAAGAACTTCAGCAGGCACTGGCTCAAAGCCTTCAAGAGCAAGTAAGAAATAAAGTTTGCTTCCTTGAGTTATCTTCCCTAACACTGGAAATCTGATGGCTAAAGGAAGAGCTTGTGTTCAGGCAGTAACTGCAAAGGGATTCTGCTGCTTTTTTGAGAGAACCAGACGAAAAAAGGTTTGGATTTCTTCTAGCTCCAGTGTCAGCAGAGTGATGGCACTGGATACATCTGGGCACATTTTATATGTGCTTTGGAAACCATATATCACATCACAGACCTGCAGATTTCTCAAAGCTTTCCATGCACATTTATACACTGGCTTGTAACATTATATAAAAACAATGATAAACTGAACTAAACTCTTACTATCTGTCACCAAGAACCAAGCCCAGCTTTAGCTTCCCTGGCAGTTGCTTCTTGCAGTGTGTCGTGTCAAGACTCAAAGTGAAAGAGTCAGGTTTCAAAGCAAAGGCTAAGAACGGCCATGCCAGGTCAGGTTAAAGATCTGTCTATCCCAGTGCCTTGTTTCTGGTACTAGGAAGGGGGGGATGCTTAGTGAAGAATATAGGAACTGAGCATTTATGTGATCCTTCCCTGTTAGTAAATTGGAAAAAGGATCCCAAATAATTTAGTCTAAAACAAGTCCTTTTAGACTTGGAAAGAATTGGGATCTCGGGTTGTGTGGTAACCATCTGTATTCCACTTGAATTTCAAGACCTGTAACTGATTTCCACAAGTTTAACTGAGCCGCTGAGAGTGAAGCAAGCGCTTAGCCAGGTCTTTCTTTAAATAGGTGCCCTTGTCTGCTCTCTATTAATACTAAAGCTGTCATGGTTTTCCTTATGAGATCTGATGTTTCCATGGCTCTTGGATTTTTCTCTCCCATTACTCATTATGAGGTGCTGGTTGGTATGTTCCATGCCAGATGTAGCTTTGATTCAGCGATGCTGAGTAGTTTAACAAAGATTCCCAAATGCTTTAGAAATAGTGAGATAAAAGGCCTCATGCTAATAATGTAAAACTGCCCTTTGAGTGTTGTTCTGCTACAGTTCTGAAGTGAAAATCTGCTATTCTAATGATTTAGGCATGGAAATGCAGTAGCTGTGGTTATCTTGATTTGAAATACGTAGTTAGGGTTCTGCGTTCAGGTGCACTGAAAGCATTCAAACTCTGAATTAAGAAGCCAGCTCATTAAATATTATTGACTGGCTTGGTGTAGCTCTGTGCTTTCAAGGGTGGTGGGAGGAACAGGAGCGTGATATTATGCGAAGATTAGAAGGGTTTGTTGACTTGAGGTTTCTTTGCTCCTTGTTCATGGTAATATTTTTAATACCTGGTTGTTTAGTGGTGTCTTTTTTTGCATCCTGCCTTTGTGAATTACACCTGTTACATAGAACCACTGGCTCTACTTTCAAATGGCTTAAAAATAATAAAATCTGTCAGGATTTAACAACTCTGTCCTCAGCTGGCTTTGGGCAGAAGTAGTCTAAATTTTGCCGAAGTGTGAGGAGCTTTGTGTGTAAGTGACAGCTTTCCTTAGCGAAGGTTGCAAATTCATTCAGATGCTTTCCAAATTAATGATCCAGAGAAAGCGTTTGGTGTTACTAGAGACTCGCTCTGCTGCATACCAAACTTCAGGAGCTTTGACGAGCGTTAATGAAGGTTTGTCCCAGGTTCTGTTGCACGGGAACATTGGACTCTCGCTGGTTGCAAACATTCCTTCACACAGAACCTTTAATTTACAATGTCAGGTTTGTTGTAGAAACCAGAGCAGCACAGTTTCAATGGAAAAAGAGCACCACAAGAATTTTAAACAGTCAAGTGTCTCAATGAGCTAAGTTTTGTTCTCTTCCCATCAGGAGGCGCGAGAACAAAAAGAGGATGATGACCTTAAACGAGCCACGGAATTAAGTCTACAAGGTGAAACTTATTTAACTTCTTCCAGGATGTTGCTTTTGAGGGAAAATAGATCTGTATGAGCTCCTGAGTGTCTGTAAGACAGCTGGGATTTTGTGCTCTTCTGGCGTGTGCTTTGTTGTGTTTGGCTTTGCTCAGGTCAGCTTTTCTTGCTCTTGGTTGTGAAAGCAAATGCCAGGAAAAACTTAATGTGAAAAACAACTTATTTCATTCTCTTGAGTTTTTAATTAGATATAGATTTAGAGAGAGAGAGGTGTAATATATATTAAATTATAATATACATTTAATATATAATATTGATACAGAGAGAGCAAAATGGACCTTGAAATTTTGCATTCCCAGAAAAAGCCGGCATGCTAATGGCTCTAGTCAGAATGTAAGGATTATTTCTTACTTGCATTGATATTTTAGTGCTAATTAATGAATGCACTGGCCTTGCCCAGGAAAATGAATAAGTGCTCTATCTGATACAGAATGGGAGGGAGACAGACCTCACTGCAAGGTGTAGCTGTTGGGGGTGAAAAAAGAAACCCAAAATACACTATCTGTCTTTTCCAAATCCAGACAGTGTGGTGAGCCTCAGGCACTGTTTAACATTTGTGTGAGGCTGGCATGCAAGTGATTTCATACAATCTGGCAGAGCAAAGCATAACCAAGAGAAAATTCCTGCTCCGAAGAGGAAGAGGGAGGGTAATGAAGTATTGTGTTAAGATACTCGTAGTTGCTCAGACACCTTTAAAGGCCCTCAGGTATTACTGGATGAACCTGTGTCTGCTTCTGAAGAGAAGTAAGTTGAATGCTGCTTAAATGTCCCTCAACCTGGGTCCTGTCCCCTGATGAGCTCTGGCAGACTAAGTGCCCAGTCCCTCTCAGGTCTTCCTTGATTCGTGGCCGGGAAGAATTCAGCACTAGAAATCCTTCTTCCTCCTGATTTGCAGTCGCTTGACTTAAACATGAGCACTGCCTTGCGCTTCTCAGCTTGCTACCGTTTCATTTTTAAGGCATCAACCAGCAGTTGTTCAAGGAGATACTAATAATCTGGAGTATATATCTGGTAGTATTTGTCTTAGAAAGGTTCCCAGTGGTGCTGCAATCAAAAAACCACTAGTCATGCAAGGACCGTTGCTGAAGTGGCATTTAGCAATACCCCTGGCAAGTGCTTCATGCAGAGACCTACCTAAGTGGCTGCATTTCTTGGCTGTAGTCTAGCTTACAACAGCCCGAATAAGTTTGGAAACTAGCAGTAAAATGTTCTCAGTTAAAGGGATTCATCTATGTACTTCCCAATAAGGTTATACTAATCCAGCGTCTGATGGTTTAACAGGGCAAGCAGTGTGAGGATCTCTTTGGCAAAACATCTCCATCATAACTGGCGTGATAGTGTCTTTAAGAAAAAAAAAAAATTATCCTGAGCAGTGTCCTGTTAATCTCAGCTTCTCATCCACCCAGGACTTCATAGCTTTAATTTAGGTGGTGAAAGCATAGCTACTTCTGCTAATGAGTACTGTACAAAATCTTAAATTAGTCGGGTAGCTGCAGAATCCCAGGAAGTTTGGAACAGCGTGTACAGGGAGCAGTGGTGCCTTCCGGCTCTTTACAGAAAGCTGCCTGCATTTTGCTCAGCCAAGCAAACTGGAAGTTCCTGCGGTGAGCAGCCTTCTTACCATTGAAAACAATGAAAAGATGCCTGCTGCCAGCAGTAGCGTTTTGATGCCAGTTTTAATTGAAAAATGCACTTTGTTAATGCAACTTATAGTTAAAACTGTAATTCATAGCTTCTTGTTGCAGAAACGTAGAGTTCACTGACCAGACTGGCTGTACTTCTTTTAACATTGGTTCTGGCTGCAGACCACCAGTGTTCTGGAGCGAATTGGGTGTTTAACCGCTCTTTTATCACCCAGCTGTCCTTGCCATAGTGCCCTTTTGTAAACGTATGAGAGAGACGATGCTAAAATTAATTCTGTAGTCCAAGATACTTTTCTTAATTATTGCTTTGACAAGCCAGGGAAGGGAGAGAGAGTTTTTATTTGCAAATTCCAATATCTCCTGCTTTCCTTGGAAAGGAAGCTTGAAACATTAGCGTTTTATTGTGCTTGTTTATGTGGGTAGATATACCTCAACCTGTTGTGAATTCCTGTGCGTGCCACGGCTTCTCATGCAGTATCGTTGTTTCCATGCTGTCTAGAGTTTAACAGCTCTCTCCTGGACAGCGTTGGTTCTGATGAAGACTCTGGGAATGAGGATGTTCTTGACATGGAGTATTCAGAAGCTGAAGCAGAAGAGCTGAAAAGAAATGCTGAGGTGTGATCCATGATTTCAAAAGCTAACTGAGAAATATAACCCCTCTTTACCATCAGTTTAGTGTTGGAGGTAGTTTTACAGAGCAGATGTACTTGTTTAGTCTTACAAAGGTCTTTTATGTTCAAAAATGAAAAGATAGAAAATTTCTATCCTTAAGAGTCTGTCCTATTGTGTTATTTTAATTTAAAAAAAACCAAAACAAAACAGCTGCAGAGACCTTCCGAGTTTCTCTTAAGATGTGGATAATGGTGAAAAGGAAACAGTAATCTTATACCAGAAATGTTCCAGTGCATGTAAAGCAATGGGCCTGAAATTTTTGCTTGCAGAGAGAGAGGACTTCAGCCAGCGTGGTAGTTTAGTTGCAACACCATGGGCTTCTAGATCCTGCACCACCAGAACTGAGAAGTTGTGGCAAGATCTTACTCCCATTAGGTGAAATGTGACTGTGACCTAGGCTGTGCTGCCAGCTGCTAGCACTCTCAGACTCCACACAGCGGTGTTGCTGGCAGTTCCTTCCACTGCCTGCCTCAGGAAGGAATACTGTGTAGAGTGGAAAAGGTTAAATAATTGCAGTTTCCTTGAGCAGTTTTATTTTCTTACAATTCTTTACCAATTTCCTTACCCTTAAACCAAGAGTTGCATTTTAAGAGTATTGAGAGTGAATTGTATCAATAACATTTCCTGGTCAGAGAGGATTAAAAAAATAATTGTCAAAAGTCAATTACCATCGTTTAGTTTTATTGTCAGTGAATAGGCAGAGCATGTTTCCTGCATGCAAAGAGGGCGTTGTCTGCTGACATTACAGGTGGAGGACGAGAGAATCTGGGCTACATATCCGGTATTAACTGTTAAATCTGTATACCATTATCAAGGGTATTTCTTTGATATTTCAGAAGTAAGCGTGGTGTTCCCTTTTTGCTTTTCTATGTTTATTTGGTGGATTAATTCTGACATCAGTGGAAGTTGCTCAGGAAGTGGTTGTTTAGAAAACCTTGCAGTGTAGAGCACGTGTCAGCATCTGTTCTGAGGTCAGAGTGGCTCCTTTGCATGTTCATTGGTTTGCTGGAAGATTATATAAGATGGGAGGCTTATTCCCAGTTCTGGAAGGACTCCTTGTTTGGTCTGAACCTGTCTGTTTCTGTAATCTTTGATTGGGTTGCAGCTTTGAATACAGTAGCCAAAGCCTGTATCTCAGGTGTATAAATTGTCTTGTCCATAAGCTACATGGGACAAAAGTGAATGCCTAAAAGCTTTAATTGGACTTTATTTTCAGACAGGAGAGCTTCCTCACTCCTATCGCCTCATCAGCATCGTCAGCCACATCGGAAACACATCATCTTCGGGTAAAAGATACTGAATTTTATTCTTCATCTCTTATCTAGCTTAAAAATCTGTGATACAGAATTACCGTGGCAGGATTATTTGCAGAGAAGAATTCAGGCAGCAAAGCAAGTCTTTCATCATGGCTTGCTGGTAGTGGAGCAGGTTGAGGATGTCATGATGCCTAACTGCGGCATGTGGACAAAGTACTGCTTATCGGGTCCATGGAATTGCTTGTGCTTGTTACCAGCTCATTGACCAGGAAGGATGGAGGGACCAGGGTCAGGATCTTAAGGGTCTTTTAGCATTTAAATCTGACACAGGTTGCTGGACCAGGGTATCTAGCTAACCAGCTTACTGGTTGAACTGCAGCATGAAAAGAAAGGTGCGTTCTCTGTTTTTAAGGTCACTATATCAGTGATGTTTATGACATAAAGAAGCAGTCCTGGTTCACCTACAATGACCTGGAAGTGTCTAGAACTCTAGAGGCCACTGTTCAGTGTGACAGAGACCGAAGCGGCTACATCTTCTTCTACATGCACAAGTAGGTGTCTTGGGGAATTTTGGTGCTAGTAATTACCTGCTGTTTGTGAGGAAGTGGGCTTCTCTTCTTCCTCTAGTCCTCTTTGCTGGGATGAAAAGTATCTCCATGTATTTGTCAGAAGAAATTGTAGTCAGAATTATATGGAAAAATAACAAAATTGAAGTGCTCTGAGTTCAGAGGCRTGGAATTGTACGTCACTAATACATAGGGTTTTAACAAGGTGCATTAAATCATCTTTTAAGAAGGGGATTCACTGTCTCAGCTATGCATTCATTGCATCAGGAATCATAACGGAGCTTGGGTTTTTTCCTAAAGTGCTGTGATATTTTTAAATGCCCTTATCCCTGCTCCTAGCAGTTGTGTTGTTGCAGCCATGGTCATCTTGGCATACGGGCAAGATGAGGTTTGTAGGTAGAAGTGATACCTTTTCAGGCACACAGAACTGAAGAAGGGGTTTTGTGCCTCAGTTTCTCCCCTTCTTCTGTCTTTACTGGTTGCTCTAATAAAGGATATTACTTCATCTACAGATTGTGTCCTGTGTTGCTTCTGATCCTTTTACCAGCCAGGAGTTATTTTCACTATTGTTACTGTTCTCTGAGGCTTACCACTGACCTTATTCATTGTAATAAATGAAAAAAAAGTGCTGTGGGATTCAAGGAGCCTTGCTTAGAGATGCCAGATAAGACACCTTTCTCTGCCAGGATCCGTGACACTTGAGTTTGTGGATTAAATCCAGTTGATTCCCTGAGGGAATCAATTCCAGCTGATTCCCTCAGGTCTGTCTTATGTAGCAGTTTGTTGTTGTACATAAGTTTCACTATTGGTCTTTCCCTCTGTTCTAGGGATATCTTCGATGAGTTACTAGAAACAGAAAAAAATGCACAGCCACTTAGCATGGAAGTAGGAAGATCGGTTCGTCAGCCTCTGTGAAGAGTAAAACACCTTGTTCCTCCTGAGGAACAGGGAAGATTCTGAACTTGTGCCAGACAYGCAGGAGTAACAAACAGCTCAGGGCCAAAACAAGAGACAAAAGGTAGAAATATGGGACGCTCGATTTGTTTGAACCATCTGTGCAAGTCCTGGGCCTGAACCATGCGTTTAAACCTTGACATCCCAGAGCGATCCTCCTGTGGTGAAATTTTTATTGTTCCTCAAATAATTTTGTCAGCATGGAGCCTTAAAGAGTTGCATCAAGCCACAAGACTACAGCTGCTCATAAACTAATTTAAAAAAAAAAGTGCAAAAAGAGACTTGACTTTAAAAGCCCATTCACCTGTGAGACGTGAGTGGCGAAGATTTACATATCACTTGGCATTTTTTTTTTTTTCTCCAAGAGCAATTTAAGCAATAGATTCTGTAACCTGGCGTGTATTGTGTTAGTAATATTCACTGGAAACCCAGATCACTGAGTATGCTCTTGCCAGTCATCTCGCTAAAAGGCGTTTCGGAATCACTCAAGCTGATGTGTTTTGACATTCATGGGTTTGTAAGCGCTCCGCTATTTACATGCGGTTCCAGGAAACAAACTGTCGGTGCTGTGGAATGTATTGCATACCTGGTGGCAGCTCTGTTGTTTTTTTTACACCATTCACTGTCATCCTCCCTTAGACGTGAGATTATATTTGTGACTTCTTTTGTTTTACAAGTTCTATTATTTGATTGCGTTTTCTTCATGAGGTTGTTGCATAAGTACTGTTTGAGAGGAGAGGTCTCTCTTTGGGTGTGCGGTATTTCGCACTGAAGTTCTATTGCTTAGGGCTGCTTCGATGTAACTCTGGGGGCAGGTAAACACCTGGAGCAGACTGAGAGCAGTAGCAGGAGGTGAGCAACAGCCACTTGTCGTCTTCTGGGAGGGAAAGAGCATTCTAGCGTTACCCTTTCTGCGCAGGCCTGGGTCATCGTGAATCAGGAACGGTGCAAAAAGGCAGGGTCTGCAGGGTGGTGCTTGGCACTTGAATTGCTCTTTGATTGAACCATGGTCTTGCCTTGGTCTTCTCGTATCCTGGGGTAAGAGGGTTTTTACTGCAGCTATGCCTCTGTTCTCCTGAGGAGCGCAGAGCACTCAAACTGTGAAATTAAACCGGGTGGAAAGCTTTCAGAAAGCCCATGTTCAGCGTTAACAGAACACAGTTAGGAAGAAGTGTTGCGTTTTATTGGATTTAGAGACATGATGCTCCTTTTATAGCTTGTTTCAGCAGGGAGGTAAAAGCCTAGTGACTTCATTTTTTCAGCACCTTCACACTTAGTTAGCAGGGACAGATGTTTCCTTTTGCTGGCATTTACTCATTTCAGAGAAATTGTTGCTGTTAAGCAGAGTAGTTGCTCTTGTTTTGGCCTCTAGTTCTGATTTTTGCAGCTTGAGTTTTAGAAGTTAAATGCTTCTTTTT
>JAYKAV010000811.1:73112-88315 GCA_035582835.1 Phoebastria nigripes | reverse complement strand
CCCAACAACAAAACAAAACAAAAAAACCCCCAAAAAAAACAACCACCTTTTTTTGCTGTTGAGATAGTTTCTGGGTTTTTTAAACTATCGTTAGGAGTTTCTCAGGAATAAATCAGCTGAAGCAAAGCAGGTAAAACCATCGATTTAGGAGACAGCAGGCACCTCTTTCATGGGCGCTTCCACACTAGAGTTTGTCCTAGTGGGCTGGCACGGGGATGCTACCTCAGTGGCCTCTTCTCACCTCTGTGCGCAGCAGTGAGCGACAGCCATCGCCGCTGGTAGTCCTCCCCAAGCCGAGTGCTTTGGGGGGACCCCAGCGTGGTGAAGAGACTGACTGACCTTCCAGTCCACGTGTCGGATGAGCCCAGTGGACCCGGTCAGGGTGACATCTTTCTGGTTTCTGAGCTAGGAGCGAATGTTTGGTTATAAACATGACAGAGCGTTTATCTTGTAAGATGCAGCCCGAGTGGGTGTATATGTTAATTTATTACAAAGCATTATACTTTTCTATTGTTGATACTAATTTTGGTAGAATTTTGGGTGATGGGAAGAGGCAGTGACGTCGGAGTTGTCCTTTGAACTGATCGCCCCTGCGAATGTGATGAAGGGACTGCTCTGTCCAGAGGGCAAATCTGTTTTCCCCAAGTGCATCCTATGCTAGTGCTGTAAATAACCGGTATTCCTGTAGTATCAGAAGTCAGCTCTGCTTTCTTGGGTGGCAAGGTTGTTTTTGCAAGGCGCTGCGCTCCAGTTAATTTATAATAAAAGCAAACATTGTCTGACTTTTCAGTGCAGTAACTTTTGTTTAAAACCAGTTTTTGTTTGGATCAAGGTGCGAAAGCTGATTCTTGAAACCAGTGTTCCTTGTTTTATGAAAAGTTCTTGCTTATTATTCTAGCCATTAAGAATTTGCAGACATCTATTAATTAATTTAAGCTTTTTTGTTTGGTATATGGCAGCTCAGTCGCACCCTGGCAGCAGTGTCCGTGGAGCCCCTTCCTTGCAGAAGCCAGCTTTCTCCCTGCCCGAGAGCAGCAGGGAGGAAGAGGGGTGTGTAACCCTCAAGGAGTGTGCTGCCCACCAGCTGTAACATTCCCACTGCTCACGTTGTCGCAGCAGCAAGTTCAGTAAGGTCATCCCTTCCAGGTGGGATACCCATCCTGGGGTATAGGTAGGTGGAGAAGTTTGGTTGCGGTCACTGAACGCATGCAGGCTCTTCCTCAGATGTACAGAGTCGCGGTTAAACATTTATCCGCTCCTGAATCAGCCTAGCTTAGTACAAGCATGATTCAGCATATAAATGCAAGGAACTCCCATCTTTGCCGTTCCTCTCACCCCTTCGTTTTTTGACTGCGATAATTTGGTCTTGATTTACTCCCCTACTCCGAGAGGTGCAAAACCATTCGTGTCAATGAACTGGAGCTTGTGTGCGCGGGTCCCTGGGGAGCCCTGGCCAGCGGGGCTGCACAAAGAGCCTTTGCAAAGCAAGGACTGGTTTMCCGACCGGAGCTGCAGCCTGAGACCAGTGTGAGGAGCTGAGCAGGAGGAGGAGCGGGGCTCCGACGCCTGTGGCCATGGCATCGCATCGCCTTCCACCTCCTGCTTGGTGCAGCACAGATAACCATCGCCCATGCATCTTCCTTCCTGTCCCGCATCCCGAGGAGGGGCTGATGGCCAGCCCAGCACTTCCTGCTGCGGTTCACCCCAGCACGGGGCATGTGAGGATCGCTGTGCTTGGGGTCGGGGCTGGGAATAACTCATCTGCTTTGTTTTCTTTTTAATGGAGCTAATTATCCCTGTAATTGCCCACCAAAGAGAGAAAAAGGGGTGCGGGACCCCTGGCAGCTGCTGTCCGTGTAGCTCTGCTGCCGGACTCCAGCCTCGTCTGCCGCGGGGTGGCTGCTGCTGGTTTCTGCCTGCACCTTGACTTTCTGGTTCTTTACACTGTTGATGTGGAGCAGCACTTTTCTCTGTGTTTTAGCAGACCTGTTCCTCTCTATTCTTTACAGTTTTTGCTCTTGGGTTCCCTCCGCCCCTTTTTAAATGATGTGTAGATAGATTTTTGTGAAATTAAAACCTCTTTATTAACCCTCTCTTGGTTTGGGATCTTATTTCCACGCTGCCTGGGCTGCTGCCTCTTTGACGCTGCAGATGATGGGCGCCGCACTTCCGCCCCCCATTTGGCGTTGGGACATTGCTCAGTTGCTCGGGAACATCGCGTGTGTGTTCAGCACCTCCTGGCATGTGCAAATCCCAGCCCCCCTGCCAGAGATGTGTCCCTGCGGGGGACCCACCAGTCCCTCTCCAGGTCCCTGTGGATCCCAAGCGGGAGGGAGATGCCCTCCTCCCCTCCCAGGGCAAGGACAAGTGATCCCTGGTGTCTGTCCCCAGCAGGTGCTGTCCCCACACACGCACCACCCTGTCAGCCCCTGGCTTGTGGCTTTTACCTTTGGTCCTGCACGTGTTTACTGAGGTTCACGCGATAACGGAGGGAGCGGCTCTAGCTGTATACCAGACCTTTAGCCCTGAGCTGCAGCTGCTGGGGTGGGATGGGGGAGCCCTGGCTCCCCGGAGGTGGGCAGCTTGTGCATCACCTCTGAGCGCAGGGGGGGCGAAGGAAGGACCTGGAGAAAAGGAGCTGAGGGTGCTTCCCTGCRCTGCCTCAGTGCCCAGTTGAGACCCATGTCCCCCCCTGTGCGTCATCTCTGCCAAATAAGCCTGACACCTGGGCTTGGGGGGGAGATGCAGCCCTGCTCTCCAAATCCATTTTATTTAATAAAAATAACAAGCTGGGGTTGTCCCTGTGCCCAGGCTCTTGCCCTAGAAGAGTCCTTTGTCCTTCTTGAGCTTCTGTTGTTTCCACAAGGGCAGGTTGCCGAAGGCGGAGCGGCTCATGCCGAAAACAGACTCGAAGTCCTGGTTGGAGAGGTGGTACTGGGGGAGAAGAGAGGAGGCTGAGCTAAAGCTGGGGGGCTTCCCCCGGTCCCCCCCTGCAGCCCCCCAGCCTCATCTCACCTCCTTCTTGCTGGGATCCACACCCTGGGGCAGGTCCTCGGCTGAGGTGTTCACCAGCACGTCCAGGGGGAAGGTCTCCAGTTTGTCAGGGAGGAGGGTGGTGGTGGTGGTGAAGACCTCTTGCCTGGATGTGAGCACCTGGATGCGGGGGGGACAGGGTCACATCAGGGGCTGCCCCAGGGACAGAGGCACCAGGCTGGCTCCAGGTGTCCCCTCACCGGAGGATGTGTCCTTGCAGCTCCTCGTGCCACCTGCCAAGGGGACAGAGGSGCTTTCTGTGCCCCCTCCCACGCCGGCCGCCCCCTCTCCCTGTGCCACTTACTGAGGTGAGCTGCCCGAGGCTGCTCTCATCCCCCAGCTCGGCTCTCAGCGCCTCGTAGGATTTCTTGTCCTGGGAAGGGGACAAAAGCGCTCAGCCCCTCGGCACGGGCAGGGATCAGGCAAACCACTGCCCGCACCCTGGAGATGCTGGCTGGGGCCAGATCCACATCTGGTCCCATCTGCAAAGGGGGCCCCTGGTCTTTCCAGCCCCCTCCATGACTCACGGCCCAGTTGAGAGGGTCCCAGGCCAGGAACCAGCCGGTGAAGGTGGGGGGCTCGTGACCCTGCTTCACCACAATGATTGGAGTGTCAAGGTCACGCCCGCTGGGGTGGCTCCGCAGGTACTCCTGCGCCATCACTGCTGCTGCCTCCTTCTCCGACTCGTTGGCGCCTTTCCCAATCCAGAAGAAAACCTGCAACGAGGTCACCATGTCCACCACTGGGGTGAGACAGGACCCTCTGGGGCCATGCCTGACCCATGGTTGGGGGCACACAGGATCTGTCCATGGGGAAGTGCACCGGGAGTCCATCCTCAGCCATCCCTGGAGCAAGGGGGCTGGAAAAAAACAGTGTGGGGCCAGAGACATGGGGGTTTCCAGCCCCCCATCCCACCACCTCTGCCTGCTGCAGGTCCTCCACCCCCTGCGGGGACATCAGCTTGTGGGATCAAAGGTGTCCCCCTGCCCCGTGCCCCCCCAGCTCACCTGGTCCCAGGTGTCCAGCAGGTAAACGTCATCCTCCTCCAGGTCATCCTGGGTGAAGTCTATGATCTCCGTGGCCAAGAAGGTGCCTGTCTTGTTGGAGCACTCAAAGAGTCGGGGGGACACAGAGGGGTTCTCCTCCTGCAGCCTGGCAGGGGGCAACGCAACAGTGGTGGTGGGAACACGGCTTACCCCACTTGGGGACTGGTGGCCCATCTTACCCCCAAGGGTGGGCAGAGATAAGGGACCCCTGGGCACAGGGCTGGTACCTCTTGCTGTTGGCATACTGGGACTTGCCCCCCAGGGCCACCCAGAACTCAGGTGGCTCCTGTCCCTCCGCGATCACTGGCTTCTCCATCTTGGAGATGATGTCGGCCACTGTCTTGCCCATCTCACGTTCGTCCCCGCTGCAGCCCTGCCGAGCAAGCATGGCTGCTCCATCACCAGCCCCGGCCGAAGAGGAGGAAGAGGAGATGGGGACATTTCTCTTGGGGGTGGCAGCACCCACCCTGGTGCCCAGCGGTACCCACCTTCCCATACCAGAGGTAGCAGCAGCTGGGGGTCTTGAGCACAAAGACGTCATTGGAGTTGAGGGAGGAGGCGCGGACGGACACCTCGAAGGCCTTGGTGTTGTACTCATTGGTGCCGTGCACGTGGAAGAGGCGGGTGGAGGGTGTGGGCTCCTTGCTGCCTGCCCGCGAGGTGCCACCCTGGAGGGACGGGGACAGGAGGTCACCACTGGTGCTGCAGGCTCACCCACCTGCCCACTCCCCACTGCCCAGCAGCCCCGCGCTCACCGTGTACACCACCATCTTGCCCTTGAAGATGGCCATCAGGTGGGCCGGCTCCTTGCCCATGGTGACGCGGACCTGCACGGGCTCATTGTTGTACTTCTGGTCCAGGATGACGGTTTGGTAGGCGGAGGCAGCCAGCTCGTCCCTGCTGGCTTGGCGGCCCTGGGCAGGGCAGAGGGGGGTCAGTGCCCACCACGGCCCCCTTTTCCCTCTTGGGAAGAGGGAACCCTCATGCCATTCCCATGGGGTCATGCATAGCGGCAGAGCACCCCTGGTCCGGGGAGGTGCCCCTGTCCCCCACCCATGGGTCAGTGACCTGGGGGTCTCACCTGCCAGAGGTAGATGATGCGGTTCACCTTGGGCCCCACGAAATAGGTGTAGAGCACCAGGTAGCAGTCCCCGCCATAGAAATGGCCCAGCCACTTCTTCTCCACAGGCACCAGCTCCTGGTTCTCCACACGCCAGACCTGGTGGGATGGGGACAGGGTCGTGCTGCTGCCAGGGCTGGTGCATCCCCCTGCCCTGCAGCCCCTGGACCCCACGACATCCCCCAGTAGAGCCCAGGGGGTGCCCTGAGAGGGTCCCACATTCTGCCCCAGCCACCCTACCTCCACCTCCCCGGATCCGTCATCCACCATCTTCTGCTGGGCGGCCATCTGGGGCTTGGCGTGCAGCGTGGTGGCGTCAAACTTCACCTGCTCCACCTTGGCTGCAGGGAAGGGCAGAGGGCTGAGCTACATCCTGCTGGCTGTGTGGGGTCCCCACAGCCCCCCCATCCCAATCCAAGGAGTCCTGCAGCGTCGGAAGGGGACACTCACCCACTTTGCCCACGGTGTGGGTCTTGCCCAACCCGCTGGTCTGGTTGGGGACAGTCCATTTTTGGAAGAGCTGCCTGAAGATGGTCGACTCGGACCCATCATTCTCCGTCTCCACGCTGGTGCTGTCTGGGTAGTTCTTGGCCTTGATGAAGCCCTGGGGGGATTCAGACACAGAGCATGGGTATGGGGTGCCTGGCACCCCGGGGAGCAGCCAGGCTATCCCATAACCAACCCCCAACCCGGCACCCACCAGCGCCCTGCTCATCGCCTGCTGCTTTTCCTCCTTGTTGGCGTTCTTGCCCTTCCACACGAAGATCTTGAAACCTCCTTGATCAAGGATGTAGCAGTCCTTGGAGAGGGGACAACAGCAGAAATTAGGACTTTAGGCATATTTAACCCTTCAAAAGCCGATTCGGTGGGCAAAGCCCACCGAATCGGCTTTTGAAGGGTTAAATATGCCAGGGGATTGGGCACCCCCAGCATCCCATGGGTGACAAACCTCATGCAGGAGCATGTCTTGAGTCAGGGGTCGAACTGCCACCTCCTGGATGACCAGGTTCCCGCTGGCATTGGAGAGGCTGGCAGGGGAAAGGAGAGGAGGAGGGGTTAGAAATGGAGCTGGAAAACCCCATCCCCACCTTGGGGTGGCAGGGTTGGGTGGCGGTGTCCCTTCCCCATCCCCTTCCCCACCCTGATCATGGCAGAGGTAGTACCCAGGGACCCTCTTGCCCTGCCATGGTGACAACCTGGTTTGCAGCTTGCTCTGCCACGCAGCTCACTCATGACCAAGAGGAGGGACAAAGGGGTGTCAGATGTGATGGTGCCACCCAGGGACATTGCCACCGTATCCAAAGGTCACGCTTGCACGAGCATCTCTCCATCGGGTACCAACCCTGTTGGCACCAGGGACTACCCTTGTTCCAACAGCACTCAAAGGACCTGTCCCCACCCCTGCGGTGGCCTTGACCCCTCTTGGTGGCTGTCCATGGGGATGTGAGTTGTGGGACACAGCAGAGATGGGTGCTGGGTCCCTCTGACACCCTGCAAGATGCCACTGCGGGTGACCCACCCCCAGCAACTCACTGGTAGAGCTTGAGGGAGGAATTGAGCTTCTGGTCCACTTTGTCATCAGGAGTGGCCGCCTTGATGTCCCTCTTCTCGCCCAGCACGTGCGTGAGGACCTGCATGAGCCCCGGTGAGGCACCCTCGTCCTCACCATCCACTACGCCCACCTTGGCACGGCCCCCACGCTCCCGGTCCCGGATGTCCTTGGCCAGGGTCATCGCCTGCAACCGGGAGAGAAGGGGTGAGCCCGGATCGGGGAGGGGGTGGCCGGTCACCCCCTTCCTCTGGGAGGGGCCCTGGGACCCCCAGACCGTACCTTCAGCCTCTCGTTTCGGTTGCTCTCAGGGCCGTTCCACTGGATGATGAGCTGGCCCAGGTCCAGCAGGAACACGTCCCCCCGATTGAAGCTTTTCCAGCTCATCTCCACCTGCAGCAGGACAGGATTGGGTGGGGGGTGCCAAGCAGCAGGATGACTGGGTCCCGCTGGCTCCGCAGCCCCCGCCTGCCCTGGCTCAGTGCTGATGCCTCCAGCCTGTATTCCTCCTCCCTACCCCAGGAGGGGCTTTTTGGGGTGAGGTTGCTCCTGAGGCAAGGCGGCATGGCCCCACACCCCCTGCTTGAGGGCAGTTGTGTCTGGGGGGGCTCTGGCCTGATCCTGACCCCAAACAGCATCTCTGCATAGAGATTGGTGGCTGGGGACCCCCCACATCCCATAACTCACCTCGCCTGCCACCACGTTCTTCTTGCCCTTCACGTGCAGCAGGCGCTGGATGTTGTAGGCATTCACCTCCACATGCTTCATGCCCGAGGCCACCCCACCCTTCTTATAGCTGGGGATGGACAGACACAGTGTCAGCCCTGGCCCCCCCCTTCTTGGTTCAGCAGGGTCCCCCTCCCACCTCTGTGCACAAGGAGGTGTTCGGGGACACCCACCCACCCACCTGGGTGATGGACAGAGCAAGACCAGCTCCAGATCCTCCTCATGCCTCTCCCAACCCACTGGGGATGTCCCCATGGGGGACGTGCAGAGGACCCCTCCCCACCATCACCCACTGTGGGAGCGGGTCCTCGGGGGTGACCGACGTACATGAGTCCCTGCTTGAAGTAGGCGCGGAAGGTCTCGCTCTCGTGGCCCTGGACCTCGCGGTGCTGCACGGCCACCATGCCCAGGTGGTCATCCATCTGGGTGGTGTAGATGGCAGCAGCCCCCTGCTCATCCTGGCTTGACTCCTTGCCCAGCCAGTAGTGGATGTTGTAGCTGAAGCTGCTCCCAGTCTTGCGTGTCTGCAGGACACCGGTCCCCACTAGAAGAGCCCCCGTGTCCCCAGGCCACTCTGGCCAGGGACACCCCTCCCTGCACCCCAGCCCCCGCCAGGGCAGAGCCCGTCCCCTGTACCCCGCGGGACCCCAGGCTGCCCTACCAACAGCAGGACGTAGCAATCCCCCTCGTAGAAGTTGCCGTAGCTTTTGGTGGGCACAGGCACCATCTCCATGTTCTGCAGAAGGAAGGGAGACGTCAGCCCTGGCCGGGACCCCCCCACCCCAGCCCCGCCACCCCCAGCCCCAAAACCTGGGCGGGTTTAACCCTGGGTGCCGCACTGAGACCCCCAAACCCAGGCACCGAGGACACAAAAGCTCAAAAGATCTTCCCTGTCACAGCCTCCCCGAACAGCCTGGTGATGGGTACCCGGGTGATGGGTGCCCAGGCTGTGCCCCCGTCCCCACCTCGATTCGCCATATCTGGAGGCCTGGCGTGGTCTTGTTGAGCGTCCTGCTGACTTTGGTGCTGAGCTCCACCATGGTGATGGGTGCTGCAGGCAAGGGGACCTGCTGGGGCATCGGCAACACCCTTGTTAATGGCAGGCGGTGTCATTAAGAGCTGGGATGGAGCCAGCCTGCCGTGCCATCTGCTGCCCTGCCCGGTCTGCAGCCAGCCRGGCCGTGAACCCCCCGTCCGGAGCTGCACAGGGTAAGGGGACCCCCCAGCACTCTGGTGCCAGGGCTGCAGGCATGCAAGAGGGGCTGCCATCCCCCTTGGCCTGGCTGGCACCACGGCTAATGGAGGCTGTCACGGCTCTGTGCCAGGGTCCGCGGTGGGCAGGAGTGGGGTCCCCTGAGTGCCCCTGTACAGGGCATCCCCAGCGCAGCAGCCACAGCTGGGTGACAGCGCTGCGCAGCGGCCTGCTCCTCCCCAGCGCCAGCAGGAACCGGCCCTGCTCAGCCTGGTCCCGGCACGGCTTGGCACGACATGGCACAGCRTGGCACGGCCACTGCTGGTGGCCTTGCACACGCACGCAGGCGCACACATACACACACGTGTGCAAGCACACTCTGCCCGCTTCACACACCCACCCCCCACCCCACCCCACCCCCGACCCCACCACCGGATCCATGCCCCCCAGGGAGGGCACAGCTCAGCCCCACAGAGGTGCCGAGCATGCCAGGGCTCAGCCCTGGTGCTGCCAGGCTGGCAGTGCTCGCTGGCAAGCGGGCGGGAGGGTCAGGCAGCCGGYGTTGGGCAAAGCCCCCCATGTGGCCTGGCAGGGGGCTGGCAGGGAGAGCCAGTGGTGCCCAACAGAGAGGTCTCCGCTCCCCCAGCCCCACAAAACCCCTCCTGGTCCTGCTGCGCTGCCCTGAAAGCACCCACATCCCATCCCTCAGATCCAGGGGGTGACGTCCCCCCCAGCGCAGCCCCGAGGTGGGGAACGGGTGGGTCCCCGATCCCCATCCCCAGGCCGCCCCGGTGCCAGGAGCGGTGGTGGCTGTGGGATGTGCTGCCCCCCACATGCCCACCCTCTGGCCCCCCACCCCAGCCCCTCACCTTCCCCGCGGAGCTGGGCATAGGTGAGCGTACCTAGGCAAAGTGCTCGGGTGCCAGCACCCAGGAGACCTTTGTCCCCTCCTGTCCCAGCCTATGTTCACCATATAAGGGAAGGAACAGCCCAGAGTCAAGGTCCCCACGGCCCTCCAAGGCTTCGCTGCATCTGAAGAGCCCCATTACTCATGGGGTGATTGCCCCCCCCCAGGTGCTATCGCAGCACAGGGCAACCCCAGGCACCCTGCCCATGGACTTGCTGTGCCCGGGGTGGTACCTGCTGCCCTTCCCAGGCCTGGTCCTCTCTCGGCCCTTGCCACTGAGCCCATGGTGATGGGGTTTTTGATGCCTGCCCCCCACCAAAAGGTTCCCCAAAGTGACAGCAATGGGCTGAACCAGGCCAGGGGGCTATCAGCCACAAACACAGAGGTGCCCTGATGCCACCGGGATGGGCTCTGCTGCTGCCCTCCACTCCCCAGTGCCCAAAACCCCCAAACCCTCCCAGCCATGGAGCACTAAGCCCGTGGCAATGGGTTTGCTTGGTGCCTGCCCTCCCCAAAAGGTTCCCCAAAGTGATAGCAATAGGCTGATGCCACAGGGCTGGGCTACGCTGCTGCCCTCCACCCCCCAGTCCCGTGGYGATTTGGTGCCACCAGCTCAGAGCCACCAGCAATGCAGCATCATCTTCCCGGGGCATCCCCTTCCCACCCCACATGTCCTCATGTCCCACCCCCTACCTGGCACAACACTTCCCTGCCCATGAGACTGTCCCCAGGCTGTGCCACCCCCCAAGCTGGAGGCCAGATCCCTGCTCACTACCTGATGGGCTTTGCCTCCCCATGTTGGGGGTCTCTCCCCCAAGGCAGCCCCAGCCTTGGGGATGGGAAGGGGGCGCAGGGATGGGGCATGGGGCTGGGGTTTGGGGGCACGGGGCAGGGCACAGGGCGGTGGCATGGCTAAGCCCTACACCCTGTCCCGTGCCCCCAAACCCCAGCCCCAAGGGGCGATACCTGATGATGCTCTTGGTGTTGGCAGAGAGGCGAGGGGACTGAAGCCCTGCCCAGTGGCTCCCAGCGCTGTAGGTGGTTTTGGGGGATGACCGGGGGGTACATAAACCTGGGAGAGGGGATTCGCAGCAGCAGGCAGGCCCCCGGGCTCCCCATCCCACTCTTATCTCTTCCCCAGCCCTGCAGGATTGCCGCAGCCTTATCTCAGCCGCCCTGCTGAGCCAGCAGCCCTGGCCACGAGCGCCACGGGCATCCCGCACCCCAGCCGTCACCCCGGCGCCAGGCCTGGGCTGTGGTGAGCCCCAAGCCATGCCTGCCCCCCACCAAAGATACCCAAAGTGATGGCAATGGACTGAACCAGCCCAGGGGGGTGTCAGCCACAAACAAGGGGTTGCCCTGATGCCATGGGGATGGGCTCTGCTGCTGCCCTACGCTCCCCTGGCCCCCCAAAACCCCCAAACCCTCCTAACCATGCCACCCAGCTCCCACCCCCTGCACCCCACACCAGTGTCCCCCGTGGGACCCTTACCTGGGTGCAGAGCCCCCGGCAGGGGTGCAGGGCTGAGTTTTGGGTGGGGTGTGACACCCGGGTGGCTGCTCTCCGCTCGGTGGCCGCGTCCCAGGGCTGAGCCCGCTGGTGTGGCGCAGGGGTGGGGGACCCCACGCCAGCCCCAGAGGGCTCGCCCCCCTCCCTGGGCCCCCCAGCTGGACACACCGGGCCACTAATGAACTCAGTAATTAGTGCAGCCATCAGGGAAGACAGAGACTTCGTTAATGAGGGGAGGCACAGGGCCAATGAGGGCACCGGGGGGGGGAAGGGGGGCAGCTAAGAGACCCCCCCTAGCACCCCACTGCCTGCCTGTTAGCAGCAGGCTGCTGGGGGGGGGGGGGGGGTGTCACAAGTCTCCCCCAGTGAACTCCAGTCTACGCAGGGGGGTCTGACACCTTATTTGGAGGAAACTGAGGAAGGGAGCATTTATGACCCCCCCTCCCCAAGCCCCAAAGCTGGGGGGCACAGCCCACATGGTAAATTCATCCCCCCCATGTTAAGGGCAGGATACCCATCCCTGGGGCATCAGGGTCCTTCCTCCAGGAGGGGGAAGGGGTTACGATGGGGGTGCCAGGGCAGCTTGCGGGTGGCTGCCCTGGAGCGTGAGGGTGTCCCCTCAGCACCGGGCAAAGGGTGACCCCCCAACCCTGCAGCCCGAGGGTGCTCCCCCAGYACTGACCTGCAGCATCCCCCCTTCCCAGGGGGATTTAGGGGATCCCGGGAGCTCTCTGCCCCCCCACTGTGCACACCCACTAGTGACACACACGTGGCGTGTGCCCATGCCCACGCGTGCACACACTTGCACATACWCAAGACTTCCCTTTCCAAGATGGTTTGACAGCTTTAATCACATGAAGGCACTTGGATCTGGTCCCCCAGCCCTCCCCAGCCCCCCCAATGCTGCCTCCGGCCCCCCCGGACCCCCCAAGGGTGCCCAGCGTGGGGGCTGTGCTCCTCAGGTGCTGCAGCACCCATGGGTGCTTGCTGGGCAGCGGGTTTCGCTGGTGCCATTTGACTTGTCTAATATAAAGTGCTGAGTTCAACCCTCCTGGAGGGGCAGGATCAGGCCCAGGGCAGGCAGGGATCTGGGGGGGCGGGTGTGCCACAGAATCTCCCATCCCACCCACCCACCGTGGGGCAGGGGGTGGAGGCAGGGGTGCGGGCAGGCCTGGGGGGACCCCTGCCTGTCCCCGGCACCCAGCGTCGGGAGAAGGGCAGTGCCGGCAGGAGCCGGCCAGACAGCACCAGAGAGCTAAAACCCCTCGCATCCCCCCCACGTACTGCCCCCCCCCCCCTTCCCTGGCACAGCGGTAAAAAGGCACCCATGATTTTTTGGGAAACCGTTGCTTTTCCCCCCTAAAAAGATATGAGACATTGTCCATATTGCGACGCTAAAAAAGGCCTGGCTGAGCTCAGCCCCCCCCGCCCCCCAAAAACCCTCCCTGAGAGCCCCCAGCCCCTCAATGCYGGGGGACACCCTAGCACAAGCCCAACCCCACGGGGGTCAGGGTAACCCCAGACTGCTGGGAGGGGGGGGCCGCAGTGCCCCCCCTGCCCCAGCTGCGGGGCTGGGGTAAGGCTGGGGGGGGCACACTAAGGCTGGTATGGGGGTCCCTCCCCCCTAGAAGTTGCAGCCTTTGGTGAAGCTGCAGACAGATGGGGAGGGGGTGCGTGGCCCCCCCCCCCCGCGAGGGAGGGGACCCCCCCCCCGTTGGTGACTGGAGTGGCTCCCACTGACACAGTGTAACTGGAGGTGGGGGAGGCCACCAGACCCCCACCATGGGAAGAAACCGAGGTTGGAGGGGGGGAGTTAAGAGCCCCCCCAGGCACAGCCCTTGCAGGGCTGGAGTGGGCACRGAGACATGGTGTCCCAAGGCACGTGGGGGGCATTTATGGCCAGGGGCTCAGCCCTGAGGCCAGGCTACCCCCCAAAACACCCCCCCCAGGCAGGGGGCAGCAGAAGGCACGAGGGAGGGATAGGGATGTGCCCCCCCCCCACGGTGATCAGCTGCACACCAAAGGCAGAGTTAAGGGTACAGTGGCGGCCCCATGCACCAAGGCCAATAAGACACCCCCAATTTTTTGAGGGTGGTAAGGGGTTAACCCTTCTTGTGCCCCCCTGCAGATAGGGGCCGAGGGCCGCCAGCCCCCCCAGCAGGCAGAGCCCGGATGGGGGGGTCCAGTCCCCCCCCAAAGGCAGTGGAAAGCAGCAGCTGCTGACCCCCCCTCCCCACTCGGGGGGACACGGAGGGGAAAAGGACCTGAGAACCGTTTCGGGGAGGGAGGATGCAGGTTGGGGGGGGGATGGGACAGTGGCAGAGGACGGGACCCCCCCAACAGGTCCCCAGCACAGCAAGGCAGCGGGTCACCCACGGCCCCCCCTCCTCCGCAGGAAGGGGGACACCCAGCTCCCTGGCAGGGGCACCCACATCTCCCACCACCAGGCAGGGAGGGCACCCGCGCCCACCAGGGCTGTGGAGGACGATGGAGGGGGGACACCGGACCCCCCCCCTAAAATAAGGCACCCGGCTGCCACGGCAGTGCCCCCCCGGCAGCGCCCAGTGGAGTGGGGGGGCCACTAGCTGTTAGTCCGCTGCTTCTTGAGCACTGCGTACACGTCCTCCACCTTGCTGAGCCTCTCGAAGAAGGGCAGCAGGTCCAGCAGCTCCGTGTCCGCCATGTTATCGAACCAGGAGGCCACCGGCACCTGCGGGCAGCGCAGCCAGCAGCGGCTGAGGGGGGGCTCCCCGCCACCTCCCCTCCATCCCCCCCTCCCCAGCCTCACCCCAGGGGTACGTACGGCGTTATCGGGGTGGAAGATGTAGGATGCGGGCGAGTTGTCCACGATGATGATGCGGCGCAGGTCACGGCCCAGGCGGCTCAGGTCCTTCACGTAGTTGCCGCGGTGGAAGACGCAGGATTCCCGGAAAAGCCGTGCTCGGAAAGCCCCCCATTTATCCAGCAGGTCAGCCACAGGGTCCGCGTACTGTGGGCAAGGGAGGGGGGTCACCGGGGCACGCCATGCCCCCCCCACGGTGACAAYGGCACCCAGCTCTCCACCGGTGCCAGCTCGCCCCGTGCCGCAGCTTCCCTGGCCAGCGCCTTGGAGGAGCAGGCAGGCAGCGCTGCCCGACGCTGGCACTGCCTGCAGGTGGGCAGGGGACAAGGGGACAGCGACGCCCATGGGTGGGCAGGCAAGGGGAATTGTGCCACCCCAGGGGTGGCCGGGAAGGGGAGGGCGATGGCAGGGGCGGCGGGGGCACCCACCTTGGCCAGGCTGGCGGTGAAGAGCACGCACTCGAAGAGCTCGCCCATGCGCTGCAGGAACTCATCCACATGCGGCCGCTTGAGCACGTACACCTGCGGGCACGGGGCAGAGGGCAGCGCGCTGCGGGCAGCGGCAACCCGGCCCCCAGCCAGCACCCCCATGCCCACCCCGGGGGGACACTCATGACCCTGATCCCAGCCAGTGGCTCCCTGCTGGGGAAGGGGGACAGAGGGCTGCCCGTGCCCCGTGCCGTGGGGGCTGCCCCGTGCGGGCTGGGAGATGCCACGGCCCCGCTGGCACGTCCYGGTCGAAGTGTCCGGCCGGCTCCGGAGCCAAGTAACCGAGAACAGGCTGACTGCCCAGACCACAGCCTATCCTGGATTACTTGAACCCGGGGTCGGCCACTGCAGGAGAGCACAGCGCCAGGACCCTCCCTCCCTCACCTCCCCACTCCTCTGGGAAGAGGGGCACCCACCTCTGCCCCCCAAGGTGCCAGCCCCGGCACCCTGACGCCCCCGACTGCCCCTCGGTGCAGAGCGCTGGCACGGCTCCCGGTCCCTGGGGAGGGGGCAGAGGGGGCCGTGCCCCCCACCTGCCGGGCACCCCCCCGTTACCTGGTGCATGATGCCATCAATTTCCACAGGAATGATGAAGTCGGCGTTGTTCACCGGCTGGGGAGGGCACAGCAGGGTCAGTGCCAGGCGGGCGCTCCCTGCCATCTGCCCACGACGCACCCCCTGCCAGCCCCGCTGCCCCCTCGCAGGGACACCCCTTCTGACCCGGCAGGGCTGTGCCGGGTGCTGGTCGTGGATGCCCGGGTGCTGGAGGTGGCTCTGAGCGTCCGTGTGC
>JAYKAV010000811.1:57024-70910 GCA_035582835.1 Phoebastria nigripes | reverse complement strand
GGCGGCGCGGGGCGGCGGGCGCGGGAGCGGCGCCGCGGAGGAAACTTTGTTACAACATGGAGTTTCCTCCGCCCGGGCTGGGGCTGCAAACATGGAACCCGGGCGCGGTTTCAAGGAACCCCTTAAAAGGGCAACGCCGGGGGGGCCCCCTCCTCCTCCCACCGCCGCCTCCCGGCACCCGCCCCGCGGGGGAGGAGCGGGGGTCCCCGCCGAGCCGCCAGCGGGACCGGGGGTGGGGGGGCGGCCTCTGGGGGGGCGCCTGCGCCGCAGGTTTGGCGGGGAAGGACCCAGCGCCATGGTGGTCGTACAGGGGGTTCCCGCCACCCCTCGGGCTCCCCCACAGCCCCCTGGCTCAGGGATGATGGAGAGCGGGGTCGGTCCTGCTGTCACGCCCGGGTGTCACCCCCCCATCCAGCTGGCAGCCCCGGGGAAGGAGGGAAGTGTCCCCCTGCAGCCACCCCCGGCATATGAAGCCCCCCCCTCCCCTTGCTGGGTGTCCCCTGCAGCAAAGCCCCCCGGACCTGGTGATTCCAGGCTGTGCTGCGGGGTCCCCGTCCCCCCCCGGGGACACGTTCCCCATTGCCAGGGCAGGCCCGTGTATGGGGCAACAGGTGCTGAGGGGCTGCACCAACAACCGCCTGCTTGTTTCTTTCTTTCCTCTTTCCCCCGCAATTCCCCAATTATTTGGGGAAATTATACATGTATTAACAATACATAAAATTTCCCCTGCAATTCCTCCCCTCCCGCCTTCGGGGGGAAGCAGGGCTGTTTCCAGGTGCTGTCCGAAAAGCAGCTTTCACCAGGAGCTTGAACGTGCAACAACCCCCTCGGGAAAACTCATCCCCCCGCCAAGCCCCCCATGGCGGCCCCGGTGCCTCCCTCCACCCCCAGCACCTTCCCCGCCTGCCAGCCCCGGCCGGGCCCTGCCAGGGCAGCCTTGCACCGCGGTGCCCCCAGGCAGCGTCCGGCCCTGGGGGGTTTCCAGCTGGTCCTGGTCACCATCTCGGTGGTCGGAGATGCTGTGCCCTCTTGTCGGTGCTGCCCCGGGGGCAGAGCAGGTTGGAAATTCCCCATCTGAGCTTGTTTGGGGTCTTTCCACCTCTCCCAGCTGCGGTTTGGGAACTTCAGGGGCTGAGATCGGGGGGGCCAGGGGCACCGGCGAGGCAGCAATGCCCGCGGCGGCACACGCCGGGTACCGCTCTGCCCCTCCGGCTCCCCGGCGCTGAGGCGTCCCCGTACGGTGGGAGCAGCCCCGTGTGGGGGACGGGGCTGGGAGGGGACCTGTCCCCGCTGCCAGCGTGGGCACAAGGGGACGCGACACCTGCCCGCGGGGCACCCCGCTGGGAAATGGGGTCCCTGCATCCAGCTCCCTCCCCAGCCTCTCTAGCCGCTCATCCCGTGTTACGGAGGGACTAAACCCGCGTGGGAGGTGTAGGATGCCCTGCGTCCCCCTGCCCCGCGTCCCCCGGCTTTCAGCACCTTGCAGGGCCAAGCCGGCGCCGGGAGGTGTCCCCCCGCGGAATTAGGATGCTGCGGGGCCGGCGGGACCCGGCAGGCGGTGGAAACGCTGGCAGAGCAAACGCCGGTTCATGCCTGCGGCTCCCGCGCTCCCAGCTCCGCGCGGGGCATCCCGGCACCACGAACCCCCGGGGTAGCCGTGGCAGGGACCGGGCTGCGGCTGGGAACCGGGACAGCGCGTCCTGCCACCTCCTCCACCTGCTCTGACAGTGGGCAGCGGCCAGCCCCGTGCCTCAGTTTCCCTGTCCCTCCGCAACAGGGAGGCAGCCGGCTCCCCTGGCCAGGCAGCCGGTGCTGCCCCCGCTGCCCGGCGGGAGGATGAGGAAGGAAGAGGCTGTGCTTCCTCCTCTCTCTATTTTGGGCTGACCTGTGCTGCTCCTTTAGCCCAGGTGGAGCCGGGCAGGGTGCCTGCCTCGTCCCCAGCGGGCTGGCTGGGCTGGGCTCGGCTGCCAGCGGGTGCCAGGGGACGCTGCTCACTCTGGGGACGGCTGTGGAGGCCACACGCTGTTCTCTCCAGGACCCCTGTTTCTCTGGCCGAATCCTGCTCTTCCCCCCCCGGTGAGCCATGCGCAGGCAGCAGCCCCAGCTCAGCCAGGCCGTGCCTGTCCTCTAATTAACGTAATTGGGAAAGTCTCCAGGCCAGACACCTACAGCAGCAGTCGGAGCATCACTTCCAGCTTTGCTGCCCGCCCAGGGGCAGATGGGGCAGCCTGGGAGCTCAGGGAGATGTCGTCCCCATCCTGGGGCTGTGGGACAGGCTGGGGACATGGGGCTTGTGGGGACAGGGGCCTCATCCTGTGCCCCCAGCCCAGGACAGGAGCAGGCAGCCCCCAGCTGGATGTGTGGGCTGCAGTGTGGGGACGCAGGGCAGAAAGGCACCGGGCTCCTGCCAGTGGGCACCGAGGGACCCCTCTGTGCCACCCCACTACCCCCAGGCTGGGGTCTGGGACGCTGTCCCGTTCCTCCAGCTACCTATGGCCCTGGGAGCGCTGCCCCACGGCTGGGGCCGGCCACCTCCTGCCAAGAGCTGGGCCCGGGCAGGTGCCCCCGCGCTGGGGGTGCCTCAGGCTGGGGGTCCCGGGCAGAGAAGGGCGATCCCCGCAGGCACAGCCCTGGTGACCCCCTGCCCCCCAGGGACACACCGCACAAGCAGGAGAGCTGTGGGACTGGACCCTGCACCCCGCAGACCCCAGCACCCCCAGCCCCGCGCCCGCTGGGGACGACCCCGAGGCCCCTCCGCCGCCCCCAGTCCCTGGCGGCCCCCCCCGCCCTGTGCCCCCGGGCAGGGGCACCCCGGGCTGGGGGTGCCCCTTGCAGGCACCGTGGTGGGGGGGCCCTGTGCCTCCTCCCCAGAGCTGGTGGCAGCTCCGGCGCCCGGGGTCGGCTGCGCCCCTTGGGGGGGGACGGGACACCCCGCCTTGCGGTGGGCCCCACCGCTCTGGCTCCTCCTTCAAGCAGCCCGAGGCTGGGCCAACGCGGAGGCGGGGGGGAGGCACCGCCCCACCCCGGCCGGCATCGCCCTTTTAAGGAAGGGGAAATTCTTCACATAAACAAGCGCGGCCCCCGGGGGCAGGGGGGGTCCCCTCCGGGGGGGGGGCACGGTGCGGGGGTGTCCGGCCCCCCAAATTCCCCCCCCCCAGCCGGGCTGGTTTGGGAAGGGGGATTTTGGGGGGGGGGGCGCCGGGGAGAGGGGGGAGCCTTGAAACAGCCAGGGAGCGTCTCGCAAGTGCGGACCGCGGCGGGGGCCGAAGCGCGGCGGGACCCCCCCACCCGGGGTGCGGGGCCGGGGGGCGACGGCCGCCCCCGGGGAGGGCCCGAGCGGCCCCGCATCTGCATCCGGCGGGGCCGGCAGGCGGGAAACGGGGCATCCGGGGCGGGGAGGGCACGGTGGGGGCCCCCACCTCCCCGCTGGGAGAATGCAAAGGGTTGGGGCTAAGCCCCCCCTCCCGCACCCTCACGGTCACGCGTGGGTGATGGGGGGGCCGTGGGGGTCCCCTCCCCGCCCCGGGGCCGCACAGCAGCAGCGAGGCTGAGGCCAGGTTACAAACACGCCATTTATCAGCCGTGCCCCCGCCCCCGCCCCGGACTTAGGAGCCCCCCGTGGGGCTCCGGCCGGTCCGGCCCGGGGGCTGGGGCCGGTCCCGGGCAGCGGGGCTGGCGGCCCCGGCTCCCCTGGGGCTGGCCCCGCCGTCCCGGGGCGGCGGGCGGTGAGGGATGGTTAGCGGTCCCGGGCGGTGATTAGCGGTCCCGGGCGGTAATTAGCGGTCCCGGGGGCCGGCGGTTCCCGGCACTAATGAGGAGGGGAGGTCTCTGGGGCGGCTCATTCACTGAAGCCTCGGTGCCAAGGGCTGGGGGCACCTCCCGCTGCCCCCCCCCCCCCATCCAGCCTGGACCAGCACCCCTGAACTGGGGGGGCTCTTGGGGGGAAGGTCTGCCCGTCTGTTAACCCCTTCCTTGCTGGGTGCATCTCTGGCCAGAACATCATCCCCAGGCTCGGTGTGGCATCAAACCGGCGCCCGGTTCCGGGGGGGCATGCTGGGCAGGGACGGGGGGACAGTAATGGGGGATGGGGTTTGTCAGCGGGTCCCTGCCAGGGCTGGCGGGTCGAGGGAGACGCCGAAGCTGAACCGGCTGTGGTGGCCCCGGGCCATGAACTGGGCTCCGTGCGCAATGCTGCACGTCCAGATCTGTGGGGGCAAAGAGGGCAGGGCGATGGGCACCCACCGGGGACGCCATCCCCCACGCGGCCGCCCCTTCCCGCAGTGCCAGCCCTACCAGGTAGGTGACGAAGGCCACGTAGGCAGCCAGCAGCAGGCCCAGGGGGATGTGGTACCCCAGGCCCTGCAGCGTGGGCAGAAAGTCCACCACGAAGTAGACGTTGATGGCACAGACCAGCCCCGTGATGAGGGTCATCAGCACCTTCCCCGGGCTGCAGGCAGGGGAGCAGGCATCAGCGCCAGGGCAGAGCCCCCACCCCGTGTGCCACCAGGCACAGGGGTCTGGGGGATCTGGGTTTGTAGGTGAGCAAGACCCCAACTGGAACATCTCTGCACCCCACAGCCATACTACACCCTCACGAGGGGGCTCTGGGCATGGACTTCAGCCACCCTCCGAATGCAGGGCTGGCAGCGCCAGGAGGATGCTGAGGACCCAGGGGTGCCTGAGAGGGGACCAGACGTG
This sequence comes from Phoebastria nigripes, assembly GCA_035582835.1. Taxonomy (NCBI): domain Eukaryota; kingdom Metazoa; phylum Chordata; class Aves; order Procellariiformes; family Diomedeidae; genus Phoebastria; species Phoebastria nigripes. The sequence goes on along the minus strand of JAYKAV010000811.1, from coordinate 66,212 downwards.
GCATTGGGATGAGGATGGGGAGGGCAGTGACAGGGTCTGTCCCACTCCGGCTGCCCTGGGCACGTGGGAATGAACATGCCCCTCCAATGCCCATACACCAACTGCCCTCGCAACATGGTTTGGCAGGGCAGGATGGGCTGAAGGGAGGGTGCCTGCAGCTGGGGTGCCCTGCTCTGCCCCCCCGTCCCTCTCCTGCCCTGGCACTCACAGGCCGTTGGTGAAGTCCTGCATGAGTGGGCGCAGGCTGGTGAAGGTGAGGACGGGCAGGACGGCGAAGGGCAGCTGGAAGGAGAGGGGGGTGAGGGGGGCACAGCCACCAGGCTGGGGTGTTGGGGGGCAGGCAGTGCCTGCCCCCCACCTTACCAGGATGCTCTGCAGGACGTTGAGCAGGTCGTTCATGCCCGTGAGGTGGCTGACATCCTTGAAGGCAGCCACGAAGACAGTGGGCAGGATGGCAAAGGAGCGGGTGAAGAGCACCCGGGCAAAGCGGGACCAGCGGAGCTGCAGGAAGCCCTGGGGACACAGCAAAACCTGCGCCCTCGCCCCTTGCCGTGCCTGGGGCACCGCACCGGGGTGGTCYCCCAAACCCTGGCTCGGAGGGATATCACTCCCTCGGGGGGCATCCCTCCCTCCTCTGTGCCTGAGTGCTGAGCAGGCCCTTGCAGGGCTGCTGGGCCCCGCTAGATGTCAGCTCCAGCTCATTAAGCAAACGAGCTCATTAGGGAAACACTGTGCGGGGCACCAACGGGGTACCTCTGGGAGGGGGTGTCACAGGGGGCGGGGGTGGCTGTGCAGCAGCAACGGGTGGACACTGTCCCCATCCCACCTCCTGGGGACCGGGGACCCTGGTGCCAGCAAGCTGCCACCCACCGGGTGGGCAATGCCCCATGCCCAGCTCCCTGCAGGAATGGGGGGCAATTAACTCTGCCAAATACCCCAGGAGGGGGGCGCTGCCCATAGGACCCCCCACCCAGGGCCCAGCTGTGATTCCACTCCCTCTCAGCTGCTCCCCGTGGGGACGAGGGCCAGCATCCCCGTCCCTCACCTCCATGACGAACTGCCCTGCGTAGGTCCCGGTCATCGTGGAGCTCTGTCCTGCTGCCAGGATCCCAATGGCCCAGATGTACAGTGCCACCGACCCAAAATAGCAGCCCAGGATGACACCCTGTGCAGGGACACTCCTATGGGGACCCCAAAGCATCCCCCACCCTGGGCACCCCCATCGGCTCCCAGCCTCCCAGCGGGGTCACAGCAGCCCCCGGACCCAGGGGTCAACGTGGGGGAGCGCTATGTCCCCAAAATGGGTACGGATGCTCGCTGGGCACAGCCTGGGGCCACTCACCCCCTGGTAGATATCCACAGAGACCGTCTCGTTGTTGGCAGGGAAGATGCCGGCGTAGCGGCTGACACTGCTGTTGATGCACTTGTTGTGCTGCAAGGCATGGCGGGCACGAGCGTGACAGCCACCTGGCAGCCCCCACGGACACGGGGGTGACTCCCCCCCCCCCCCATCCCAGGGGATGAGGACACCCACTCGCCAAGGGATGCTTGCCCTGCCCGTCTCTGCAGCCGGGCACAGCCATCACCTCCCCGCAGGTGCAGGGCGACACTCACCACATCCTCATTTCGCTGGTGGTAGAAAGCCTCGCCGAAGACAGCCATGATGAAGAGGTTGATGAGGAAGGAGACGAAGAGGGCTAGGCAGGACTCGATCAGGAAATACATGTTGGCCTCCTGCACTGCCTCCTTCTTGGACCGATCGATCGCCCGCGTCTGGGCACGGCAGGTGACGTGGGTGCCACGGGGTCAGGCAAGCACCCCCTGTCCCGCAGCCCCCCAGGGCTGGTCCCCACTACGTGTCCCCTGAGACACCCTGGGGTAGCTCTGCYCATGGCAGTGCCTTGGTCTCACCTTGACCAAGGAGGAGTGGAGGAATATGTTGTGGGGCATAATGATGGCACCGACGATGCCCACAGCCTGGAGTAGCTCCTCTCGCCCGCAGCCCGGGCAGTAGGGCAGGAAAATGCCCTTCAGCACCTCCATCTGCCCTGGCCTCACCACCACGTACTGGGGACCGGTGGGAAGGGGCACTGTGAGCTGGCACCCCCCCCGCTGCAGCCCGGTACCAGCAGGGACACCCCAGGGGTGTCCCCTGCCAGCGCCCTGCAGGGAAAGGGGTGTCCCCAGCTCCCCCCTTCACCTCGTAGCCGAAGGTCAGGGCCATGATGGTGATGAGGAGGCCGAAGAAAGCCTCCAGTTTGCGGAGCCCTAGAGGGGTTGAGAGATGGGGTGGGACAGGGTGGGGGACACTGATGCCAGATTGGCACCAGGGCTGCCCGGGCAAGCGTCCCCCCCTGTACCCCCACCCCGGCACTCACCGTACTTGTCAAGGAAGAGGAAGAAGAGGGTGTCCACGATGGTGATGAGGACCCCACCCCAGAGGGGGATGCTGCGGGATGGCAAGGGGGGGCGTTAGCCACGTGCCCCTCGGCAGAGCAGGGCCATTGGGGGGGACCCCTGGGGGGTGGCTCACCGGCCAGCCGAGAGCAGGCTGAAGGCGATGGCTGTCCCGATGACCTCCTGCATGTCAGAGCCGATGATGGCAATCTCGATCATGAGCCAGAGCAGCACGCGGGGCACCTGGAGGGTGTCCTGTCCCTGTCACTAGGCTGCGGCAGGCCACCCAGAGCAGCGTGGGGACCCCGGGAGACCCCCCCCCAGCCTCCCCCATGACACAATCTCAGGGTGTGAGATGGATCCTCAATCCCAGCCTGCCCCCTGTCCCCATCCCTGCCCCAGTGGGAGCTGAGGACAGGACCCAGCTGTCTGGATATGATGCTCCCGGGGGGGGTGCCGGGGCAGAGGGACGTATCCAGCCCTCCTTTTGGGGACCTGTCATTCAGCCAACATCTCATCGTTCGTTCGCCCCCATCAGGATCCTGCCGCCTAGACGGGACCCCTAGCTCCCCCCTTCCTTTGATGTGTGACCCCCCCGGAGCCCCCCCAGCTCCCCGCACCAACGCGCCCAGGCTCGCCCCGCGTCTCAGCTGCGCGTCGCTGCCCCGACGCCCGGGCTCACCCCCCTGGGGGACGCGCTCACGTGTCCCCAGATCAGACCAGGTCACTGAGGCAGCTGCTTCCCCCTCACCTCTCCCGGGCCCCCATATCTCAGGGGTGTGTGGGTGCTAGATGGGGGACACAGGGGCTGGGGGGGGGCTTTGGGGAGCCCCTGGGAGAGGTGGGGCTCTCACAGCATCTTCCTGCTCCTCTCCACCCCCCAGACAGTCCTGTCACCCCAGTCCCTGCCAGGACCGCCACCAGCCCAAGCACGGGGTCCCCCCAGGCTGTGACCCCCGGGGGGGGTCCCCGTGGCTGCTCACCTTGGGGTAATAGAGGTAGCAAATCTCACCCAGGTCCTTCCCCGTCACCACGCCCAGCCGGATGGCCAGGCGCTGGCACAGCAGCCCCAGGACGGTGGCCCACAGCAGCACCCACAGCAGCTGGGGGGGCAGGAGGGAGGGAGGCGGCAGGGGCTGGGCGCTGGGCAGGATCCGGCTGCCCGGAGCTCCCAGCAAGGTTATCAACCAGCCCGGGGACATGGGGAAGGGGAAGCCTGGAGGGGCTGGAGGTGGTCCCCAGCCCAGGCAGAGGGGTGGCCCTCCCGCACCCCTGGGTGCCCTCCCACAGTGCCAAGGGCCCCCCTGTTCCCTTCCCGCTCCCCGGGCTGGGGAAGCCAGATTGCCACGGGGCTGGGCGGCCGTTGGCGCAGGAGAGGTTACGAAACCCCCGGCTGCTTCCTGACCCCAGGGCCGGGGGGGGCCCAGGGCTCACCTTGAACCCCGCCACCGCCCCGCACTGCAGGTCCGACTCCACGTTGCCCGGGTCCAGGTAGGCGATGCTCATGAGGAAGCCAGGACCAGTGAAAGCCCAGAGTTTCCTAAAGCTGAAACCCGGCTGGGACGAGGCAGCAGGTCAGAGCTGGGCACTCCCATTCAAAACCAGGGTCTCCCAGTTGCACTCCCGGTCCCCTTTAGCCCGTTGCTGGGAAGCCCTGTGCTGCCCGCACGGGCATGTTTCGCACACAGAGGACATTTCTCCTGCCTGCTTTGAGGGAACCACTGCTCCCCAGTCCCTCTCCGTTAGCAGCAGTGCTGGGGGGCAGCAAGACCCCCATCCCACGTGGGGACAGGTTGGACAGCGATTTGCAGGGGGGTCCTGGGGCTGTCAGGCACCATTAATTGCACCCCATGGGATCCTACTGCCGAGCCTTGCTTTTACCACCCCTCTTGGCAGGGGAACCCCCATCCCTTCCCCTTCTCCCTTCTGCCCCCTGGGACTGGCTGGGGATGGGGGGCTGGCAGGGCGCAGGCAGCCTGGGGGAGCCCCACTGGGCTGGGCATGGGTGGCCCAGGATGGGGAGCCCGGGAGGTGTGTGAGCAGCAGGGTGATCCCTGCAGCTGGGTAGCACCTCACCCCGTGCCTCAGCTTCCCCGTCTGGAAACCTTTAAGCATGGAAACGCTCAGCCTGGAGCTGTGATTTGCCTGAGCTGGGTCTGGGGACGCTGAGGTCCCCAGGGCATGTCCCAGGCATGTCTCCCCCCCTGCGATGGCCCTTTGCCCCCCTACCTCAAGCTCCCTGCGATACCAGCCCCCTGCCCCGTCTCTGCCCACCCTCAGATGGAGGTGCCAGCCTGGCAGCACCTACCCCGCCGCCCTTGGGGATGCTGATGAGTTCGTCCAGGTAGGTCTGATCCCGGGTGCCAGGGCACTGCAGGGGCACRGGGCTCCCGCTGGTGCCGTAAGTCTGGGCTCGGCCCTGGTTCAGGGACCCAGTGAGGCCTGGAGGGGGTGAGGAAGAGGAGGAGGGGAGGTGGCAGCCCACTGGGGGACAAGGACACTGGTGGGCTGGCAGCCCTGGTACCAGCTTCCCCCCAGTCCCACCTGCCCCTGCCTGGTGAGCCCCATGAGGGACGAGGCCCATTTTTCCAGGGGGGCTGTGAGGGTGGCTATACGGGGGCTGTCAGTGGCTACCCAAAGGGGTCAGATGCCACCTCCAGCTCAGGTGTCCCTAAAAACCCCTGGTCCCAGCCCAATCTTCACCAGTCCAAGAGCCAAGTGCATTTCTGGGCAGGAGGGACAGGAGGGGACCCTGCTCCTGGTCCTGCTGCTGGGTGGGCACTGAGTGCGGACAAGAGGCTGGTACTGGTCCCAACCCCCTCCCAGCCCACCCACGTCCTGGGAGCGTGGGTGAATCACCAGTGGGCTTGGGGGAACAGAGGTCGGGGCAAGTGGGGAAGCCAGGACAGGCTGGGGGAGACAGTGCCCAGCAGGGGAGGGAGCAGAGCCAGGGGTCCCGGGGCAGAGGGAAGGGGGTCTAGGGGAGGAAAGGAGGTGCGAGGGGACCCAAGTGTCATGGGGCTCACCTGGCTCCAGCGATGCCATGGCTGGGCCCGATCCGGACATGGTGCTGGGGAGCCCTGATCTCGACACTGGGTGCAATGCCCGCCACCCAGCTTTTAAAGGACCCCCCAGTTGCCCCCCCGAGGAGGGGAGGAGGAGGAGGAGGAGGAGGAGGAAGTGCTCCTTCCCCACCCACTGACCTGGGCTGGGAAAGGGGCCCTGCCTGGTGGGGGTTGGGTGCTATGAATGTGCACAGTCTCGGTTCCCCCACCCTGGGCCAGGAGGGGGGGACCCAGGGCCTCCCTCCCCCTTGCCATGCACATGCATGTGCAAACACGGGGCACCCACACCAGCGTGCCCAGGGGTGTGGGAGCATGCCTGTGTGTCATCCTCCACCACATGCCAGGGGTCCTGCTCCTTGGGCGGCTGGGGGACGGGGGACAGGGGACAGTGTCCCGCAGCGTGGGGAGGGCTGGCCCCATGGGAGTAGGGGAAAGGCCGGAGGAGTGGGAGCGAGGAGGAAGCAGGCGTGAGTTGCACAAGCGCGTGAGCAGGTCAAAATGCACCCTCAGCTGCTGGGGGGGAGCGCCCAGCCAGGCAGACCCTGCGCGCAGGGTGCTCACGCCACCCCTGAGTGGGGGGACCCTCACCCCAAAGATGGGGTGCTCAGCGTCATGGCAGGTCAGGCTGCTCCCACAAAAGCGGGGCACCCCGTCCCCAGGACCCTTGTGGCTGTGGAGGTGGGAGGACGAGCACCCCAGGTGCACCCATGGGTGCCTGGGTAGTACCAGCTGCCTCTTTGGGGCACCCCTCTGCCACCGGGCTGTGCCCCACAGAGAGGTGGGCATCAGGGCTCTGCCCCCGGGGAGATGTGGGGTGCCCCGGCACAGGGATGCGAGCCTGGCTCTGTCCCAGGGTATGTCCCAGGCACCCCCCACCCCAGGTGGGGGCTAGAACAGCCGGGAGGGGGGCAGGACGCCTAGGTCCCCCCCAGACTGGCATGGGGGGGGTTACCATGCAAATCAGCATCCCCTGCCCTCCCTGTGCCTTAGTTTCCCCAAAGCAAACGACACTGGACAGGCAGCACTGGCAGCTTTATTCCCCGTTAGCTGGAGGGTGGCAAGGTGGGGGACTGGGGAGGGGGCTGGCAGCCCCAGCGGAGGCAAAGGGGGTCCCAGAGGGCTGCTGGCAGGCGAAGGGGGCAAAGAATTGGGTGGCAAAGGAGACGGGGTCGGGGGGCTGCCGCAGGAGCAGGGCCTGGAGGAAGTCGGCCAGCAGCGCCTGGAGCTCAGGGTGCTGCTGGATGTAGCTGGCGTGGGACGCTTGCAGCTCCTCCTGTGGCAGGGTGGGCAGGGTGGGCAGAGCGGCGATGTCCCCCCCCAGGCACCGTGCCGGGGGGGGGGGCAGGATGCCTGGGTCCTTTTCCACACTTGAGGAGCTTGGGGGTGGTGCTGGCCAGCCTGATCCCCACTGTGTCCCCTGAGCACCCCAGGGGAGACCCTGCTGAGGAGTGGCACAGCCCCATGTCCCCTTGTTCCCATGTCCCCCCATCTCACCTTCCTGTCCAGGAACCAGGAGCAGAGCTGGATGTCCTCCTCCCAGTCCAGGGGCTGTTTGGGGAAGGGGGGCCGGGGCTCGACTCTGCCTGGCAGCAGAAAGGCAGGGCAGGGTGTTCCCCACTTGGCTGCCAGACAGCAGGCAGGGGCTGCCCGTGCTGGGGGGCACAAGCTCCCGCCCCCCCAGTACCTGTCTTGCTGAGGACGGACTCATCCTGCAGAAGCACCAGCATCGAGCAGCCGACCTGCACCCGCCGGGCCAAATGCCTGCAGGGGAAAGAGCCGGTGACCCCCCTGCCGGGTCCCCGCCAGGCTGGCAGGGTGGGGGTTGTCCCCGGCCAGACTCCTGCCCGTACCCGCTGGGGAGGAAGCTGCTGTGCCAGACAGTGGAGACGCCTGCGCTGGTGTGCACGGCTCGCTCGATCACAAACACCTCCACCTCCGCTGAGCCCACTGCCTGCTGCTGGATGCCCAGGGCACGCTGGGGGGGCATGGCCAGGGGTCACCCCTGTCCTGGAGTCACCTCTGCCCCTGGGTGCCATCCCCATGCCCCCCCATGCTGTCATCTACACTGCTCACCCCCACGTCCTGCATCCCACCCTGGCACCCCCAACCTGACCCAGACCCCCCCATCCCACGAGCCCCCCGGCCAGCAGCTCACATAGCTGGAGGTGCAGAGATGGCCCTCGGTGTCGAATGCTGGGAAGATGAGGCTGGGGGGCACTGCCTGCTGGCACGCCAGCACCCGCAGCAGCAAGAGGCTGGCACCCTCCAGCAGCAGCCCCCGCAGCTCGGCCCGGCCGTAGGAGAAGCTCTGGCACTGCAGCTCTGCCTGCGGAGAAACCTGGCCACCTCGCGGGACAGCCACAGCCCCACCGTCCCCAGGGACAGCACCCCCCGGACCCTGGGAGCACCCCTGGGTGCGACAGGCCAGCCACGCCCCCCCCTCCCAGGATGTGCCCCATCTGGGGGGGGCAGAGGGGAGAGAGCCCCCCCTCAGCCTCACCTCTCCCTCCTGGAGGGTCTTGGTGACAGTCATCCCATGCTGGTGGCTCACCATGTGGGTCCTCCTCTCTATGGGGTGTGCTCTGAGCTGCAGGAGGGGTGGGGGGCACAGGGTGGGGGGCAGAGCCAGGGCACCCCTCTCTGAGGTGGTATACCCCAGCACCCCTTTTAATCAGGGTACCACGCCAGATGCATTGTGGGAAACTCCCCACTCCAGCTGCCACCCAGAGTCGGGGAAGGGGAGCAGGCTGGTGGGACAGAACTGGTGTCCGAGCCAGGAGGGGACACCAGGCTGCCCACAGTGACCTCGCACAGGGTGCAGCCCCCAGGTGGGCATTGCTGCAGGGCACACCCCAGGGCAGGAGTGCAGGACAGGGGGAAGGGGACATGCCACGGCCACACCGGTCACCTCCAGGCGCTCCTGCTCCTCCTGCTCCAGGGTCTCCAGCTGTGGGGTCACATAGGCTGGCAGAGCAGAGCCACGTTCAGCCCACCCTGCGGGCACTGCAGCAATGCCCCCCGTCCCAGCCCTGGGGGCCGGTGGGACCGGGATGCTCCAGCCCCGGGGAGGGGGTGACACCCCAAGCCGCCCCCAGCTCACCTTTGAGGGTGCTGGAGCAGGGCACGCCGTCCTGCCTGCCGCGGGAGCCGGCTTGCACCAGGAGGCAGCTCCGCACCGGCTCGCCAGCCCGCTCGTAGGGTGCCCACCGGGCTGCCGCCCACCACTGGCCCCCTGCCTGGTCCCTCGGCTGGCCCCCCGCTGCCACCACCGCCAGCGTCTCGGCGAAGAGGCAGCGCTCCAGCTCCTCCGGCCCTGCCCGGAGGGACCGTCACCCCGGCCCGGGGCACCTCCCTGCCTCAGTTTCGCCCCCACCGTGCAGGCTGGGCTGAGCCCCTCACCATTTATCCGCCTCAAGCCCCCACGACCCGTCCCCCTCCTGCCGGACCCGGTGCCCCCACCCCTGCACCGAGGACCCCCAGGGCACGGCGTGGGGGACAAGGGGGAGGCGGGGGGCGGCACCCACCGATGAGGCTCAGGAACTCGGCGGCTGCCTCCGTGAGGGCTGGGGTCTCCTGTCGGCTCTCGGGCGGGGGCTCCATGCCTCGCCTGGCGGCTCCTGCTGCCGGACCCCCAGGTGAGGGGGCAGTGGGCCTCCCCCAAGCCCCGGTACACCCCCGGTGCCCACCTGTGTAACCCTGGGGGGGGCCCAGTGACCCCCCCCGGGC
>JAYKAV010000811.1:18961-52570 GCA_035582835.1 Phoebastria nigripes | reverse complement strand
GGCCACGCCCCCCCCGCCGCGCCCGGCGCGCCCCCTGCTGGTCACGCCGCGTCACTGCCGCGGGAACCGGGGGGGGACACACCGACCGCGTCACCGGCGGAGAGGAGGGGATTCCCCCCCCCATCGCCGCAAAGGGTGTCCCCCCAGTGACGTCACTGCGTGAAGAAGGGGGGGGTCCCTAAGTGACGTCAGAGCCGGCAGGAAGGAGGTCGCGGGGGGGGCGCGGCTGGGGCCCCGTTCGGCGGGCGGGGCTCAGGGGCGTCCGTCCCGGGGAGCAGCAGGAGGGGGGGCCGCACCCCCGGCTCACCCGGCCCCCCCGGGGCGCAGCGGCGCGGAGCCGCCGCGGGGGGGCGCGGCGGGCGGGGGGGCGGGCGGTGCCTTCCCCCGCCCCGGCCGCCCCGTCCCGGCTCGTCGCGGCCGCAGCCCGGCGGAGCAGCGCGCAGCAGGTAGGGCGGCCCGGCCCCGCTCCACACACCCCGCCACTCCCGGTTCCCGCGTGGGGCCGCTGACAAGCGTGGGGCACGGAGACACCCCCCCGCCCCCGCCCGGCGGTCCCCCCCCGCCCTCGCCCACCCCCGGCCCTCCTGTCCCGGCCCCCTCCGGTGCCACGGCCTGCGGGGGCTGTCCCAGCGCTGGACCGAGCGTCCCGGAGGGCGGCGGGGACCGGGCGAGGGTGGGAGGCCTGTCCCTGAGCCACGGGGACGCGCTGCGACCCCCCGCACCCCCATCCCCGGAGCGGGTGGGGGCACTTCGGGTCGAGGTCCGGCGCGGCAGGGGGAGCAGGGACGGAGCGGGGTCCCGCGGGCAGGGACGCGGGGGGACAGGACCCCCACGGGCGGGACCCCGGAGTAGGGCTGGTGCCGTTTTCCGGCGCCCACGGGATGGCGGGGGGGACGGAATCGGGGCGTGGCGTGGGGTGGTCCGGCAGGGGGCACTGCGCGTTGCGCTGTGGAGGGTGTCCCCACGGACCCCGTGGGGTGTCTCAGGAGGTGAGGGCAGGGGTCCGTGCCTGGCAGGGTGTGGGGTGGCACCGTAGGGGGCTCGTGGGGACCGGCTCTGGGTGGTGTGGGGGCGCCTGGGCTTGGGCACAGGAGGGCGCCTCTGTCACACGCCCCTGMCCCCCGGGAGGGGGCTCGGGGCGGGGGGGTGGCAGAGAGCAGCAGCGTTSCTGAGGTCTTGCAAACTCGTGTCCTGTGTGAGCGGCGTCGGGGCAGGCAGCGGGGTAGGGCAGCGGGGGAACCCGGCCTGGGTGGGCTGCGCTGACCCCCCTGGCGTGAGCCCTGCCGAGCTGGGCTGGGCTGGGCCAGGCCAAGTTGTGTTGTGCTGTGTTGGGTTGTGCCGTACCGAGCCGTGCCGTACTGAGCCGTGCTGTGCCGTACCAAGCTGTGCTGTGCCATACCAGGCCGTGCCGTGCTGTACCAAGCCGTGCCGTGCTGTACCAAGCCGTGCCATGCTGTACCAAGCCATTCCATACTGGTGGGAGCTTGCAGGCTCTTCTGGGAAGTCAGGTGCTTTCCCAGGCAGCCTCACCATGGGGAGCCATGGGGAAAGCGGGGAGCCCTGGCCCCCACCCCAAACCTGGTCCCCCCCCAAGGTGGCTGTTGGCACCCCAGGGTCCCCGTGGAGCTGGTGGCAGGGGCCTGAGCCCAGCAGGAACACCGGGGCAGCCGGCAGGGACGCTGCCTGGTGCCACCCATGGGACTGTGCCAGGGGTGACGGCTGCCTGCGCCCCAGGTCCCTGCCGCACGCGCCTTATCTGTGCTGAGTCACGGTGCCAGTGCAGAGCAGCACCCTGTCCCCAGGGACGGCACGTCATGCCGGGGCCACTGAGCCGGCCCGGGTGGCCCTGTGGCCGGTGACCTCTGGTTTCGGGGCCCCGCTGTGCTGCGGCCCGGGGAGGGTGCAGGGTGCTGCTTGTCTCCCTGGGTGTGGCGGCCGCAGGGACCCGTCAGGCTGGTTCCTTCCCTATCCCTGAGGCCACCCCGCCGGGGTGGGGACAGGAGGGGCTGGGGCAGCCGGCAGACCCCTGCCACTGGGTGCCAGCCATGGGCACAGGGTGGGACCCCCCGATGACCATGTGCCAGCCGGATACACCCGCTTTCCCCAGACGCCTGGGTTCCCTCCTGGGGACTCCAGTCCCCCCTAACTGGGTGCCAGTCACAGGGGTCTTCCTGGGATCAGACTCCTATTTTGGGCCCTTCCCTGGCCCCGCAGACGAGGCAGTGCCAGGGGACACCGGCTACTTTTTGGGAAACCGCAGAGCAGTGAAAGTGAAACTTCCCGGCTAGGTGGTCACTGCCACACTGGTTATTTTTGGCACCGCCGTCACCACAATGGCGAAGGGTGGTGTGGCCGTGGCAGCTCTGCCGTGGCTGGGACAGACAGAAGGTGGGAGGGATAGAGGGACGGATGCTGAGCTGCTCCCTCTGGCCTGGCATGGCTGATGCGGCTGTGCCCCCCCGGCACCGCTGCCCACCCAGCCCGGCTGCAGGAAGCGCTGGCGTCATGCTGGAGGAACCGACCGGTCCCCTCCCAGCTCGTTCCTGTTCGGGGACAGATCCTGGTCCCTTCCCAGGGATGGTCCCGGGGTCACATCACCACTGCGGGTAGGGGGGACGTGGGGGTCCTGGCACCCGCCTGGGGCTCAGGGGGGCGTCCCCAGTGCCAGCGCTGGGGGGGGTGGCAGGCGGATAAAGGCCTGGCACCAGCTCCTGGCAGCGCCGTTGTTTTCCTGGCCTTGGAGATCCTGCTTTCCTCCTCCTTCTCCTCCTCCTGGGGCCAAGCCCGGCAGCTGGCCCTGGGCCCGGGCTGGCTGCTCRCGGCTGCCAGGGGCTCTGAGAGGGGGCCCGGCGCGGCCGGGGAGGGGACTTCAGCCCCGGGGGGTCCTGGCTCCCTTCCTGGGGATGCGTCCACCTCCCTCCGAGGTGACGCGGGTGGCACTTGTCCCTGTAACTCCCTGGGGGGACTCAGGAGTTYTGGAGCCCCCACGTGACCCACTGGGCTGCTGGGTGGGGGCCACCCCCGAAATGGGGGGGGGGAGGCAGTGGGGTCTGCATGGGTGTGATCAGGATCAGGCCCTGTGTTTCCGTCCCAGGCAGCGGGCAGGGTGATGCCGTTTGTCCCCAGGGCGGTGCCACCAGGAGCCGGAGACCCACCAGGGCGTGGGGGTGGTGCTCCCTGCCCCCCGGCAATGGCAGGGTGGGCTCCAGAGGCTGGAGAGGTCACGTCCCCACCGCGGCTTGAGTCAGAGCGTGGCCGTGCCCTGCCCGTGGCTGGCCACTGACACAGGCGCCGGGGACTCAGGGCACAGGAATGTGGGTGGCCCCGACCAAGGTACAGTGGGGACGTCCCTCGCCTCTCATTGACTTGCTGGCATTGAGTCCAGCTCATCCTTATTAATTAGAAGCTGCTATTAAAGTGGGAGGGGGAGGTTTTGCGGCTCCACTGTCCCCTATGTCCCTGCACCTGCGGCTCTGCTCGCCAGGGACACGTCCTGCCTGGGGAGGGGGACCTGTGCTGACATCCCCCCATCTTCTCTCCCCTCCAGGTGCCCGGGGGAGACGCAGGGAGCCGGCATGGCACAGCCCAACGTGCCCCCCCCCTACGATGACAAGAACGCCCTCTACCCCCCACCCCCGGGGGGGTACCCCCAGCCCCCCCACTACGCTGGGGGGTATCCACAGCCCGGGGGATACCCTGCAGCAGGGGGATACCCACAGCCAGGGGGGTACCCAGCAGCAGGGGGGTACCCCCAGCCGGGGATGGCCATGCCCACCATGCCTATTCGGTTCGGTAAGTGGGGGCACCATGGGCACCTTTTTTTTKGGGGGGGGGCACTAGAAACAGGGATGCTATGGGGGGCTGCGCAGCCCACCCTGGTGCTGAGGGGTGTCCCCCACCGCAGGTGACGATGGCATCGGGGACAGCTCCCCCTTCCAATCGGCCGACTGGGATGACAAGAAAGTCCGGCACACCTTCATCCGCAAGGCAAGTCCCRGGGGGCCGGGGGCACCCATCAGGGTGGGGGGGCACCTATCAGGGTGGGGGGCCGGGTGCTGACCCCCCCCATCTCTCGCAGGTCTACGCCATCATCTCCCTGCAGCTGCTGGTGACAGTGGGGATCATCGCCGTGTTCACCTTTGTGTGAGTGGAGGGTCCCTCCTTAGCCTTGTCCTGAAAAAGGGGGGAGCCTGGCTCCGTGTCCCTTGGGGGGGGTCCCGAGGGGACAGAGTTGCTGTCCCCCCTCCCTCATGCTCATCCCTCCCATCCCACAGCTCCCCTGTCCGGTCCTTCGTCCAGAGGAACGTCGCCATCTACTACGCCTCATAGTGAGTAGGGGGTCCGCTGGCTCGCGCCCCCCCCAGGGTGCCCTCTGGCAGCTGGCACCCCACAATCACAGCTGCCCAGCCYGGGGGGGGGGTCGCAGGGCTGACACCCGCTGTCTCTCTCTGCAGCGCCGTGTTCCTGGTGACCTACCTGGTGCTGGCCTGCTGCCAGGGTCCCCGGTGAGTCACTGGTGGCTGGGACCCCTGAGGTGGGGGTGTGTGGATATGGGGGTGGGTCTTCAGGGCATCAGGAGGGGGGGCCCTGCCTGGGGCTGCCCCTGGAGGGTGGGGACCAGGGGGACACGACGTGGCCACTGTCACCAGCTCACCTCTCTCCCCCTGTTTCATCCCCAGGAGACGCTTCCCCTGGAACATCATCCTGCTGAGCATCTTCGTGAGTGGGCTGGGGCCGGTGGGGGGGGGCCTGGTGGTGCCCCCATGGCACCCCAGCTCCCCAGGTGGGCTGGGAGGGGTAGGGGGATGCGTGGGCAGGTGGGGGACAGCCAGGAACTGCTGCCCCCCACGGTGCCGCTCGCCGTGCTGAGCCCACCCGTCTCCTCTCCTGCAGACGCTGGCCATGGGGCTGATGACGGGGACGATCGCCAGGTATGTCCCGGGGACACCATGGTGACAGGAGCTGGGGTCCCTCCTGTCCCCTGCCATGCGGCCGGCTCAAATGAGAGGCTGCCRGGAGCCGGGGGACGCCCCGGTCCCCTGGGCTCGGGGACAGCAGGGTCCCTGCCCGGGATCGGGGCCGTGGGGGGTCACCAACACCCCCCTGGCAGGGGGATGCCGAAGTATGGGGTGACTCTAGTGTCCCCTCTGTCTGCAGCATGTACCGGACCAACGCTGTCCTGATCGCCATGCTCATCACCGCCATTGTGGCCATCATTGTCACCATCTTCTGCTTCCAGACCAAGGCAAGGAGGGGGATGTGCCCTGCCCCRCCCTGGGCCGGGTCAGGCGTGGGGAGCCGGGCGGTGGGGACACCCTGGGCTCTCCCATGACATACGTGTGTCCCCCCACGGCAGGTTGATTTTACATCGTGTCCGGGGCTCTTCTGCGTGCTGGGCATTGTGGTCATGGTGACCGGGATCGTCACCGCCATCGTCCTCTCCTTCAAATATGTGAGTAGGGGGGACAGAGGGCCTGTGGGTGCCACGGGTGTCCCCGGTTGGGTGTCCTCAGGGCTGGCATGGGCAGGGGGGTTTGGGTGGTCCCCCTTTGCAGGTAAGCAGGGTGTGGTGCTGGCCACGGCAGAGGCAGCTTGCCCACAGGGAGAGGGTGCGTCAGCGTCGGCATCAGCGGCATCTCCTCAGGAGCCGGGTGCGGGCAGGACCTGCTTTGCCCGCTGCCTGCCAGCACTCAGCTCACCCTGCCTGTGTCCCCTTCCCCACGCAGGTCTCCTGGCTCCATATGCTGTATGCGGCCATCGGTGCCATCGCCTTCACCCTGGTGAGTTGACGGCTGGGGTGGGCAGAGGGTGTCAGGCAGGGACCCCGGCGGGGGACACCCCACCTCCCACCCCAGTCCCTGCCTGACACCCTCTGCCCCCCCAGTTCCTTGCCTATGACACCCAACTTGTGCTGGGGAACAGGAAGAACACGCTGAGCCCCGAGGAGTACGTCTACGGCGCCCTCACCATCTACACTGACATCATCTACATCTTCACCTTCATCCTGCAGATCGTGGGCCGGGATTAGCCCCGGGACCCCTCCTGTCCCCACCCCTGCTGCCCCTCACCCCCTCCTCTGGCCTCCGTACAGGATACGGCCACCTACCATGACTCCTAACGCTTCAGTACCCCTACCCGTAGGCTGCTAAGGAAAGGGCTTCCCTTGATCACCCCCCCATAAGCCTCCAAGGGCGGTGGGGGTGACTGGCCGCTGGTGTTTGGGCAGTGCCCGGCCTCGGCACTGCTTGCCGAGGCTGTGCCGGCGGTGCCGAGCTGGCAGCGGAGCGCCATGGTCCTGCCTAGGCACGGGGAGCTGGCAGCGGCCGCTGGGATTGTGTTGGGATTTTTTTGGCAGAGCCCAGTCGGTGTTGTTCACTTGGTGCCTTAAACACGGCTCCGGCCGTGCCCCCCTCCCCGAGCTGCGGCGGTGCCCAGTGCAGGCGGGGGGCAGCTGGGACCCCCGTGGTGGGACTCGTGGCAGAGCTCACATCGCAGAGGCCCCGCAGCCACAGATGTGGGCAAAGTTGCACTTGCTAAATAAAACACTTTAATTTTCCAGATGGTCTCAGTCTTACTGGTGTGGCGACTCCCCCAAAAAACCTGTGGGCAGCCTGAGCGGGGGCTGCGGCCTGGGGCAGCGCAAACCCCGCTTTGGGGCAGAAAACCAAGGTCAAGGCGCTCCAGACCTGGCCTCCCTCCCCTGCCTGTACCGTGTGGGTRGAACCCCAGCTGCAAGGCAGCTGGCACCCCCCGCTGTGGGGGCAGGCAGAGCCTGGGGCTGAGCACCGAGGGAGCGACTGCAGTGGCACCGAGCTGTTCCACTCACCAGGGATGAGGTTTATTTGTCCCTATCCAGCCCCATGACCACCCCACGGGCTGGACGGGGAGGGCAGGTGCCAGTGCCGCGTGTCCCATGGGGCTGGCGTCCCCTCAGCCAGTCCCTTCAAGGTGCCACGGTGCCAGGCTGGGGCGGGGGGCAGCCCTGCTATGCCCCCCTGGCCACCCTCTTGTATCGCTCCGTCTCATACTCGCCCTGGTTGGCTTCCATCATCTTTCGGCGGATTTTGAGCTGCTCCAGACGGTTTTTGTCCACTTCCCGCTTTGCCAGGAGGAAGAGGATGATGCTGGAGGGCAATCCGATGGCCCTGCAGGACAGCCGGCGGGCAGGAGATGGAGAGAGCCGGCGGGGAAACAAGGGCCCTGTGACACCCCGGGGCGGCACGGACGCCCCCCCGGCTCAGCGCTGCATGACCCCGGGGCCCCCCGTCCCACCCCAGGCCCCACAGAGCAGCGGAGCCTCCGGCTGCCGAGCCTCCCCCGCCGCCCGAGCCACTCACCAGGCCACCCCCACCGGCTTCATCGGGTTCTTGCCCTTCTTGCGTGTGGGGATGTACTCCACCCCCTCGGGGAGCCCCCCGCTGCCGGGCTCCGGGCCGGCCCGTGGCCCCGCCGGCCGGCGGCAGCTCTGCCCGAGGAGCCGTGCACCCGGGGGGCCCGCTGCCCGCCCTGCTGCCGCCAGCAGCCCTGCGGGGAGAGAGGCGTTAGGGAGGGCAGGCCACGGGGCAGCGTGCGGGGCGCCCAGCCCGAGGCGCCTGCCCCGCCCCGCCCCGCCCTTACCCCGGCCCCTGCCCCGGCCCCTGCCCCGGCGGCAGGAGGGGCTCGAGGGCGGGGCCTGAGCCGTGTGGGGCGCGGCCAAGGCCGAGGGGCGTGGCCAAGCGCGCCAGGGGAGGGGCTCTAAGACCTCGCTTCAGCCGGGCGTGGCGTGGCCGAGGGCGCCAGGGCCATGTCCCTGAGACCGGGCGGGGCGGGGCCGAGGCCCTGCGGGCCGGGCCTGGGGGCGTCCCGGGGGGGTGTGTGTCGGAGGCCGCGGGGCCGTGCGGTGAGGGTGGTGGCGGGACGCTCCCGGTCCCCCCGCCCCGGGGCCGGCCCCTCCGCCCGCCCGCCGTTACCCCGCAGTCCGCCGAACGCCGCCGCCATGGTGGGCCGTGCCGGTGTGCGGCAGCCCCGCTGCATGCCGGGAGCTGCAGTCCGCCGCGAGAGGGCTGCCGCGGGGCGGCGCTGCCCGGGCGCCGCGCGAGAAACTACAGCTCCCAGAGCGCACCGCGCGGGGCGGGGTCAGCCTACCCTGCTGGCGGAAGGGGCGGGGTCCGGGTGAGGACGCGGGTCGGGGTTGGCTGAGGCGGGAGGACGGCGGGCGGGGACTGGCCAGGGCGGGGCGAGCGGCGGAAGCGGCGGCGGCGGCGGGGGGGGTGCGCGGGCAGGCCGGCATGGAGCCCGCCGAGGGCCCGGGGTCGCTCGGCTTCCACGGCGACGAGGAGATCATCGAGGTGGTGGAGCTGGGCCCGCCCGGGCCGGGTGAGACGGGGCGCCCCGCGCCGCGCACCGGGCAGGGCCTGCGGGGGCTCTGGCCTCCCGCCGGGGCGCCGGGCCCGCTCCGGCCCCGCCCCAGCGCCAGGCCCGGCCCGGCTGCGGGTCCCGGCCCGTTCCCCACCCCGGGCCTGCGGCCTCTCCCTGCGTCGCGCTCCGCTCCTTTGCGTTCCCTCTGCTCCGGGTCTCCCGGCCGCGGTGGCATCGGGATCGCGTGTCCCCCCCGCTGCCCCGTCCCCTGGGGACCCGCAAGGTCCCCCCGTGCCCGCGGCCGCCTGCCCTGGAAGGGCCGAGCCGGGCTGGCCGCGACTGCGTCCTGACCTTCGCCCTCTGCAGATGACCTGGCCGACGAGATGGAGGACGTGGACTTTGAGGACGAGGGGGCGGAAGAGCCCGACGCCGAGGCTTGGGAGACGGAGGACGACGAGGGGGTGGAGGACGGCATGGAGGCGCAGGACGACAGCGAGGTCACGTTCTCCCTCCACTCGGGTGAGTGGTGGGCACGGGCGGCGGCAGCTGGGGTCCCCCTCGGGACCTGCTCCCACCCTGGCTTTCCCCAGAGCAGGGGGTGCAGCAGGTCCTTGCCAGGCTGCCGTCTCCCGGCTGTTCCTGGGACAGCCATCACCACTCAGGGCTGGGATGCTTGGGGCTTTGCTCCTTCCTAACTTGCACTCCAGTAGCCGTGTAAGTTAGGCTTACACTTCGAGCCTCCTGCCATGGCGGCTTCCCCTGAGCTCGGCAGACAGCCTGTGCTGTTCTCCCCCCACGGGAAGAATAGATTCCCACTGGTCTGGGTTGGGAATTCAGCTCGCTGACATCCCGCCCAGACCTGGCGTTGCATGGGGTTTGGATCCCCTGGGAATGTCGGGTGGGGCGTAAGCGGCATCCGAGCCACGTAGCCTCTCTCTTCTCTTCTGTGAAGCTTCTGTTTTCTGTGTGAGCCTCGACCCCAAGACTAACACGCTGGCAGTGACAGGCGGGGAGGACGACAAGGCCTTTGTGTGGCGCCTGAGCGATGGAGAGCTCCTGTTCGAATGCTCAGGTGAGGTGCTCGAGGCTGTCCGAGTGAGCGGCCATGTCCCCTCCCAGCCACGTCTCTCCGGACACGCTCTTTCCCAGCCGATGCTCTGCTGGAGCTGGGCTCCTGACCGTCCTCCGTAGCTTGGCCTGAGCAGCCTCTGTCCCCCGACGTCTCTAGGACACAAGGACTCGGTCACCTGTGCCGGCTTCAGTCACGACTCCGTGTTTGTGGCCACGGGTGACATGTCTGGGCTTATCAAAGTGTGGCGGGTGGACACCAAGGAAGAAGTGTGGTCCTTCGAGGTGGGGGACTTGGAGGTGAGCGGCGGGACCCCTGGTGCCGTGGGGAGCTCGTGGGCCAGCAGCCCGGACTCAGCTGGGTGACGGGGGGGATGCCACCCCTGTGACACTGCCTGTCCCTCTCTCTGCCCAGTGGATGGAGTGGCACCCTCAAGCCCACGTCCTTCTGGCGGGCACGGCTGATGGCAACTCCTGGATGTGGAAGATTCCCAGTGGAGACTGCAAAACCTTCCAGGGCCCTGCGTGCCCGGCCACGTGTGGCAGGATCCTGCCTGATGGTGAGGCACGGGGGCTGTCTGGGGTGGGGAATGTCACCAGCTCTGTGACAGGTCCCGCTGCCACCATCTGCCCTCCTGCTTCTGCCGGTCTGTGCTGAGCAGGAGGTGGAAGGACGAGGGGAGCTCTGGCTCTATCTGCTGGCTCTGTCTCACCCAGGGAAGCGAGCRGTGGTGGGGTACGAGGATGGGACCATGCGCATCTGGGACCTGAAGCAGGGAACCTCGCTGCATGTCCTGAAAGGTAGGGAAGAGGTTAATCACCTGGGGTGCTCCCTAATTGGGGAACGGCCCCTTCCAGTGGGCTCTGACCTCTGCCAGGAGGCGGCACCCTCCGAGGCCGGGGCTGCCAGAGGGAGCCTGGCGCTGGGTTTCCCTGTCCCCACAGGTGGCTGCTCCTTGCCACTGGGGTGCTGGCAGAGCCGGGCAAGGTGGAGGCTGCAGGAGGGTGGGTTTCGAGGCCCACCGGGTCTCTGCAGGGAGGACACCTGGAGCTCATGCCTCTCCTGCTTGCTCCCCAGGCCAGGATGGCCACCAAGACCCCTTGACGTGTGTGGCCAGCAACCAAGATGGCAGTTTGATCATGACGGGCTCTGTGGACTGTCACGCCAAGCTGGTCAACTCCGCCACGGGCAAGGTGGGTCCGTGTGGGTGGGGGCAGAGCCAGGGGCCCTGGGGGACCGGCCTCCTAAGCCCCTGTCCTGRGCCAGGCCGGTGTCCCCCAGTGGTTCAGGGCTCTGCCGGCTCCGAGCAGCCTGTGGTGGCCACCGGCAGCCAGCAGGAGGCGCCCTTGGCCAACACAACTGCTTCCTCCCAGCTACTGGTGGGACCTGTAGCTGGGTGGTCCTGCTGGGCTCCCAGAAGGAAGTTCCCCCCTTGTTTGCTCCAAGGAGCTGAGGTTTTGGGGTCGGGCCTTGGTGTCCAGGGGGTGTAGGCTCGATCCCGAGTAAGGAAGGGGACCTTGGTGCGACTGGGTGTCCCCTTCCCCTCCCCTCGGGGACCAGTCAGCCTCCCTCCACCCAGGTGGTGTGCGTGTTCAAGATGGAGAGCATGGCCCCCAAGGCCCCTGCCGGCGAGGGCGAGGAGGCAGAGTCCAACTCGGTGGAGTCGCTGGGCTTCTGTAACGTGTGAGTGTGGGGACAGCCCCTCTTCAGTGCTAGATCTTACAGAGGTTATTCCAAACAGATCCATTTCCATCCCTCGCGCTTGTTCTGCTGCATTTCTCTGACCTCCATCGTCCCCAGCTGGCTGTGGAGATCCTGGGTCACTTGGGTGTGACACAGAGGACAAGGCACACTTGCTGCTCAGTCCTCCCCCCAACCCATTGGGTTTCTGGGCTAGCCTGATGGACCACTGTTTGGCTGGGATACCCTCCAGACACAGCTGCTGGGGATCTTTCATACCAGGACATTGTCTTCTCCCTTGTGAACCTCGGGCTGGTTGCTGAGTCTTGCTGTCCTGTTGGGTTTCCTGATGGGCGTGTTTTATGGCTCCGGCCATCAGGTTGTCCCTCATCTTCTCGATAATGCTGTAGCCCTCAGCATAGGGTTTGCCTTCAACTTTGATCCTTCATGCGCTTCCATCCCTGCTTCCCCCAGGCCCATGTAATGCCTCTTCCCCCTCTGCAGGATGCCACTGGCCGCTGTGGGCTACCTGGACGGCACGCTGGCTATCTATGACCTCTCCACACAGAGCTTGAGGCATAAGTGCCAACACGAGGTACTGCCCTACCCACTCTCCCTAGGCCAGGGGCGTGCTCTTTGGGCCCATCCGCGACCTCCCTTGGAGCCCAGGGGCTTTCCTGGGGCCAGTTCCCAATCTGTGCTTCTCCCTCAGCCCCTTGGGCTTCCCTAAAGGCAGCCACAATCCCTGCACAGAGGATGTGCCCCACAGCTTGGCCCTGGGGGCTGGCTCTCCTATCTGTGGGGATGGCAGACAACGCTGGGGGGGGCATGTGGGGGGAGCTGAGACTTGCTGGGGGTCCCCAGTGCTCACCTTGTGGCCTCCCCCTGCCCCAGTCGGGGATCGTGCAGTTGCTGTGGGAGGAGAGCTCAGCCGTGGTGTACACCTGCAGCCTGGACGGGGCCGTGCGGCTCTGGGACGCCCGCTTGGGGAAGATGATCAGCGAGTACCGAGGGCACTCAGCTGAAATCCTCGACTTCGCTGTCAACAAGTGAGCAGGGAACCCCTAGACCCCTTCCCTGACGGGTGGAGGGACCAGGGGTGGCAGGGGCCTCCAGCCTCAGGAACTCGAATCATGAACTGTCTCTCCTTTGGGTGCCCCTGCGGTCTGATCCCAAAGCAGGGGACAGACCCAGGTCCATGCTGAGACTTGAGGGTCTCAAGGGGGAGTGGGGCAGATCAGAGCTGGGCCAGGGGCATTGGTGAGGGATGCCCAAAGCCCCCAGCCCCATCTCTGAGTCCTGTCTCCCCTCAGGGATGCCTCCATTGTGGTGACAACCTCTGGTGACCACCAAGCCAAAGTGTTCTGCRTCCAGCGCCCTGATCGCTAGGAACTGTGCTGAGGGATGGTGTCCTGGCTCTGCCAGGTGGCTCGTGTACAGAAGGATGAGGGAGATGGGTTTCACCACCCTTCTCCAGTGCGTGCTTTGTAATTTTCCAGCCTGCCCCACTTTGCCCTCACCATCTGGGGGCCAAGCCTGGGGTTTTGTATGAAAATGTCTTTTAATTATATAAATTATTTCACTTAACTGGATGCCATCCACTCTGCTTGTTGGGGGAGAAGAGGATCTGGGGAGCTGTGCTCCCTCCCTTGTCAAGGATCTCCCCAGCATTCAACCATGGCCTGAGGATCAATGGCAGACGGTTTTATGCCGGTCTGGGTGGAGACAGAGACCCCCATCCTAGCTCTCCCTGTTAGGGGGAATGAGGGGGTCAGGGTAGGAGGGAGGGGTGCAGATCACTAGCTGAGGGTAGAGGAGTCCTGCTCTGTGCAGCCCAGGAGCTCCCTAACACAACAGGCTACTCACTCCTAGACCTGGGCACAGCACCCCCACTTCAGCCCAAGACAGAGATCACCAGAAGTAATTTGCTCTGGGATACAGGAATTATCCCCCTTGCACCTGTGACTCCAAACACCCCTTCCAGGGCAAGGCCACATGCATTGACAAGCCAAAGCCCCACAGCCCCTCAAGATAGAAAGATCTCCTTTATTAATGAACCCCAACAGTATTTCTTCAGATACAGGAGTTTTGAACTCAAATACTCAGAAGAAAACAAGTTAATATTGCATTATTCTCATAAGAAATACTGCAACTTATTTCTGGTAACATATTGCAAAGCGAAACAGCTTGAAAAGGAAAAAAAAAATTAAAAAAGAAAAGAAATTAAGTCAATCAAACTGGAATTAAAGTTTTGTTTCTTGGAACGATCGAGTCCTCGCAAGCACAGCTCGTTTCTGCAGATTACTCCCCAAACTGTCGTACAAACAGACCCCGATTGCTTGAATTCCTTATGAGCCCACAGAGGTGCAACATTAAAAGCTACGATTATCGGGTAGCAAGTGCCCCAACCTTCGTCCTCCACAGCAGCCTCAGCGACCCTGGCGTTAACGGGTTGTGAACGTCTTCCCCCTGAAAGGATGCAGACAGAGGTCAGCACAGTCCCCCACGCTGTTCTGGGGTGCCCCAGGGTGGCTACGGGACACAAGCTTGCACCAAGCTCTCAAAGCCAGGCAGGCACTGCTAGTTAGAGCTTGCAGGTGTTTGTGGCTGCAGAACCAGGTCATGGGGCTGTGGGGAGGGACTGGCTTTTGCAGAGGGGACAACCCCGCTGCCCTGGAGCAGAATGCAAAGGGGACATGCCAGGACGCACAGAGAAAGGACACCAAGGGGTTCCGGGATCACCAGAGGGTAAAGGACCTGAGGGAAACATGTTCACGCAACTCCTCTCCTCCACCCACTTCGCTCTGGGCTGCTTTATTCACAAGAGGGAGCCAGACAGCCAGCGCGGTGGCCCAGGAGTGCTCCTGGCCCCAGCCATCTGCTGGCCAAGGGCAGCCTGGGGCTCCGAGGAGCTGCAGATGCACTGGGCAGCAGGAACCTGCTCCAGCGCCCACAAACCCCCAGGAAGGACCTGGCCACTCTCCCCCGTGAGCTGGAGCTGCCCCCAGAGCCGATCAGCCAGCTTTAATACAACAGGGGAAAAGCCCCATAAATGCCACCATGGGCTCGGAGGGGGGACAATGGAGACACCAGGGCTTGCAGTGCCGTGTACAAGCCTTCTTTCGCAAAGGACCTGCCGGCACAGGGTTTGCCACAGGCCCAGCTCCTACAAAGGACATGTGAGGCAGTAAGCGAGTGTGGTGGAGGGAGCACAGGGGTCCTGGGAGGCCAACACACCCTGATCCAGTCTTTCGCCTCAAGGTACCCAGGCAAGCACCTCACTATGAAACACCCCCTTTCTCTCTCAGATGGGGTCCCAGCACATCAGGCCCTGATCTGGTCACCCCCACAGCATCCCAGTCCTCCCCGGAGCGGAGTATGCCAAGCTGAGAAGGAGCGAGCTTGTGACTGGCTGAGAAGCCCAGAGAGCCAGGCCCTGCTTTGCTACTCACGTGATTGTTTTCATTTCTTTCTTCTCTGCGTCTGGACGGGCACGGTTCAGCACCTTGAGGAAATCTGATGTTTTCGCCCTCATACGTGTGTGAATATAGGCCTGTGTTTCATTAGGACAAAATGGGGACATGTGAGGATCCTGTCTTCATAGCTGAGATTTCAGGACACGGGGTAGGAGCTGTCTTTCTGCTCCTTGTTGGGAAAGCACCTAGCTCTGCACAGCCACAGTGCTATGAGGGGAGTTCAGGAGGCAACAGTGAAAATTGCTGTCTGAGCCCTGGTCAAAGCCAGGTCTCTCTGAACAATTACCCTCACTCGTGTTCCCAGAAAGAAAGGAAACCAGATCCAAAAGGGAAAAAAAAAAAATCCTACTTTGCTGCTAGGATGGGAAGCAAACAGGTGCTGCCTGCGCCAAAGAGCAGGGAGAAGGTGATGATGCATCGCTTGCCACCCCTGCATGACTGGAGAGGGCAATACCAGACCCTAGTGAGTTCTTGGGGGGCACCCCTGCCCTGTGCTCCTCCCCTGCAGCACCCAGGTTAGACGGGCCAAAGCTACCCTGTATCCCCCAGCCCCATCCCCTCGGTACCTTTGAGCACTTGATGTGATAGTGCAGGTAGTCCCGGAATGTGTGGATCAGGTTTATGGTGTTGTCTCTGGCAGCAGCATTGGTGTGACGGGGGAACAGCACTGAAAGAAGAGGGCGACACAAACCGTTAGTGCCTCCCGAGGCTACCAAAGGGCTTCAGGTTCCTCCAGTACTGGAGGCGTCAGGGTGTGCTGCTCCAAATGCCTACTTCGCTCTCTACAGAGCCCCCTTTACTGTGACACATACCAAGATTAAGCAGCACTTGTGATTTTAAACACAGGGCTTAGCAGCACGTTTCCATGTCTCCCACAGCAGCCTGGACACAGCTGTGCACTCTGGAGGATGCAGGCAAGGCCAAGTGCCCAGAGATGATGGCACTGCAGGAAACTGCATGACGCTACTTCAGTGCTTGGGAGAACCAAATGGAGGAGAGAGCTGGGAGACAGAGAAGGGCGGCCAGGCTGCTCAACTGATTTCAAGATCCTGTCTGCCCTTGGATCTTGAAATCAGTTGTGGACCCCTGCCTGGCAGCTTGCTGGCACCATGACAGAACCAGACTTGGTTACTGCAGGGGCCTGGTGGCTCGCTCTTTCCACAGGCTGGTGCTGTGCTAAACGTCCCAGATCCAAGGGCTGAAAGACCTTTTTGTCTGGGTGATGATCTCACCTGGGACTGTCAGATCAGATAACAGGGAAATTGCGTGTCAACAAGAATGAAGTCTTGCTCGCTGTCCCAGACCTGCCATTAGACAGCCCTCCCATAGCTGACGAGCTGCCCTAACCTTGAGGCACCATTCCCAGCACCAGTGGGTGCTCCACTCCTGTGCTGGGAGGAGGGCAGTACTGACTTCACCTTTCCCTGCAGTGTCTGTGCTCCAACTCTGAGCTCCGAACTGCAGGAATGCTGGCCTGAGAGACCCTAATGGCACATCCAACCATGACCCCCAATTTCTCTGGAAGAGACCTTTCCCTTTGAACAGGGCAGGGTTTGGAGTCCTCAGCTCAGCCCTCAGCATTGCTGCCCAGGAGGAAGAGATGACTCTGCTGGCCAGCACCTCTGCAGGCAGAGGAAAGTGGCTCATCAGAGATGGAAGCGTTTGGCCCAGAGCAAAGAGGCAGAGCTGGAGAAGCAGAACTCACTGCCCTGCTCCTGCCCTCTGATTGCCTCTGCTGATCAAGCACTGCACAGTGCCTGCAGCTGGACAAGCTACAAATACACTCACATGAAACCTCCCACAAGAAACCTCCAGTTTCCACAATATCACAGCAAAGCCACCCTTCCCTTGCTCCCGAATGCTGAGCTTATTTTGTAGGCAGACGCTAAATGGCTCACTGTCCACTTCCAAGCCTTCTTGCCCACAGCAGAGCTGAGGTGACCTGATACAGCAAAGGGACACACCGAAGGGGACAGACAACGCAGAATGCAACTCCAGAGTCCCTTCAGCCCCCAGTGACCCACTTGAACACTCAGGGAAGGTGAATTCCTTTTTGTTTTTCATGCAGCAGCAGGAACCTCTCTCCTCCCTGAGTGTCCCCAGGCCTCAGAGCTGCCTGCTTACCAAAGGTGATGTAGCCAATATTGTCGCCAACGGCCGCGTCTGTGTCTTTCAGCTCCAAGGGCGGCTCCCTGTGGCTGAAGAGCACCTGTGGGGCTGTGTGACTGGCCCGGCGACCCTCCTTGAACTCCTGAACAAGACAAAGCGAAGGTGAGTCCCACTGTGACACTCCAGCAATACACTGGGAAAGCAAATGGGGTTTCCCCACTCCCACAGGGCAACTGAGCAGGAGGTTTCCCAGCTTTCCCTGAATGGGCCGAGTCCATCAGGCCAAACCTCTGGAAAACAATCCTTTTCCCCAGCAAAACCAGACCAAAATGCATGGCTGTCCCAGGTTTACATGTGGCCCTAGCGCAGCCCCTCAGCTGGGATGGCTTTCAGAGTCACACTTCCTGCCATGGGTGTTTTGTGGAAGGGACACCTCAGTCTGAGCAGGCACRTGAGACAACACAGCTCCTGCCAGAAAATCAACTCCATCAATGCTTCCAGCGAAAGCAGGCAGCGCCTGTCACCCCAGAGGAAAGGAAATTCTCAGAAAGGGCTGTGAGGTCTTCATTGCACCTAGCATAAAGGCTCTGCCGTTTGAGAAAGCATCTCCCACCAGGAGTCTTTGCCTAGGCATTAAGAGGCATCTATGGGGTTTGAAGCTTGTGTGCGAAGCCTGCTCCTCCTAACGCTTCTCTACACCTTGAAACAATACCTCCAGGTGGGGAGATCCCTTCAGCCAGGGAACCTCTCTAACAGCAGCACGACCCCCACGTCACATGAAATGAACTGGCTCCGCATTTCAGGAATTATAGGACTGTCCCTATGCGGGGCTGAGAAAGTCCAGACACCATTCTCCTGCCCCAAGGCAGGGCAGCCTCCCCTCTGCCTCACTGACCCCCAGCCCAACCTACACATCATCAGCCACCCTTGGCCTCTCCTCCCTTCTGAGCACAGCTCACCCTGGGAAGGGCAGGAGCATCTGTGCCCCTTTAGAGAACCGAGTAGTTCACTGGGGTTTCCTTAATGAAATGCTTAGCTTGCACTTCCGCCTGCTTATGCCAGAGGGTGAAATGGTTCAAATGGCTTCACTGATTAGTTAATGGTCAGATTTTCTCCACGAGAGCCCAGATGAGCAGCCACCATGCCTGGGCTGCATTATGCAAGAGCAATAGCTGGAGGGAAGGAGCCATTGTGACTCAGAGTGGAAATTCTTGTGGCTGGGCAAGAACAGGGTTTGCTGTTGTAAAAACCAAGAACTTGGGACATGGAGACTCTGGGACAGCCACTGCCTTGAAGCCCTGCCACCTCCCCAGGAGCCTCACAAATCCTGATTTGTTCACCTCACGCCTCCCTCCCTGTTTTAAAAGCTGAATTCCAGGCTGTGGGATATGCTGGTGGGGAAGAGCTCAAAGCCAGAGCAGATGCCTTGCCTGTAGCTAAAGAACACAGAGAGCAGAGCTGCAAGATAAGACTCCCATCACAACAGACCCTGTTCTAATGACCCCCAACACAGGTAAACTGGTATCCAGCAAACTGGGCCAGTAACTTGCTGTCCATGAGCCTGTCAGCAGCATGGCCTGGCACCCCTGAACGGATGGGGTAAAGCTCCTCTAGCCCTGAACACCCTGCAGGGCCCTGCTCCACGGCTGTGCCCGCACAGGAGGCTCCTCAGGTGCTTCAGCAGACACAAGGTGAGCTAGGCGGGCCAGCGACATGATGAGCACAGGTACCAGCATGCACTGAGCGTTCCCCAGCTGTAAGCAAATGTCTCAATCTCCACAGGCTGCACGCAGTTGCTAACAGACACACAAAGTGTTTACTACGGGCCTCTGAATGCTTCCCGGCTAAATGGCAGTTGCAAAGTGTAGCTGAGTCCAGAAGTACTTGGCATTATGATGATTGATTCAAGCACGCAAAATAAGCAAATTCATAGCTTTGAAAAGCTCAAATTYGAGAGCCCATTGCGGCATGTGAGAACAGCCACACTGAGCTGCTGAGTCTCTCTGCAGCATTTGAGCATTAGCAGGAACAAACTTCGAGGCAAAGACAACTCTCAGCACCATCCCAGGCACAGCACAACATTGCCTCACCCCTTCTTCTCCCTCTACAGCCTCCCCACCACGCTCAGCTCCCTCGGCTGGCTGGTGATCCCTACACCACAGCTAGCCGCGCTACAGGGCCTCAAGGTGGATACTGAAGTATTCACCGTGGTGTTTCTCATCTGTAACACGTAATATGTTTGATTGTCCATATGAGCAAGACCATCGATAATAAAGATGCCAATGCAAGAGCCTGGATTAGAAAATACACCGCCTATGCATATTAACATGGTTCTTCCATCCCAATGCAGCCTGGAGCCCTGCAAAGCATTTACGTGCATTAAACTGCCTGTGAGTTCACTTCAGCCTAACATGTGCTTGTTCAGCAATGCTGCTTCAAGCAAGAAGGCATCTGAATCGAGGACCAGACCCTTTCCCTGTAATTCAGTTTCCATACCTGCATAAACACCTTTCCAATCACCACATCATCGTCATCCTTAAATACCGTGCTGAACACAACCGTGACGCGGTCCTTTTTCGCCTCAACATACCTGCAGGTGGGTGAGAGAAGAGAACCCAGCTGTGAATGGGAGCTAAGAAGTACAACTGTATGAGGAAGCAACCACGTGACAAGGTCAGGTAGATGCAACAACCATTCACAGGCCTGGCTGCTGAAAGTTTCCCCTCCCTCGAGACAGTATTTACAGGGAGCAAAACATCTCTGTTGGGAGCGGCCAGTTCCTCTCCTGCATGCAGCCACAAGCGCTGCCACTAACAGAGACACATCCCCCTGCAGCCCGAGGGATGAGCATTACCCTCAGTGGATACTTCTGACAGCCTAGGATAGGCCCTTATTACCCTGCCAAAACATGGAACAGTAGGATTTCCTGACTTTCCACCACAACATACAGCTGTGAGCAAGAGTGGGGAGCGTACTGACAGCTGTCCGACTCCCGTGCTGCTTGGTTTGAACACTTACATTGTCTCATCATCCCTGTAGTGGATGACAGCTCTTTTCTCTCCTTCTTTGCCCTCTTCCTGGAATTTGAAATACTTCTCAAAGACCGAAGCAAAGCAGTTGCGCTTCAACATGCCGGCTTGGTGCACGATAGCATCCTTGTCTGCAGGAAGGTTCTCCAGGTCGTAGAGCAAAGAGACATTGTAACCTGGGGAGGGACAGCCACTAACCTTAATAATCTATGCAGGGCCTTAATGCAGCCAGAGACATTTTCCAGAAAGAGACATCTACAGTCCCACCTTTGCCTTAAGCCCTCCCAGAAGCCCCAGAGGTGAGTGCTCCCCACTCCAAGCATCGCCAGAAGCCGTGCCTGAACTTGGCACGTGGCCATGGCAACGCTCCTGGGGCTCCTTCCCAAGCTCCCAGACACACGTGCTGGCTGAGCTGCTCCCAAGTTTTTGCAGTGAGTAGGAAGAGATGCTGTCACAGGTAACCATGGTTTTCCTGTGTCTCATGAAGCGTCTTTGAGAAGAACAAAGACCCCAACTGTGAGGAACAGAGGCTTCCCGGAGGAGGGCTGCATCAAGAATTACAGCTTGTACTGCAAGCTACTTCAGCCCTGACGTACCTGAGCCACCTTTTAAATTGCCATTCATTGTACAGAGAGACCCAGATATCAAGCTCTTGAAGCGCAGCCTTCATTTGAGCATTTCTGAGGCGACTTAAGTCATTTTGGAATTGCACTCTCACAGACACACAGAGTAAATGTTGTAGCAGGGTTACCTGATTCAGGATTTACCAAGTAGTTTCCATAGACTTTCTTCAATACCTAGGAAAGAAATTAAACAT
This sequence comes from Phoebastria nigripes, assembly GCA_035582835.1. Taxonomy (NCBI): domain Eukaryota; kingdom Metazoa; phylum Chordata; class Aves; order Procellariiformes; family Diomedeidae; genus Phoebastria; species Phoebastria nigripes. The sequence goes on along the minus strand of JAYKAV010000811.1, from coordinate 32,053 downwards.
CGACAGCAAAAGCTATCAGTTGTTTCCTCCCGCGCAGCCCAGGCCATGTTCAGTCTCCATTTAGAAACATAAGATTCAGCATCTGCCTCTCCCAGTCTAACTGAACTTGGACAAATATTAAGTCATCGGCTTCTAGTATTATTGGCTGCTCTTACTCTAGGCAGAGCTCCCTGAACCCCACTGACAGGGGACGTGCTGCAGGACAGGACTCAAAACTGGAACTTTTTAAAGTTCTTGCTACTCTTGAACTCGTGTGGAGAAGAAAACCTCTTCCATACACTTCATACCTTCAAAGGAGAACTGTCAGCAGAGCTCGACACAACAGATCTGAGGGCTACAACCCTCCCTCCCATTCGAAGGCAGATGCAAAGCGTACAAAGACACTGCAAAGCGTGCCCTGTCCCTCTCCTTGTGGGAAGACAAGTTCAGAGCAGGGGTCAGGCACAGTGCAGCCGGGCAATCGCTCATCCTGCCTCAGACTATTGCACGGGACAGATGGGGATGGAGAGGAGACTGCCAGGCTGCTTGGATGCCTCCCAGAAGCAGAGCTGCCTACAGCACAGCAAAAACCTTTCTTCAAACATAATCACTGCTGAATTTTACATCAATGGCAATTTTCAACTCAGCCATAGCTCTGTGTCAATGAGGGGGCCGGGAACAGGAGATATTTCACGGAGAAGAACACAACAATGCTGTGGCAGAACTGGCCCTCCTGGGATGACACCCACTACCACACAGAGAGGATGCATGGGCTCTCTGCGTGCCAAAAACCTCCTCTCAGCAGAGAGCCTGCCTGCAGCGGCCCAGGGAGACGCTCTGTCTTAGCAGGAACATCACTTTGTGCTCCTCACAGTGGGGTTTCGCCAAAGATGGAGCAGAAACAAGCTCCATCATCTCCAGGGAAGCACAGAAAGCAAGTTTGCTAAATGGCGATTTAAAAATGTAATTTCTATTTAGTCAGCACTCCCAAGGCAGTCCTGCAGAGATCCCATCTTCCTCTCAAAGCTTGGGAAGTTGCCTGTCAGCTGCCTGCACTCTCAGCATGGCCTGTGGAGCAATGGGCCTGGCACAGCAGCCGGGGTCAGAGCAGAACACTGCTCTCCAGCCGTCATTGCAGTGGCTGCTGGTGCACGGTGGTGTCAGCTGCTCGCCCACCACAGTGATTCTCTTGGGATCAGGCACCATGCCAATCCTTGCTAAACACGCTGGGAGGGCTCCACCATTTGGGCTGCTTGACTGTCTTGTTTGCCAGCAGCAGTACCTTCAGTGGGGCAGCTCCTGCTACCCTGTTCCGTAGCGGGCAATGCTGCTCCTAGAAAGCTCTGCATAGAGGAACCAGGAAAGCAGGACACTTGGTCATATTTATTCTGACATTGGTAGGTCTTGTGGCAACTCACAGGAATTCACTTTGGGTTCAAATCCCCTGTTTCTTGCCACTTTCTCAATAAACTCATGGAGCAGTTTCCTTGTTTTCCTCCAAGGACAGACACCAAGAGGCAAAAGCCTGCTGAGGAGCTTTGGGTAAACCCCATTTGCTAACATGAGGAGATTTGAAAACTGACTCAGGAACTGAGTCACACTTCCTGCCTCGCCACCCAACCACAGCTCAGAGAGGCTCCTTCTTTCTACCATAAATGGCCCTCCGCAGCCCCGGCCCATTCAACAGGAACTGAACCTGTGACTTCACACAGCAGCAGCGAAAAGGGAACCAGTCTGCAGATCAAGGTCTGCACACACAGCAGGAGTCCATCACTTGCTCTCAAGTGTGGTTAGAGTCAGAAGAGCAGCACCATGGGACTCCAGGTTTGTCCTGGCGCCTTCCTTCACTCATGGGCTCAGCACATCAGTCAGGGAAACTATTTCTATATGGTCAGGCCTCACACTCATTTGGACTTTCAAAATTAGCGGTGCCTTTTGCCTTTCAGGCTGTAGGGTCATATAAGCTGATCTCTTATTCGTGAGAGAGTGTGAATACACTTTGCCCTTGTCTTGCAGCAAAGTGGGACTCCTGGTTGGCACAGGGCTGCTCCTTTGATTAGCAAGAGATGGGAGCACAGATGCTTCTCTAAGGGTTAGACGTTAGATCCACTAACATCGCAAGGACATTGCCCATGCTAAGACAGCATTTGCAGGCTCAAGGCCCGGAGATGCTCACTCACCTCGTCAGCACCGTGTTCCTGGAGTTCCTTGTAGAATTTCAGAGAAATACTGACCATCACTTTTGTCTTGTCTCCATTGGGGTTTGAAATATGGTAAAGGACTCCATCAAAGTCTATGAAGCAAGTGAGAGAAATGTGAGGGAACAGGAACCAGTTCCTATTTCTGAGGAAGGTTTTCCCTACATGTTCTAGGAACTACATAAAGCGACACTGTTCCCCCTGCTCCAGCCCTCACACATACACCAAGAGAGAAACCTGTAATTAAGGAAAGTGGTAATGTCATGTAGGGAGACCTGCTGGCTCAATCCAAAGGGCTGAAACAGTTTTGACACCTGTCCGTCACAGAAAGCTTTAGTCTAGCATCATTTAGCATCCCTGGCAAATCTGCCTGTGCTCAACGCATGAGGATACAAACACGCAGAGACAGGAACCTTCTGGATGGCCAGCACAGAAAGTGACTGACATGCCCACCGGGCCAGAGCTGCAGCCTGGAGGAGAAAACATCTCTGCCAGCAAAGGCAGCTCAGTCGCTGCCTGCTGAGACAGCTTCCACTTCACTGCTGAATGGGCAGGGAGTGCAGGAGGAAGGGAAAGGCAACCCTCCAGCTACCTAGCAAGCTCCACTTCCCCATGGAGCTCTGCAGCTTACACAGATTCTTGATAACAGAAGCAAAAAAAATCAGTCGCTGAATGAACACCTGAACTTCCTTGGCACTTCTCATCCTGGAGAGCAAACTTCAGGCAATGAATTCATCTTGCCTGTCACCCTGAGCCAGCTTTCTAACAACCCAAAACAAATGGTGCTGAAGACCTAATAACAAGTAGCATCAAGGGCAGGACTGGAGAACAGGCGAGGTAAGAGAGCTATGTAGCACACACGCACCAAACAAAGCGCTGCCACCGCTGAACTCACTGCTGTGGGGAAAGTCCCAGGGAAGATGGACAGACAGAGAAAATAGTGGGGCAGCCGACAAAGCCCCAGCTCTGGCGTCACTGCAAGGTGTCCACACCATCTGCCCCTGCGTGGCTCTCCTCCCCCTGCAGTGGTGCTGGGTGATTTTGGGCACGCCAGGTGTAACTGTGGGCAGGCTGTTCGAGCCAGCCCTTATTTCAGAGTCACGAGCGCTGCGGAGCTTACCTGCAAATGTTACTTCTACTGCCTCTGGTTTATTTCTAAAAAGCAAAGAAAACAAAGGAGGTAAATGAGAACTCAAACAGCAGCTTCCAAGCTGTAAAGGAAAGAGGATTAATTTCTAATGCCTTATTTCTCACAAGCAGCTCTACCTGAAAACCCTTTTAACTCCAGCTGTTCAACTAGCAGATAACCTTTGACAAGAAATCTCAGATTTCTCCCCATTCCTATATGCACCAGTTTTACCCCAGATGATATAAAATAGGCCTTGAAGCTGGCAGAGATTGTTATTATTTGTAGTTTATTAGTAGATTTTGAGAACGCAGATTTCCAGTTAGAAACATCTGAAAAAGCTACTCGTCACTAAGGAGTTTGTTTTAACAAGCGCATTCTCTGTACAGAACAGCCATGATACAGGTTTGGGGAGAGAGGCTCTTTTGTAAGTTCCTGCAATACCACTTCATGGAAGGGACTCAGAGGCTGAGCAATCCTTCCTGACATGGTGCTCCCTTTACCATCGGCAGCCTCTCTGCAAACACATTGATATAACTCACTCGCAGAGAAGACCCCTTCTCCAAGTTTGGGGCTAGGAGCAAACCACAGAAGGAAACTTTCCAGATGTGCATTTCATCCTGCCCCCCCACATCCCTTCTGAAACACCCTGACACTATGCCAACTACCTCTGCAGGAAAAACCGTACATCTGGGTTTGCTCTAACACTGCCCAGTGTGGTCTTTGGGATCCCTGATCAGCAACAAGAGCACCTCACAAGCCAAAGGCACATCACTTCTTATACTGTGGGTATGAAGATTTAACAACATCTTAACCAACCCTATTTGCCAGTTTGTCCACGATCTGTAGAAGAATAGGATCCCATGAAAGGTCTAACTGCTTCTGAAAAGTGATTTTGTTGGGACTGGCACTACAAAACTGCTCTGGCAGCTCTGAGGGAACTGGTAATAATAGGTCATTCTCCAACAGGGAGCAATGCAAAGGTACCTCCACTGCTGAGAACTGGGGTGGAAAATGAGAACAGGATAAAAATGCCAGTCTGCTACTGCTGTTTCACAGCGTATCTCCGCTTATTTTTCAAAAGCGGCCGATATTAAACAGAGTACAGGCTAATGCTGCTGCTAACAGAAATCTAGCCTCTAAAACAGTTCATTCACACCCGCCTGAACCAACATACTGAAATAACTCCCCAAACCAAAGCCAGTGTGTCTAAACTACGCTGCCGCTGCCCAGAGACCAACTTCAACCTTTCTGCCAAAACTTGCTCTATCCACGCATGCGTATGCTGCTGGGTACCGGCTACATACAGCAAGAAAGGTAGGGGAAGCGATTGCTCAATATCTACTTTCCCTCACCATATTCTGGAAAGGTTTTAATGATTTTTTTTTTCCCCAGCTTTTCTACAGACAGCCTCATTCCTGGAAGCCAGGAATGACCACGATGTGCTGAAACTCAAGATGGGCAACGCAGGGAGGCCAAGGCACTGAACAGCACTGACCCCAGACCATGCACCGGGTCAACAACATTTTACTTGGGTGGAAAGCGAGGAATTAACACCCAGCCGGAGATCCTAAGTGGAAACGATAAGGTGTTGCTGCTTCTTGAAAGTTATTAGCTGTGAAAAGCAACAGCCCTTTTTGTCGGGAGGCTGGAGAGCCTCTGTCTTTTGTGCTACATCACTAAAGATAAAAACCACACGCTTGAAAGAAGCAGCGTGAGTGGACCCAAGGCAGGTCCTTTAGTTTAAGAGCTGTGCCAGCTACCTGCGACCTCTCTCGCTCTCATCTTCCCTTCCCAGCCAGGCCTGGGATGGAGGCTCACAGGGCATCCCTGGCTGTATATTCAACTTGGGCTCTTGGAAAGGGGAGCAATTCCCCAAGCCACATCCAAGCCACTGCTGCTCACTGAGGACTGCTCAGAGCAGAGATGAAAGAAAATCCCACTGATCCCACTCGGTCAGTCGATGCAGATGTGTTATTCTTTCAGAGCACCACACTCAGACTTGGGAATCAGCCTGGATGGCAGTATAAATTTTTTATAAAAAAAGAAACCTATGTAGGAAGCTTTAAAGATAGCACAGTCAGGCACACGAGAGCTAGGAATATTAAAGAGGACGCATCCTTAAACCTCTGTTCCGTCTTCTCAGAGTTACACTGTTCAAACCCCATTCCCCATGCACATGGAGCTGACGCCTCCCGGAGCCCCGGCTCCCAGCAGAGCCTGTGAACACAGCACCTCCCTCCGAGCAAGGCAGGGAAGCAACTGACAGCCAGCGCACTGGAGTGGTTTTGCCGAGGAAGGACAACGATTCCCTGCTCGCTCGCCCAGTGCCCCAGGGGATGGCAGAAACATCACTTGTCCCGTTATTTAAGAAGCCATGCGAGACCACGTACCCAAGTCAGTTAACGGCTCTGCAGGAGAGCCTTTGTTCTGCACACAAAAGCTTACAGCTAACACGGCCCCATTTTTGAACCTTTCATCATGCAAGCATGATTTCTTAGAGAAGTTATTTTAACACTGATTTCCCAAGTGGCTCGGTTCTTGTACTTGGGGATGGTGAGGAGGGGAGATATTTAAGCAAAAAGCAGGTAACTGGGCAGAACTTTGGGTGCTGAATATTCAACTGCTTCCCAGCACAGCCTCAGTGAAGCAAGCGCTCACGTGAGCTGCATACAGAGCTCCTCGCAGCCACGCTGGCCCTGTCATTTACTGCAGGGTGGTTTTTCTGCATCGTCTGGCACACACCTAAGTAACCCAGACCTGGCCCGGCCCAGGGGAGGACAGGGAAGGGTATCAGAAGCATGGCTGGGAGTGAAGCAAGCTCTCTTAGCCATTCACGGTTCAGCAGCCTTACAACCCCAAAGTTTAAAGTGCTTCTATTTATTTCTCTGGCTCACCTCACCAAAACTATCCTGGCTACTTAAAATGCTTCTACAACAGAAAAACCACCCCTTTTGCTACCCGAATTGTTGTTCCCCCATCAAGAAGTCCCCAGGCAGAAGAGAGAGGAGCTCTCACCTCCAGCCTCCCATGGCTTCCGGATGAGCGATGGTGCCGCAGGTCGCACGCATGCGATCACTTCCCCTCGACCTTCCACCAACCCCATCTTCTGCCAACAGAAATAGCAGCGGGGATGTGCCAAACACCCTGCAGAGGCACAGCGATGTCCTCTCCGTGTTTAGCCCTTTCAGCCTGCCCCGCTCTTGTGCAGGGGATGCACAGCAGGCCTGGGACCGGGGCTGTGCCGCTGCGGGGTGGGTACCAGTTACTGTCAGGTTACTGGCATGATCCCGAAGAGCTCTGCCTGGTCTAGCGCGCTCCGGTGTCCCCTGCCTCCATGACGAGACCCATCCACACCCGTGGCGAGAATCGGCGGTTTAGTAGCTTGGCGCAGTAGCTGTAAATCCCAGCTATCCTTTTTGCATTTTATTTCGAAGCGGGGCTCTGGGCAGCCGGGAGCTCATTTGGGGTTCACTTCCACCCAATTCAAGTCTCTGAGAACCAGAGTAAGCCTGGCTACACTCGGAGGATTTCAGACAGTACAGCCCATCTGCTCCTGAGGCAGAGAGCTGCTGGGACCCCTGCAAGCTCCTTCACCAACGCTACCCGAACCGTAGCCTCCCCCAGCAACCTTCCCTGTTTGCTACCCTCTGCCCCGAATGGACAATAAAACCAGCTCATACCGGGAATAACTGAAATGGCTCCTCTCTGCACTAAACACCAAATCCAGACCAGACCTTTCTGCAAAACCCTGCCTGAACTCAGACGCTAAAATGGCAGCTGTTCCAAGCAATGGCAGTGGTCCATCTTCTGATAACACTTATCAGGTTTGAAGTCAAATCCACACCAAATCCCATCTGCCCTCTGCTTTTAACAATAAAAGGCCCTTACAGGTTTTATGTCTTCTTGCCCGCATTCCTCCTATTCATCTCCAAACGGCTCCTACGCTCGACTATCTAATACAGAGCCAGCTCCAGATCAGATTTTTCACCCCRGCAGAACATCCACGAAGAGCCACAGCGCCCGTGGAGAGATGCCAGCAAGCACTTAAGAGCAACAGCAAATCTTTTTTTCTGACAGTATTTCCTCAATTTTGACTCGGACAACTTCCAAATTTCCCTGCTTCGTTCTCAGGCCATGGAGGCTCTTAGCCATATGTTACAACAAATTTAAGAACAGAAGAACGAAGACTGTAGTTATACAGAGCCCTCATCTTCTGTATTAAACAGACCTAAATGCAAACTTGGCCGACAACCATATTGAAGCATCTCCCACATCACAATTAAGGCCTGTACCCAATAAAGGAGGATGGCAATTATTTTAAAAGCTGCAGGCATGCAGATACTCTAATCTCTTGCCCCAGAGGAGGGGGGGGGGGGGAAAGAAAGGGGGTATTTCAAAGCTTAAAGCTCTGAGCAGAGCTTTCAGATCACCAGAGTTGACACACAGTTTGGAGAAAGCGAGCCAGATTCAGTGACAGACTGCAAGCTCTCGCTACAGAAAGGTCACCCCAATAAAAAATTTATGAGCAATGCCTAAAATTATCTGAACAGTTCCTCCACTCCTGGGCCCCGCTCAGCTAACAAAAGCTACTCTGCGTAAGCTGCGGGAGTGTATGAAATCAAAGAGCTCCCATAGCTCTGGCAGCACACCCACCACGAACTCAAGTAGGAGTGCTCTATCAGGGCAATGCCGAGCGGCGTACGGCAGCCCACACGCGTGCTGGCTCTCCCCTCTCGGTTAGGTGACCCCTCTGTGCCCGAGCTTCTCCCTCGCAGCAGGTAGGGCAGCCTGGAGAAGGCTGGCTGGTAGCAAGGCGTTGGGATTCCCAGTGGAAAAAGCACGGGCTGGTCCCGCAGCACGCAGGTATGGGCAGGTCCGCTTCCAGCCAGGTCTTCACCCCGTGCATCTCCATTCCAGCTGCGGGCAGGTAGCCCGCGGTTCCCTGCCAGAGTGATCCAACGCTGCGGCGAGTCTCTGGGGAAGAGCCTCATTTTGTGCACACCGTTCACTATGGCTCTTCAGTACAGCGACTGATACCCACTTTTCTGTGGTGTCAAGCACTGGTGGCTGCAGCAAGAAACGTTCTCAGAGGGTAATACAGAGCAGGCCCCTCTTGGGAACCCGAGATGAAAACTGAGGCTGGAGTGATGACAGAACAACCTGCGAAAGCCTAACACTTTGCAGATCCAGGCTGCTCATCCCTCCTGTTCCCTGTGCTATTGCTCAAAAGCAGAGCATTGCCTAGCTCCAGACAGAGGTGGTTCACGATCCACCATTAATGCAAAGTCACCTTCTCTGGTGGCTGAAGCCAGATGTGCTGTGGCAGCCCAGGAGCTATGCTCAAACACCTACAGCACGCTCAGTCAACGCTGACAGCCAAGGTTTACTACTAGTGCCTCCCATGCCACACTGAACCCAAGGGTACCGCTTTCTGCCAGTGGCATTGCCCGAGCACTCCTCAGAGTCAGGCAGCTTGAGTTTCAGCAGGTGAGGTCGTGCTGGGGAAGACGTGCAGCTCCAGGCTGGGCTTGCAAGGATGCTGAGACCTGCCACTGCTGCTGAAGGAAGGAGATCTGATCCCTGCTCTTCCACTGCACCATGGCAAGCAGCCTTTGCACAAAGAATGGGATGAGGAAACTCATCTGGGCTAAAAATACCCAGTTTTGCCTGTTTAATTTTAACCTAGGTCACTTCCCCAATCCTGTTTCCCCTGAAGCCACAGAAATGCACGTGTCAGCAAGAAGGAGGGGGTGGCAGAGGAGCAATCTCTGTTTTTGGTGGGGCCGCTGAGCTCCCCTGAAGCGCCGGAGCCACGGATCGCCACAGCCACTCCTGCAGGGAGTTTCTCAGCGGTGCCCGGCAGGACCCAAAGCTCCTCTACSCTCCCAGCATGCCCGACAGCCTCTGGACACTCCTCGGTCTCTCCACGATGAACTCGCTTCGCATGTCACACCATGAACACAAAGTTCACGCTACCCGGTTTCACCCAGCGCTCAGCCTCCCTGTCTGAAGGGCTCAGCTCTACAGCCAACAAGCACCAAAGCGACCGCAAATGGGAAATACCATAAAGCATGCGGGCGCAGCTTCAGCTCTCCAACCAGCTCACAGGAACCACTCTACATCAGGGAAGTTCAAGCTTCAGCTGTTTTCCTATGTAGCTAATAGTCATGAAGCCCTGCTGATTTGTACCTACTAAAGGCTGTAAAGAAAGCAAAGATTTAATTTAAGATTCTCTTCCCTCTGCCCCCAACCAAGGGAAAAGGCACACTGTTCCCCAGCTATGCAAATTTGTTTTCTTTTGCACAGTGGGTAAATACTAAGTAACAGTTTGAGATAGATGATTAATTTACCGGAGATTTAGGGCAAGCTATGTATGGCTGGAAAACTAAACTCCATGAACGAAGCCCTGTACCACACTTTCACTGGGGTCAGTTAAATTAGAGCAGGACAAGACTGGATGGCAAATCTGTTTTGGGAGGCAGTTCCTCCCCGAGTGTTAAACAAATGAGTATTCACCAGATACAGAAGACAGTCATCAAAATGTTTTACACTTAAATTGTTTGTTGTTTTTTTTTTCCTGTCTGTGCGGTTAGCAAAGGGAAGCAATGATGAGAAACAAAATCTTCCAACTGGTAGAGCTCATCCCCTCACATCACGTTTCTATCAGAAATGGGAAAACCCAAGTGTGACTCCAGCTTCTAGGCAACTTCTCAAGTCAAAATGAATTAGTCAAAAGCTTATGGAACAGTTTATTCTCTTGACACCTGCAAAAGCTCACAAGTTGCCTCATTTCATACTGACCAGGTATTCCCCCACTGCCGCAGTACAACGCTTGAAAGTTTCACCAGCAAATTCCTAACTCAAATTATTTCAACAGATTCTGCTAGCTTTAGGCCCTTATTTAAAAATGTGGTTGGTTTAAGGAAATGGATTTAAAACAAGAAATTACAATATTAAATAAAGAAAAAAAAAAATCAGATGCATTGAAGTCCATTACCTGTCACCACCTTGATCTAAATACCAATGTTCAACGGTGGCTGTCCAAGGAGGTGAGATTTCCATGGGTTTTGCCCACAAAAACAAACTAAATTTGGAATTACCCTACTAATGGGTGGATGCTGCCAAGCCCCAAGGACCTTGTCAAGGGAGGACTCTTAGACATGGGTTAGGCCCTGCCTCGAGTGCTGATCTCTGTCTGCAGCCTGCCAAGGCACCTTCCACGCTGGGAACTCGAGAGACAGTTGATGGACCTTCACACAGAGCGGATTTGGACATATATTATACGACAATAATGTTATGAGCAGTTATTAGCTTCTAAACGTGACCTGGTTCTATACAATACGGTGAAATATGAAGTGTCTCTCACCTGYGGGTCCAGGAAAGCTCTGCAGGGAGCCTGTTGAATCATGGCCACAGTGTGGCCACGGGAAGCAGAGGGGAGCGACACAGCCCACGTCACAGAACAAGTCTCCAGCAAAGGATTTGGAAACAAACCCCGCCCTGCCTGACTCCCTGGCTGGCGCTGAAGCCACCAGGCAGACTGAGACAACCACTAAGGACAAATCTGTGCATTGCATCTGCCCCATTCCTGTTCTAGAGCAAATAACTCAAAACCAACTCTGTCCGAGTGTCCAGACTCACTCCTCCCAGTCACTGAATCCCTCAAGGCTTGACCTTGCCCTGACTGTTCTGTGTTGGTCCCCAAGACATGCCTTGGGAAAACCATCACCAAAACAGTGAAATACAGCAACTCCCCTCCTGCCTCCAGGCTCAGCACCACGGGAATAACCCCAGAACTGTGGCTGGAGGGAAAAGAAACTTCACATGAATAAACATTGCATGACACCCATTCCCTAAAAGACTTGAAACGAAGAGAAAAAAAAGACACCTCCCTGCACATCTCAGACCTTTGTCTCCGCCCTACGCTTGCCTGGACAGGAGGGCCCCAGCACAAGCACAGAAGAAAATACAGAAGTAAATAACTTCCTCTCCTCCAGCAACACACTCAAGGCACAAAACTTATCTAGAAACGACATCTAAAGAAAAGAACATGCTGTAGATGAGTAAGAGGCAGAAGCAAAGCACCATCAGCTGCACTAAGAATCGATCCAGGAACAACCAGTACGCCAGGCAAGCATGCCGATGCAGAAGCGAGGAGGCTTTGCTGTACAGCGAAACAGAAACTTTGGGGGCCTGCGGGCTGTTGCAGAGCGAGCAACCCCAGCTCTGGTCGCACAGAGTCAGGGTTTCAAGGTGCATTTAAACCCTCAGACTGCCACCTCCACATTTACACCAACACAGGGACACATATGCATTTTCTCTCCAGCAGGTAGAGTACCTCAGTATGGACTTGTGATGAACGAGCATTTTTGACACATACTATTAACCTCCATACATGTAATATTTTCTAATGGATGCAGATGCAACACCATAGTGGTCACCCGGGAGCTCTCTCTTCTCAGTGCGGTGCCTGTGCTTTGGGGAAACTTGTTGTGTTATATGATCAGGCTCAAGAAGAATAAAAAGYCTGTGAGCAGCTCGGCTGTCCCGCAAGGCAGTGCAGCCTGTGAGGTTATTTTATGAAAAAAAACCAACAACAACAAAAAAACCCCCAAACCAAACCAAAACCTGAGCAAGAAGTCAACTGAGAGGGGAAAGCAGAGGAAATGCCTCTGTCAAAGTTCTGCACACAAAAGGCTGAGAGCTTCGAAAGCCGCTGGAGGAAAAGGTGACACAGAAAAAGGCACCTGCCTGGGGGGTCCCTTCCAGGAGCAGCCTCGGCTGAGCTCTTCGAGGCGCCAGGGCAGGCTCCACCCCAGAGATAACACCACTGCGCTTAGCTTCTCAAGGTTTTGACTCTGTACAAAGGTGCCCAGTGTTACTCGGGCCAGCAGACAGTGCAGCGAGCCCACGGGTAGCTCGGCTGCAGCTAAGGACATTTATACGAAGTGACTCTCTTTCGAGCTAAGCTGTGCTCAGACAAGCACCTTTACAGCCCTGGTACAACACTTGCAGCAAAATAATCACTGGCTCCCCAGGGACTGAACTGTCCCAGCCAGAGATGCAGGTGCAAACCAGCCCCCCCAACCCACCCCCCGAGGCCAGGACACCCTCCAGGCTGGCACTAGGAGCCGTGACAGAGCTGTGGGCCTGCATCCCTCCTGCTCCCTGCATCCCTCCTGCTCAGGAAAGCAAAAGGGAGCAGGCTGGAATCTCCTCCCCACCCCCAAAGCAAAAGGCTGTGGCCACAGCTCCACACACAGGCTTCCTGTTCCTCGGCTCCCCCCACACGTTCTGTACCAGCGCTGGCACCACGCTGGGCCCGTTCTGATGAAGGCTGCTTTACCCAAAGCAAACATCCCTGCAAATCCACCCTCCCCCCAACTCCCTCCTTACCCAGGCCCTCTTCTCCAGCTCTGCTCCCTCAGCCCGCCTCAACGCTGCAATCTCCAATACCCTCCCCAGCTCCCTCCTCCTCCTCCCCCGGGCCTCCACACTGCCCTAGCACTGACCACCCCATCAAGCCCCGCTCCCCCCTCCAATTCTGTCTGTCCGACTTTGCTCCCTCATGCCCCAGGCCTTCACTCTGCCCGAGCTCCGATCAACTCCACCGCTCCCAGCTCAGTTACCCCCGCCCAGACCACCCTCCTCCAGTACCGACCCTCCTCCCAGCCCTCTCACCCCACAGGCCCCCATCCTGTCCCAGCACTACCCTCCTCGCTCCCCGGGCCCCCATCCTACCTCAGTGCCACCCCCCATCATTCTCCAGTCCCCCATCCTGCCTTG
>JAYKAV010000811.1:0-18716 GCA_035582835.1 Phoebastria nigripes | reverse complement strand
CGCCCCTCCCTCAGTCCGCGGCCCCGGCCCGGTCAGGCCCAGCCCGGCCCCCCCGTCCCTACCCGGCGGCCGCGCCCTCGAACTTGAGCGTGAGGGTCTCCTCGATGATGCGGTTGTTGACCTCGAGCAGGATCATGTCGGTGCCGGGGAGGGGAGGGGCTCTCAGGGCGCCGAGGCCGGAGGGAGCCGAGCCCGCTGCGCGCACCGGGGACCCGCCCGAGCCTGCGCCGCCGCTTCCGCTCTCGCGCCCGCGCGTCACTTCCGGGCCCGGCCGCGGCGGAGCCGGCAGGCGGCGGCGCAGGCGCGCCCGCCCCTCCCGCCCCGCCCTCGCCCTCCGCGCTGACGTCACGGGATGCCCCGCCCACCTGCCCGCGAAGGGGAGCGGAAGGGGGGGTGCGCCGGCGGAGTGGGGTGCGCCGGGGTGCCCCCAAATGGGGGGGGGCATGGGCAGAGGCGTGCCCCGGGGGGCTGGGGGATGCCCCAGGGTATGGGGGTCCCCCCAGTTGGGGGGGGGCCAGGGATAAGGGGTGCGCCTGGGGTAAGGGGGTCCCCAAAAGTGTGGAGGTGCCCAGGGAAGAGGGGTACCCCAGGGTACGGGGGTCTGCACAAGAAAGGGGTGCTCCAGGGATATGGGGGTGCCCACAGGGAAAAGGGGTGTCCCGCGGGCTGGATGATCTCAGCGTTATGGGACCCCAAAAGCGTGGGGGGCTCCCAGGGAACAGGGGTGACCCAGGGTGATGGGAGGATGCCGCAAAAGGATGGGGGTCCCCAAAAGTGTGGGAGTGCCCCAGGGAATGGGGACACCCTAGGGGAACTGTGAGGATGCCCTGGAGCTGGGGGGGGTGCCCAGAACTTTGGGGGTGCCCCAGAAGAGCATGGGGATGTCCCCAGGGAATAGGAGTGTTCCTGGAGCTGTGGTGATGCCCCAGGGGTATGGTGGTGCCCCACAACTGTACGGGTGCCCCCAGGGAACAGAGGTGCCCTGAAAGTGTGGGGTAGCCCTAAAACTGGCACCCGAAAGCTGTGGCGATGGGGGTGCCCCAAGGGTTTGGGGTGCCCCAGAAGGACGGGATGCCTAGAGGGTGCCTGGGGGTGTGGGCTTCCCCCAAAGGGATTAGGGGTGTTCAGGGGACTAGGGGTGCCCTAGGGTTACGGGGGTGCCGGTGGGGTCCCCCCGAGTCTGCGGGGCTGGCGCTGGGGCACGGCTCTGCCTGGTGGCACGGCACAGCTCAGCTTGGCACAGCACAGCACAGCCAGGGTGGGAGGGACACAGGGCTGTGCTCTGGGGGGTCCCCCGCAGCACCCCCCAACAGGGGCGAGCCAGCCCCACAGTGCCCCTGTGTGCCCCAAAACCCCAGCGCCAACCCCTGCTCTATCAATGGGGAAACTGAGGCACGGAGCCCTGCCCTGCCTTCGCCCACCGGCCTGCCCGCCAATCCCCCCACGGCCCTGGGGGGCCTCTGCTCTCCTGGGGGGGGCTGCAGCACCCAGGGGGGCCTCGAAGGGGAGCCCCCCATCTGATGGGGACCAGGGAATAAGGTGGGGATCCCCGGCTGGAGACCCCAGGGGTGCATGACTGCAGGGGGGGTGATGGACCCCTGGGTGCACCCCAATGTCACCCTCTGTCAGCTTGCCTGGGACACCCTGGGGCAGGAGGGGGGCGGGGGGCTGCGGGGTCCCCGTGGCCCTGGGGAAGGTGTCCTGGGGGGGCCGGGGAAGGGTCCCTTCTGGCTGCCACTTCCCCTTCACTCTGGGAGAAGGTTTTGCAACCTCGCTTCCTCCCCGGACAGCATAAAGCGGGTGGCAGAGGGAAGGGGCGCAGGGAGGCTGCACGGTGGTGGGTGCAGGTGAGGGACCCTCTGGCTGACCTGGCGGGACCCCCCCCGGCCAAGCTCCGCGCCGGAGCCCTTTGGGGGTGACACCTGGATTCATCTCGTGCCCGGGTACTCCCTGGTGAGAACCGACTTGGGACGGGGAGAAGACCCCGGAGCTGACGGGCTGGCGAGGGCAGTGAGTGGTGAGTCCCCAGGGTGCTCTACCAGAGACCGGGGCGTTCCTTGGGCTTTGCCAGCCCCGCAGCACCCGGCTGAGCCCCCTCACATGTGGAGCGGGCTGGACTGGGGGCTGGGGTAGGCTGCTCCGGCTGCCTGAGAGGCTGCCTGGTGTGGGGGGAGYGGGAGGCGGCGGGTGGAGACACACAGGGCTGTGCTCGGGGCTCATCTGGGGTGCAAACCCCCCGTGGTCCCCAGGGACATCGGCCATGGGCGCCCCGGGGAAAAGCGCCTGCTCCCCTTTCCTCTCACATTGATGAGCCGGGAGGGCACTTCCCCATGGTGTGTCCCTCCTTCCTTCCTGAGGGGACCCTCAGGGCCACCCCGGTGTCCCCCCAGCCCTCCCAGGGTTGGGAGGGGAAACAGGGTGCTGCTTGTTCCCCCAGCTGGGCTGGCTGCGGGGCACCCGTGGGTGGGGGATACCCGGCCCTGGAGGAACCGCCGGGATTTTGGAGTGGGGAGGCAGAAAGAAGCAGCCACAAATAGACAGGGGAAGCGCTGGTGTCCAGCTCTGCTCCGTGCCTGCGGGGGGACCTTCCTCCATCGTCACTGGCAGTGTCCCCGGTGGCATTCCTCTGGGATGCTGGGGCATCACCACCCCAGCATCACCATCCCGGAATCACCACCCCAGGATCACCATCCCGGGATCACCGCAGGGACGGGGCTGGCACAGCCACGGGGGGATTTTTCTGGGCAAGGGCACTGGCCCAGCCGCAGCGGGGAATCCCCGCTGGGCAGAAGGGGAAAGTTGCTCCCAGGGAGGGTTTGGGTTCAAATGGGGCCAGCTTGGGGCCAGGGTCCCCCCAGCACCGCGGGGTCTCAGCACCCCCAAGCAGCCCTGGCATCGCCAAGCCCTGGAGGGGCTCGGGGGCTCAGAAATGGGGCAGAGGGGTGAAACTGGAGTGAAACGAGAGTCCAGATCCATACTGGGAGAAGGCTGAAACCCAATGGTCTTCGGGGAGGCAGGGACAGAGCAGGGTGCCCTACACATGAGGAGACAGGAATAGTGACTGTCACCTGTGATTTCCCCATCGCGGCCGAGCATGGGGGACACGGGGCCGCCCAGCAGTGCCCAGCTGAGCAACAGGAAAACCAGAGACGTGAAATATTTCCAAAGCCGCTTGCAAAGGGTGACATGTCTTTCCGTCCGGGGGGTGAAACCACTCACACAGGGATGGGACCAGGGGGGAAGAAGGGCATGAAACCACCTTCAGACCTTCTTGAGTGCCGCCTGCCCCGGGCACCGTGACCGCAGCCTTGCCACTGGCTGGGGTGGCAGGAGGGGCAGCTCCAGCAGCGATGCTTGAGGGGATGGAGAGGCTGGATGGATCCGGCGGTGCTTGAAGGACTTTGGAGGTGCCCAAGGGGCCCTGAGATGCCCAAAGAGTTCAGAGGCTTTTGAAGGACCCACCCAAACCAGGGGGACCCAGGGATGCTGGAGGGGCCAAGTGTCTCCTGGAGGGACGTGATGCTGTGTTGATGGGGGAGCCCCCCAACCCAAGAAGAGGTGGCCGGTCTATGGGGGAACCCCTTCTTCTATGGAGGACATGGAAGGGACAGGGTTGGGGTGAAGTGGAGCAGACCGAGGAGTGCTGGGGGTATTGTACAAGGGGACTTATGAGGGACAGTGTCCACCTGCAGCACTGCCCGTTACCTGGCACAGCATGGATACAGTGGAGTGATGGAGGGGGCTGCCCCCTGTCTGGGAGGGGACCTGGGGGGCAATGGAGATGCCAGGGGACCCAGAGACGCTGTCACCGCTGGCACAACCACCGTCCCACCCCACACTCAAGCTGCTTTGTGCTCCATAGGCAAAATGGAGTCCTTCTCCTTCAACGGGGATTTCTCCAACTTCTTCGCCCTCTACAACTACACCTATGACTACAGCACGGCCATGCCTGACACCGCTATCTCCTCTGCCCCATGCCGGCCCGACAGCTCCGTCCTCAACAAGTACCTGGTGGTGGTGATCTACTGCCTTGTCTTCATCCTCAGTGTGGTGGGGAACGGGCTAGTGGTGCTGGTGGTGACCTCCAGCCACACCAACCGCTCCGTCACCGATGTCTACCTGCTCAACCTGGCCGTGGCGGACCTGCTCTTTGCCCTCAGCCTGCCACTCTGGGCAGCCTACCGAGCCCATGAGTGGGTCTTCGGCACCGTGATGTGCAAAGCCATCTCTGTGCTGCAGGAGGCCAACTTCTACAGCGGCATCCTGCTGCTGGCTTGCATCAGTGTGGACCGCTACCTGGCCATCGTCTATGCCACCCGGGCCGCCACAGAGAAGAGGCACTGGGTGAAGTTTGTCTGCTTGGGCATCTGGGTCTTCTCCGTGCTGCTCTCCCTGCCTGTGCTGCTCTTCCGCGAGGCTTTCCCCTCACCCAGCAATGGCACCGTGTGCTATGAGCGCATTGGCGGCGAGGACACGGCCAAGTGGCGGGTTGTGCTGCGGATCCTGCCGCAGACCTTCGGCTTCGCCCTGCCCCTCCTGGTGATGCTCTTCTGCTACGGTGTCACCATCCACACCCTCCTGCAGACCAAGAATGCCCAGAAGCAGCGGGCCATGAAGGTCATCTTTGCCGTGGTGCTGGTCTTCCTCATCTGCTGGCTGCCCTACAACATCACGTTGGTGAGCGACACCCTCATGAGGACGCGGGCCATTGACGAGACCTGCGAGAGGAGGAACCGCATCGACACGGCGCTCTCCGTTACGCAGGTCCTGGGCTTTGCCCACAGCTGCATCAACCCCATCATCTATGCCTTCATCGGGCAGAAGTTTCGCAACAGCTTCCTCAAGATCCTGGCGCAGCGCGGGCTCATCAGCAAGGATGCCGTGGCCCGCTACGGCCGCACCTCCTATGCCTCCACCTCCGGCAACACCTCCACCACCCTCTGAGCCCTGCTGGGACCTGACCCTCACGGCTCCCAGCAGGTCCCAGCACCCCACGCACCCCAGCATCGTCGCCCAGCCCCCTGGGATGTGGGTGGCGATGCCACGGGAATGGGCAGGGCCACCACTGGATGCTGGACCCTGGCTGGAAGGGGGCTTGGGCAGCAAGGGGGTAGGACCCTATTGCCAGGGGAGTGATGCCAAGCGCCACCCACCCTCCCTGCTTTTTGGGGCAGAGCCTGTGACTTCGGGGACACTGCAACCCTGCTGTGGGGATGGTGTTTGTGACCGACGGCCGTCTAGCAATAAAGCAGTTGGCAGGTTGGTCACCCAGGTCTGGCTCCTCTTTGCCACAGGGAGGGAGACAGCGGGATGGGGCCAGGGCACATCTCCGGGGACGGTGGGTCCTGGGCTCCCCGCCTCAGTGCCAAAGCGGTGGTGCTAGCTGAGCCCGGCAAGGTGTGGGTAACCCCGGTTCCAGGCCAGGGAAGAGCTGTTGCCCAAGAGGCTGTTGCAGAGGGTTCGGCATCCTGTGCATCCCCAGAGGGGACCCAAACCCGAGTCTTGCTCCCCGCAGCCGCCCAGCCAGGTCCTGGCACTTCCCTGGCACGGGGGTCTCTGTGCGGTGTCTGTCCCACCTGGGGACAAAGCCACCCCCTTCCCGACCCTGATCCAAGCCCCCCAAATCGCTGCAAGATCCCTGGGCAGCCCCTCACTGACACCGAGCCAACCTTGTGACCTCTGCCCGAAGGGTGCCAGCACCCGGGGCACCCCCTGCCCCCCCGGCACTGCGGTGCCAGGACATCGTTGTGCAAAGGGCTGGGAACCTGTCCGTTACACAACTGGGAAGTTTCCGCTTGGGCAACTGGGGCTGGCACCGGAGTGGGGCAGAGGGGCTGAAGAGGGGGCTGTGACCCTGCTGGGGTCTCTCCTGCCACCCTGTGTGCCAGGCATCGGGGTGCCTGCCCCAGTGCGCCCAAGCATCTTTCCATGGGGGTCCCGTACTGCTCCTCCATCCCCCTGCTCCAGGCTCCCAAGGGTCCTTAACCGTGGGGGCATCAGTGGGTGCCAGCTGTGGGCTGGCTCATGGATGGGCGTGGGGGTCCCCCGGCACCCAGGCAGGGAGCCCTTGGGACTCAGGGCTGGGCAGGGTCAGAGTGGGTGCTGGGCAGGGACAGCCCATCACCTTTGCATCTGGGAAACCTCTTGCCCAAGCAGTTCCTCGCAGCCTGGCAGGAAGCCGGGGCTGTTGGCCAAGAGCCGTCTCCCCTGCACGCTGCTGCCTCCCTGCTGCTGGACGGGGCAGACGGCTGCAGCTGGGACACCCCTTATGGGGACGGTTCCCCCCAGGAGGGCTTGGACACCCCCATACTGGCGTCCCCCCACCCTGCACCCAGCCTGGGGGTCAAGCCGGCGATGACCAATAGACGACACAGGAGCCACAGGGGTAGCAGGAGCAGGTTGTTTTCCTCTCCGTGGTCCAGCCACAAGAAAGACATGTCTCAAACCTGAAATGCTGGGCAGCAGGACCTGCCTGCAGGCCCCGGACACCTGGGTCCCCGGTAAGTCTGCGAGGAGGCAGCCAGGGCAGGGGGTGTCCCGGGCATGCCGCGAGGGCTGCGGTCCCAGCTCACGTAGCCTGCGGGTGCCTTTGCTGGTAGCAAAGCAGGCAGCAGCGGCCCTGCTTGCCCACGTCCACGGAGCACGCGTGGCACACCTTGCCCTGGCACAGCCTGCCAAGAGAGTGGGTGGTGAAAGACATGCCATCCCGGTGCCACCCCCAGTACCCCCCTATAGCCCACCTGCAGTTGTACCGCCGGGAGAGGAGGCGGAAATCCTTGCGGCAGCGGGTGCACAGCCCTGCGTCGCGGGGTGGYGGGCTGGGCATCGGGGTGTCGATGCCCTCCGTCTTCTGCCACAGGGCATCCTTCTCCCTGCGGGAGGGGACAGATCAGCCCCGGCAGGAGCATGCCCGGCAGTGGGGGTCTGGGAGCATGCCCTGGCACCCCAGACCCAAGGTGGGCACTCAAGTCTTTCCCTGGGTCTCCCAAGGCAGTGAGCGGGATTTGCCCGGGGTCTGGTGTCCTCCTCTGGGCAAAAGGGTTTGGGCCCCCGCCCCTCGTGTGGCCACATACCGGTGGGGTCCCCAGGGCTCTCACCGCAGCAGCTCCAGCAGCCGCCCCTTCATGTCGCGGACGAGCTCCTGCTGCCGCGCCTGCTCGGCGCCACGCGTGGCCTCCCGCTCCAGGGCCTCCCGCTGCGCCCGCTGCAGCGCTGATGCCCAGCGCTCCCCGTCCTGCCGGGCCCTGGCCCGGGGCAGTGGGGAGATGGTCCCCCTGTCCCTCAGCTGGCCGTCTCTCCCTCCCTCCCTGTCTCCCTCCCTCTATCCACCGCCCATCCATCCCTAAGCTGGCTCCCCATCCTCACAGCCACCTTGCCATCTGCCGGGCCAGCCACCCATCCGTTTCCCAGCTGTTCATCCGTCCTTCCTACATCCGTCCCTCTGTCCTTCTGCCCACCCATCTATCCATCTACTCACCCCAAATTCATCCCTCCATCCCTCTGCGTGCCCACCCATCAACCTACTCACCCCAGATTCATCCCGCCATCCACCCCTCTATTCATCCCAAATCCATCCCTCCACCCACTGCTCCATCCCTCCATCCATCTACTCGCCCCAAATTCATTCTTCCACCCCTCTGCCCACCCACCCCTCCACCTACCTATCAGTCCCCAAATTGACACCTCCCTCCATCCCTCCCTCCCCAAATCTTTCCCTCCTTCCCCCTGCCCATCCCCAGGTGCTGCTCCTCTGGGTCCAAGTGGGGCACCATGGGGGCTCCCAGGGGAAACCCTGCATCGGTGGGACGGGGGACGGTGGGAGTGGGGGGTCCCTGTCCAACCTGCCGAGCTGCTCCTGCAGCTGCGCCACCTCCTGCCGCTGGGCCTGGAGTTGCTGCCGGCTCTGCCGGGCCTCCTCCCACGCTGCGGCGGCCAGGGTGGCCAGGTGCTGTGGGAGAGTGGGGGCTCAGCCCTGGTCCCCCCAGCCCCCCGCCCCACCATGGGGTTCCCTCAGGCTTGCCCGTACCATGGCCATGGCGGTGGCCGTGATGGGCTCCCCCTCTGCCTGGGGGTCCAGCAGGGGCTCCTGGGGGCCGCGGGCGAGCTCCAGTGCCCGTCGCAGCACCTCCTCCACGGCGGCCACCTCATCCGGAGCACCACTGTCCTCCAGCACATCTGTCTGTCCCGCCGCCGCCAGTGCCGCCTGGCAGTCCCGCAGGCACGAGGCCAGCGCTGCCGCCTCTGCCAGCGCCCCGGCCAGCCGGGTGCCCCGCTCCTCCGCTGCCTCCTGCCAGCCCCGCGCCTCCTCCTGCGCCCGTGCCAGCACCCCCGGACCCCCCGCTGCCACTGCCGCTGCCAGCGCCTGCCCCAGGAAGGCATTGGTCTCCCGCAGCGCCTCGGCCTCGCGTGCCTGCAGCTGGGCCCGATGGGCGCTGCCCTCCTCCCGACGCCGGTGCCGCCGTTCCTCCCGTGCCAGCCGGGCCGCCAGTGCCCGCAATGCCGCCTCCCGCTGCCCCAGCTCAGCCCGCAGCTGGGACACCAGCGCTCGCAGGGATGCCTCYGTCCCGCCCAGCTGCCCGGGCACCGGCGGTGAGGAGCCTGGCATGCACCCTGTGCCGAGCGGCGGTGATGTGCCAGGCTCCCCATCACCATCAGGCTGGGGTTCTTTGCCAGTGCTGTGTGCATCCTCTAGCTCCTCCACATCCACGTCCTCCAGCTTCTTCTCATCCTCCTCCAACTCCTCTTCATCCTCCTCTTCCACGTCCTTCTCCACCTCCACGTCCTCCTCCACCTCCACGTCCTCCTCCGCATCTACCTCCACATCCTCTACCTCCTCCTCCTCATCACTCTCCTCCTCATCCTCATCTTCATCCTCCTCCATCTCCTCTTCATCCATTTCCATGTCCTTCTTCACCTCCACGTCCCCCTCCTCCACCTCTACACCTGCCACCCGCAGGGCAGCCACCGCAGGTGAGCACGGACAAGCTGGCACTCTGTGGGGTGCCGCGGTGGGACGGGCGATGCCATCGGGCCATCCATGCGCCCCGGTGCTGGTATCGCCTGTCTGCAGGGCTGTCTTTGCCGGGCTGCTCCCGGCCACCGGGCTGGGCCGTACCAGTGCCCTAGAGGGGACACGGGGCTCAGGGCCACCAGGTCACCCCCAGGGTGAGCCAGGCACTGCCACCCTCTCACAGGGCTCCCTGGACACAGTCAGCCTTTGGGGATGGAGAGGGCAGCAGGGCTGGTGGCACCAGGTGGCACCTGGTGACAGGGGATCAGGGAGGCTAGTGCCATCAGCCCAAACACCCGCAGAGCAGGTGGCACCCAGAGACCGCCATGGCGGTGGCAGGGGSGAACTGGGGGCTACGTGTATACTTGTGGCAGTGAATGCACGCGAGTGTGTGAGCAGCAGAGCAGGCGTGAGTGTGCCGGAGTGGCTGTGTCACAAGTGCCCCCCTGCAAGTGTGCCTGGGGGCAAGGGTGTGCACGCACACGCCTGTGTCCCTGTGTCTCAGATGTCACAGTGTCACAGTGTTGCAGCAGACCTGTGCCTGGGCACATGCTTGGCAGAGGATGGCGGCGTGTGTGTGCACGCACGTGTGGCATGTTTGCGGGCGTGGGCATGGCGTGCATGCTGGTGTGGGTGTCTGTGCCTACCTGGGGCCACATACAGAGGGCTGGCACAGCTGGGGCACTGCGTGGGGTCCGGGGTGGCAGGGGGACACCCGTGGGCTGCTCTGCGATGCTGAGCCCCAGGTGCCCCTGATGCCCCTGATGCCCCTGGCACCCCCGATGCCCCCAATGCCCCCGATGCCCCCCACGTCCCCAGGCTCACTCTGAGAACATGGGCCAGGCGATGTCCAGGTCAGCCCTGCGCAGGGCCAAGCGGAAGGTGATGCTGTCCAGCTCGTAGAGGCTGCCCAGGATCTCCGCCCGGCGCTGGGGGCTCAGGAAGGGGCTGCGGGCGTAGTACCACTCGCTGCAACCACAAAACGGGCTCATGCACCCCTCCACGCCCCAGGCAGGCACCGCTTGCCGACCGGGTGCTGCAGGGCATTGCCCACCCTGGCTGTGCCCCCCACCACCGTGAGCATCCTCTCCCCATGTCTCCCACTCTCACCGGAGGCTCTCGGGGTCGAGGAGGCAGAGCTGCAGGGACTCTGCCAGCTGCTGGTGCACCAGGCAGTACCGCAGGAAGGCTCGGCCCCTGCCCACAGGGGTCTTCAGCTGGGGGGAGAGGGGGTTATCCAGCCCTGCCACGCCAGTCTGCCCCCCCCGTGCCTCCCCCCCAGCCCATGCAGGGGGGAAGGGGGTCTACAGGGCCAGGGCTGGGAGGCAGTGGGGACCCCAGAGGGGAGAAAGTGCCTGTAGGTGAATCCTCAGTGCCCGGGTGAGTGTGTGCCTGTGCACAAGTGCGTGTGCACCCACAAACAAGCACAAGCGTGCGCACATGTGCATGCAGGAGCCCCCGGGTGCCCCACTAGCCCGTGCCCACCTTGTCCAGGGAGGTGACGAAGCGAATGCCCTCGTGCTCCTGCCGGCGCCGCGCCAGGCCCTGGCATAAGAAGTCCCAATAGTCCTTGCGCTGCCCAAAGAAGCTCCTCTTCTCCTTGAGGTCGAACTGGCAGAGACATCGGCTTGGGCTTGCTCATTTGGGGGTGTCCCGTCTCCCCAACCTGTCCCCTGTGGGGCTGGGATCCAGCCAGCTCCCCCAGCAGCGTGGGTCCCAGTGTCCCCTGGCTGTCCCCTCTTTGCTGGCTCTGTGCCTCAGTTTCCCTTTTGCAGCACGTGCAATTACACATGTGGATGTGGGTGAGCCTGGTCCAGGTACTTGCGTGGCTGGGGATGCCCAGGGCCGGACAACACCGGCTGGGGTCATCCCACCCCCCAAAACGGCCGGTGCAGGGTCTCCTCTGCTCTCAGCTGTGCCCCAGGGGAAACTGAGGCAGGGAGCGGCGGGGACGGGGGAGCGGCGGTACCTGGAGGAGGAACTCCAGCTGGGCACAGAGGCTGTGCAGCTCCCGGCTCCCGTCTGTCACCGGCAGGTTCTGCTCCCGATAGCTGCGGTTCAGCTCGGCCACGGTCTCTGCGGCATGGCAGGGCTGAGCTGGCATGGCCCTACTCGGGCAGCAGGCACCCTGCCCCATCCCACCCCTCCTCCCCGCCGCCTCCTGGCTCCCAGCCCTGGGGATTTCTGCTGGCGGGTGAAAGAGGAACCTGCCCTGGGATGAAACGGGGGAGCAGTGGGAGCGAGGGGCACAGGTACCCGCCAGGCACTGCTGGTCCCCTGCGGTTGGCAGCGAGGATGGGAGCAGGCAGCAGTGGCAGCATTGGCACTGGGATGCTCTGGAGCACCCCCAGCAGTGACACCCCTCCATTGCCCACAGGCTGGGTGTGAGGAGGGACCTGGCATGGCCAGGGCGAGACGTGCCATGCAGGGGACATGCTGGCAGGGGACAGGCTGGCACACTTACTCTGCAGATCCTTGATAACGCGGTTGAGCTCCCCGTCCCCCGCCATGGCTGTCCCCGGGGGTCTACAAAGGCAGGGGCAGCGATGAGAGGTGCCAGGCTGGCGCTTACCTGGCACCCCCAAACTCTCTGCCTCAAGGAGAGGGTCTGCCCCCCGAGTTCCACCCTGGAGTTGCCTGCTGTTAAGGTAAGAGGGGGTGGACTCAGGCACCCCCTTCCCCTGCCCATGTCCCCCCACTACATGGGGTATGGGGTAGGCAAAGGTGCCCCATCCTGTACCCCCTTAGTTGTCTATGTGCGCTGTCCCAAAATGCCCCCAGGCTCTGCCCCCATGCCGTGCCCAGCCTCTGCCCCCATTCCTTGGCGGGCTCCTGGGGCTGAGCCCCCCCACCCCAGTGTGTTCCTGTCCTCGTCCCTGGACCTGTCCCCCAGGATTCAGGATGTGGGTTTGGCGCAGGGGAAGCACTGCCTTTGCTTCTGCTCTCGCTTCCTTTGCTCATACCACGAACAGCATGGGGGGCTCCCAGGGGGGTGGGGAAGGGGGGCACGCAGCAGCCCCCCAAACCGAGCTCCCCCCCAGGCAGAGCCCCCTGGCACAGCATGCTGCCTGCGGGGCTGGTGTGGGGTTTGGGGGTGCTGTGGGCATGGGGTGGGGGGCCGGGGGGCACAGTGCAGCAGGAATGTTTTGGGGGGTGGCGGGTGGCACCCTGGGGCAGGGCGAGGAACAGTGCCCATGGAGGTGGCAGGTCCTGGGCTTGTCACTGTGGGTGGTGGCTGGGCACAGGGCTGGGGGAGCACATGTGTGTGCATGGGGGTGTGCACTGCAGGGTGCATGTGTGCTCACAGGAGTGTGTGTGCACAAGCATGCCCAAGTGTGCCCAAGTGTGCGTGAGTGCCCCGTGCTCCCTGCTGCAGCAGGGTGGCACGGCAGTCAGGGCAGGACACGGGACTCCAGACGCCTGGGTTCCCGTCCCAGTGCCCTTGGGTGACCTTCGACGAGCTGTCTTCCTGCCTGCCCACCCTGCCTGTGCCTCAGTTTCCCCCGGGAAGTGGAGCCACTTACCTGTGGCCGGGGAGCCGTGGGGTGCCCTGAGGTGCTTGCTGGGTGCCGGGGGGATGCTGGTGTGTCCCTGTGCCCACGCTGCACCCGTCTGCTTCTCCTTTTGTACCTTGGCCAGGAGGAAGTGTGGGAGGTCGGCAGGAGCCACCCACCGCCCGCCCCGCACCACATCAGGCACCRTGGCTTGGCCCTCCGGCACCCGGCTCCCGGGTTTGGGGGATGCCAGTTTTGGGGAGGGGGCCAGCGAAGCTGGTCCCCCTGTGCAGCGCCTGCGGAGGCGGGGAAGGACAGTGCCAGGCCTGGGGGGGGAGCCTGATGTCCTCCCATGGGAATGGGGCTTGGGAATGCTTTGAGGGATCCCCCTGCAGTTTTTGGGGAGGGGGTCCGGGACCCATACCCAGCTAGCAGCAGCCAACAGCACCCCTGGGGCAGCAGCAGCTCCTGGCACCGAGCCCCCCCTCCCACGCACAACAGCCCCCAGGGGCAAGAGCCCCTGGGCACAGAGACCCCCCCCAGGAGCTGCAGCCCACCGCAGCAGGGCCCACAGCCCCCCCCGGGCATCCGCCCCCCACATGGGGGCTGTGCCCAGAGCCGGGGTGCAAACTCTTTCTGGGGCACCCTGGGCAAGGCCCCCCCCTTTGCTATCTGTGCCTGGGGGGCCCCCAGCCTGGCAATGCCCCTTGCCACCGTGCCCATCCCCCTCTGCTGTGCCAGCCCTGCCCTGCGGGCTCCTTCTGGGGTGGGGGCTAAATCCCCTGTGGGGGGGGCCGGGGGTGATGCCAGCTCACCCCCCCAGTGCCAGGCATGGGGACCTGCTGCCATCTGGCTTGGCGATGCCCCCAGCGGTGCCCAGCTGCCCCCACATCCTGCCCCCTGCCGTGCCCCCCCTCGCAGCACCCGCTGCCCCTACCTGTGCCACCCGGGGGGGGCCTGGGGGYCACCAGCCACCCCCAGGCCAGGCCTCAGCTCGGCGCCAAAGCGAAAGTAGGAAGTGATCTCGAGTGGGAGCCTGGGCCTCCCGGCACCCTCCTGGCTCCCGGGGTGGGGGGTGTTGGGCTGTGAGGTGCCCCCGAGCAGCTGGGGGGCATGGGGGAGCCGGTGGCAGTGCTCAGGGTGTCCCCCAGCCTCCCCAGCACCCCCTTGCCCAATTCCACCCCGCAGTGGGTGGCCCTGTGGGCACGGAGCACAGCACCCCACATCGGACGGGGGGGACAGACAGGGTGTTGAGGGGGCTGTGGAGCATCACCGCACTGTGCTGGGAGGGATGCGTACGCGTGTGCATGCRTGTGCATGTGTGTGTGTGATTGCACGTGTGTGCACGCTGTGTGTGCATGGCTATAGGGGTGCATGTGTAGGTGCAAGCCATATATGTGTGGCAGGTGTGGGGCTGAGAGGGCACCCATGTGTGCCTGCACACACGTGTGCATGCCCATGGTTGCATCCACCCTCCAACATGGCCCACCCCGTGCCAGGCACCCCGCAGGCAGGACCCCAACACCCGCGGAGGGGCCGTGCCCCTGCCCTGGCAGCGGAGTCCCCTGTCCCTGCCCCAGCCAAGGGCAAGGGAGGGGGTGCCGGGGGGCTGGGGGGGGGAAGAAGACGCCCGCCCATCCTTGGCGCGGGTGCAATTCAATTAACGAGGCCTGGCCCTCGTTCAGCGCAGCCAATAAAGCTAATGGCCCTGCACAGGCCTGGCGCTGCCTGGCGGGGGGGTCTGGGGTGTGGGGGCCATCTGCTAATTAAATGCGGGTGGGGGACGGTGGAGCCAGCAGTGATGTCACCTCCCTGGCGCTCGGGGTGGGGGGGGCGTACCCTGGCACCCCCTGCCCGCCAGCCCTCTGCCAGCCCCAGGGTGCCAGGCAGGGCTGTGGGGGACAGCCATGAAGTGTGTGGTACCCCCCCAAAACCCCCTGCCCCCTGTGCCCCTCCCTGGTGCTGCCGCTCGTTAGGAGCCTTCCTAGGGCAAATGCAATTAATGCCCAGGCCTGGCATGGCTGCTGCCCATGCTTGGCACTGGCAGCCACCCCGCAGGGACGGGTCCTCGCCCGGCATCACCATGGCATCATGGCGGCATCCGGGGGTGCTGCTGCCAGCCCTTGGCACCATCCCGATGGGTGCAGGGGGTGTGTGGGGTCCCCGGTGCAGCTGCAGGGTGGGGTGCACCGTGGCGGGCTGGGGGTGCTCAGGGCTGTGTTGGGGTGTCCTGCGGCAAGGGGTTCCCCTGGTAGTGTTTGCCCACAGCACGGTGCATTAGCCGGGTACCCTCTCGGAGAGGAGACCCCACTGCGGGGGCTGGATGGGGAGTCCCTGAATGTGTCCTCAGGCTCCTGGGGAGAGGCTTGGTGGGGTGCAAGGGGGGCTAGCAGAGGGGCAGAGAAGCCCCCCCGTGTGCAGGCACTGCCATTTAGGGCTTGGGGAGGACAGGGGGTGCCGGAGGGAAACTGAGGCAGGGTCGGGGCAGGGGGTCGCGGGTTGAGCTGCGATTGAACCCAGGCGTCCGGGCTCCTCCACCCGCAAACCAGAGGGGGCTGGAGGTGCGGGGCACTGTTAGGGTCCGGCATCCACCCCAGGGGATGCTGTGCCCGGGGGGCAGGCGGGTGAGCTCCCGGGGTGCCGAGCCCCGAGCCCCCCGCGTGCAGGAGAAGGAGGAGGAGGAGGGGGAGGAGGAGGAGGGGGAGCGTGGCGGAGCTGGCTCCCACCCAAGCACTGCAGGACATGGGCGGGCACGGTGCTCCCAGCCTGGCTGCCAGCGCGCAGGCGACGCTGGGGGACGGCGCGGGGGGACAGGGCCCGGTGGGACCGCAGCCCCCCGGCCCGTCGCCGCACGGCCCCGTGCCCATCGCCGGGCACCTCCTGGGCACTGCCCGGGCACCGGAGCTTGTTGCAACCGGGGGGGCACGGCTGGGTTTGACCGCCCCCCCGAGCGTGCCCTGGGCAGGGGTCGGCCCCTGCACGCCCCCCCAGCCGGGTGACCCCCGGGCAGGGGCACCATGACCCGGTTGAGCTGGTGCTTTGCCACCTTGGTTCGCTGGGGGAAGTCCCTGGTGTCCTGCCTCCTGCCCCTCCGCGCCTGCCGCCACCGGGAGGTAAGCGGGCACCGCCGGGCACGGCGTTAGGGTTAGGGTCTGCAGGGGGGGCACGGAGCTGGGGCGGGCTCCGGGGCGTGCAGTGGGATGGGGGTACAGACGGGCACTGGCCCTGTCTGCTGCGGGCAGCGGGGAGTTAAACCGTGCATATGCGTGCCAGGGTGCCGGGCATGTCCTTTTGTCCCTCCTTGTGTCGCCCCCGAGCCTGGCACTGTGGCCCCCCCCACCTTATAACCCACACCCGCGGGCCCCTGCAGTGCCCGGCTGGAGGGGATCTGCTGTACAGTGTTTTGCGAAAAATGATCTGCTGGGATCCCTGTGTCCTTACAGAGCAAGCGCGGAGGCGGGGGGTGTCCCTGTATCCTTACAGCACCCCCAATGCGGGGACCCCTGTGCCCATAAAGCACCCAGCATGAGAGATCCCTGTGCCCATAAAGTGCACAGTGTGGGGGATCCCTGTGCCCGTAAGCACGCGGCACTGGGCAGCTCTGTGCCCATGAAGTGCTCAGTCTGTGTGGGATCCCCATGCCCAAGAAAGTGCCCAGCGTGAGGGACCCCCGGCCCATAAGCACCTGGCATGGGGCATCCCTGTGCCCATCAGCACCTGGTGTGTGTGGGATCCCTGTGCCAAAGGATTGCCCTACACAGGGGATCCCTGTGCCCACGCAACGCCCAGCGCAGGGACCCATCCTGCTCTGGTGCTCGTGCCGGGGAAACTGAGGCAGGGAGGGGAGAGGCTGGCGGAGGATGTGGGGCTCCGCTGCGCCACCCTCACTTGATTCCTTAACCTTTGGGAAGCTGCCCCGTGCCCGGTGGGGTGACATGAGCCACTCTGGCTGCACCGTGCCAGCAAAGTGGGTGCCAAAGCCACCACCGGGCAGTGCCTCGGGGAGTGTCACTGCAGGGTGGTGACAGGCCAGTATGTGCCAGGGCAGGGACCCAGCCTGGAGGAGGGAGGTGGCCCCTGGCTGCTTGGGGACCCCAGTGCATACAGGGGACGCAGGACTGTGAGCTGCCAGGGGCACAGGTTGGTGCTCAGGGCTGCGGGTGGGTGGGCGGCACTGGTGGGGTGTGGGGCAGTGGTTGTGCCATGGTCCCATGTCCATCCCTGTGTCCGTGTGTCCCTGATGTGGGTGTGAGAACAGGGACTCACGGGGGTGTGTAATGCACACGTGTGTTCATGGGGGTGTGTGTTCACGAGCATGCAGATGGGGCTGGGGTGAGAGTGAACTGCAGCTTGCGAAAGTGTGGGTGCACAGCAGGTCCCTGGGGAGCTGCCATGGCGTGCGTGTCCCTGCGCGGGTGCGGATGTGGGCATGTGCCCGCTGGTGGGGGGTGTGCATGCGTGTGTGTGCCCCCTAGCACGTGCGTGTGTGCTGGGTGCAGTAGCAGTGGGGCTTTACGCTCGTGTGAGCTGTTAGAGGGGTGTCCCCCAGCCCTTCCCATGCCCAGACGGGCACCCACGCACGCGGATGCCCACCCACCATGCGTAACATGGGCCATATGTGTGGTGTACATGACTGTGCCCCGGCGTGTATGCAGGGGGGGTGCTTGTGCGACGTCTGTGTGCGCCCTGTGCACCCAAGGGCAGTGCGGGGACACCTCTGCTGGAAGCAGGCGTGGGGGGCTTGGGGACACGGTGACCCTGGTGGGGGGACACAGAGGACTCCTGCCAAGGCTGGCCCTGCACTGGGGGCATGTGCCCACACCAGTGGTACCATGGGGGGGTTCCCTGGGCTAAGTGCCCCGTTTGTGCCCCCCCTGCTGAGAAAATGAGCCCTAAATGATGCTCATGGGCAGTGTCCCTGCAGCCACCCTGTCCTCGTCGTATGACCCTTGTCCCTGCCCTTCTGAGGGGCCCGGGCTTGTCATGGCAGTGAATGGGAGGGGGTGATTTATGGGGAGGTGGGGACACCCCTCTCCACTGGGGCTTTCATTTGTGGGCAGTAACAAGGCTGATTAATGAGGGCTGTAATGATGGGGGGGGGTGCATGGATGGGCGCTCGCCGCCTGCTTGGTGCTGTGGGCAGGATCAGGCCCCCCAGCCTCCCTCCACCCCTGGGCCTGGCTGGCATGGGGAGGCGGGGGGTGCTGTCCCCATCTGCCCCCTATCCCAGCTGGCACATCCCCACATCCACCTCTACTGCGGGCTGTGTGGGCACAGCGGAGCAGTGGGGCAGAGGGTGGTGGCACAGGGATATTTTGGGGAGAGGTTGTGGCACTTTGGGGGGGTCAGATGCCACCCCAGCGTCGAGCAAGGGCAGCCCCCCCTGTCCCACCCTGCCCTTCCTCTCTGGGCTGGCGGCTGCACGTAGTGTACAGACGGGAAACTGAGGCACGGCGGGGGGGCATTACAGTGCCCATGTCCCTGCCGTGCCCACGTCACCATGCCAGCTGTGGTTCATCCCGCCAGCGTGTCCTTCCCCCCGGCACGTCCCCCCACCCTGACTCACACCCCTGTGGTCACGGCCAGCTGAGCCCAAGTTTCCAGGCTGGAGCCAAAGTCAGCGCTGGCGGGGGGGACCGTGTGCCGCCCGGCCAAGCCCCCCCAGGAGGGACTGGGGCACCCCCCTGCCAAATCCATCACTGTCAGGGCCGCGGGCTGCCAAGCCGCTCTCTGTCCCGCCTGGAGGTTGTCCCCCCTCGCTGAGGCCCCCCAGCTCGGCGCATGGATGTCCGCCGATCCCTCCCCGTCTCCCATCCCGGGACCACCCAGGGGACACGGCTGGGGATGGGGGGGACACCCCGCCGCAGGACCCGCTGGAGGCCGGAGGAGGGATGGGGGTGAGGTGGGTGGCGGGTGCCCCCGCGTCAGTGGAGGAAATGGATCCCAAATGTGTGTGTGTGTGGGAGAGGGGGGCCGGGACGAGCCACAGCCCCGCTTCGGCCTCCCCAGTCCCGCAGCCCCTCTGCTTGGAGGGCGTCCCGGCCGCCGCTGGGGCCACCTCGGCCGGGGAGCCGATGGGCGTTGTGGGGGTCGGAGGGACTTTGCCGCCCCCTTCTCCCCCCGGCTGGAGGGGCGGCGTGGGGCCGGGGCGGGGCGGGCGGGCGGAGCGAGGGCCAGCATGACCGGGCTCTGCCTCTCCTGCCTGCTCTGGG
>JAYKAV010000799.1:0-37887 GCA_035582835.1 Phoebastria nigripes | reverse complement strand
GGTTCATCCAGTCTCTCATCACCTTCTCTTTCAGACACCCAGAAATGCAATCTAAGAGGACACCCTCTGGGACATGTTCCTCATTCAAAGTC
The DNA here is from genome assembly GCA_035582835.1 of Phoebastria nigripes. Classification (NCBI taxonomy): domain Eukaryota; kingdom Metazoa; phylum Chordata; class Aves; order Procellariiformes; family Diomedeidae; genus Phoebastria; species Phoebastria nigripes. The sequence continues at coordinate 37,795 of JAYKAV010000799.1, read as the reverse complement.
AATCTGAGCAGCCGTTAACTCCCCAGCTCATCCTCTGGGCTGTTTTGAAAGAGGCATGCAACATTTGCTTTTTGCCCGTTGTCAGGGAGTTGCCCCAGCCTCGATAACCTTTTAAAGATGATGAAGCGTGGCTTCACTGTGATGTTGTCTTGCCTTTTCAGCACCCTTGGATGCAGCCACTCTTGTCCCACGGACTGGAAAGGGTTGGCTTTGCTCGAGTAGCCCCTGATTTGATTCCCATCCACTGTTGACTGTTCTCCTCCAGAGTCCTGCCTTGAGGCACAAAGGTCTGGGAGACCTTGTGATGAAAACTGAGACAAAGAGCACACAGAATATCTCAGATCTATCTATACCTACTCCTACTACGTTTAGCAGTGATCCCATGTTATAGTTGCTGCTTCTTTAACTGTTCCTGAAGGAGTAACAGCTCATTATGGTGCCCTTGAATTCACTTTCAAGTTTCAACTGAGTTTTGATACGGACTGTTGCTGTGCTTGGAGGATGCTGTCCTTGAAGACCAGCTGTACTGAGCTCTGCTGCCCTTCAGTGCTGCTGACCATGAGATTCCCACTAAAACTCCCCAGAATAGGCCAAAGTCTGCTCCTCTGATGTCCAGCGTCTGCAGTCTTCTATTTTCCTTCCTCACTCTCCTCGAGAGCTGGGACCCCATTATTTCAGGGTCGCAACAGCCGAGGCTTACACTGACCTTCACATCCCTGACCAGCTCTGCCTTGCTTGCAAGTATCGGATCCAGGTTTGCATTAGCCTCTTTGGCCCATCTGGCCGCTGTGCTGTGAAGTTGTCCAAGACACTTCAGAAACTGCCTGGGCAGTTTGCATGCTACTGTTGTTCCCCTTCCAGAAAATGCCAGGGTCATTAAAGTCCCCAGTGAGACCCGGGCCTATACATCCAGAGATTTCCCTGGCGTGCTTAGAAAAGACTATGCCCACTTCCTCACCCTGACTGCAGGTTATGTCACACCATGATGCCACGTTTACTGGACTCTGACCCTCGCCCACAAGGGCTCACCCAAATTGTCACCCGCCCAATAGAGGAGCTCCATACATCCAAGCAGCTTCTTCGCTTTGAAGGAACCCCACTCTGGATCCTGCCAGCCAGTCTCTCCTGAAAAGCCTGTATCCATCCACTGCAGCACCCCAAGCTGTGTGACTTGTTGCACCATGCCGTGGCAGTTACTCCATCGGTGTCAAAAAGCACAGGCTCCAGATCATCCTGGCTGTGCCCCTGGCTGGGGGCATCGGTGCACATTTGGGCTGTAGCACCTCAGGTGTGGCTCCAGGCCAATTCTGACTTGTTTTTGGGAAACCTGCTACGAAGTGTCCAAGTCCCCGAGTGTGCAAAGGCTTTGCTTCAGAGCAGAGGCATGATGGCGTGGTCGGCAGATGGAAACATAAAGATGAAATGGGACACCAACAGAGTGAGCAAACCCTGCTGTCCCCAAGGACAGAGAGAAACAGGCCTGGGAAGTGCAGCCCTGGAAAGAAACAGGTTTGCTGTCAGTGGTGTCTCTGCTGCCCTGAGGGCCTTTGGCGGAGGTAAAGCCTATCTCCAGGAACGACAAGGTGCTGCTGACAGGCACACTGTGAAAATTGTTGGTCTGTTCCTGACTGTATTTTCAAGTGGGTGAGTAAAGGATGGGGGAGAGAAAATACCCGCAGTTTGACAGCGTAGGCACACGAGTGGAGACCCCAGTGTGATGTGCCTTGTGTTCCTGAACTGCCCTCTATCTGCTGGATAGAGAAGGGACAGACCTTGCGGCACTGCGGTGGTAGCAATCAGTGGCTTGCACAAAGGCACCGAATCTGGCTGCAGTGCTGTCTGGGGTGTCTGACACACACTCGCTCTGAATGTGGATGGCTTTCCTGTGCTGTACCTGCCGGCCGCATGTAGGTTTTTGTGAACCTTGGCATCTCACATAGAATTACAGGCCTGTATTTTGCCAATAAATCAAGTAACTGTCCTGAATTTGATTAGGCAATGTGGGGATGTTCATGAGACCACCATCATTATAGTCAACGGAGATCTAGTAAACCCAGCTGATGGGAAAGATAGACAGAAACTCAGGTCTCACTGTGGTACATGACACCATTTGATCAGAGGCATTCCTGCACAGGCTGCCCAGAAAATAACAAACGGGGACAGGTTCTGTCGTCCTAAATGTGGGCATCTGCTGTCATTTCTGTTGGCCAAACGAATTCCCCACCAGCCTCCACAGATGCCCCCAGGTCATAGAATCATAGAATGATTTGGTTTGGAAGGGACCTTTAAGGATCATCTAGTCCAACCCCCCTGCCATGGGCAGGGACATCTTCCACTAGATCAGGTTGCTCAAAGCCCCGTCCAACCTCACCTTGAATGCTTCCAGGGATGGGGCATCCACAGCATCTCTGGGCAACCTTTTCCAGTGTCTCACCACCCTCATCATGCAACGTTTCTTCCCTATGTCCCATCTGAATCTACCCTCTTTTAGTTTAAAACCGCTGTCCCTTGTCCTGTCACTACAGGCCTTGGTAAAAAGTCTCTCTCCGTCTCATAAGCCCCCTTTTTGTATTGAAAGGCCACAGGAAGATCTCCCTCAAGCCTTCTCTTCTCCAGGCTGAACAACACCAGCTCTCGCAGCCTTTCTTCATAGGGGAGGTATTCCAGCCCTCGGATCATTTCCATGGGCCTCCTCTGGACCCACTCTCATAGGTCCATGTCTTTCTTGTGCTGGGGACCCCAGAGCTGGATGCAGTGCTCCAGGTGGGGTCTCACAAGAGCAGAACAGAGGATGAGAAGCACCTCCCTTGAGCTGCTGGCCACGCTTCTTTTGATACAGCCCAGAATATGATTGGCTTTCTGGGCTGCAAGTGCACATTGCCGGCTCAATTTGTTCAATTTGTCACCCACCAGTACCCCCAAGTCCTTCTCTGCAGGGCTGCTCTCACTCCGTTCATCCCCCAGTCTGCACTGATATTGGGGATTGCCCCGACCCAGGTGCAGGACCTTGCACTTGGCCTTGTTGAACTTCATGAGATTCACTTGAGCCCACTAGTGCAGCCTGTCAAGGTCCCTCTGGAGGGCATCCCTTTCCTCCAGTGAATAAACTCTACCACTCAGCTTGGTGTCACCTGCAAACTTGCTGAAGGTCCTACTGTCTATGTCATTGATGAAGATATTAAATAGTATTTGTCCCAGTACAGACCCTTGAGGGACACCACTCCTTACTGTTTCCACTTGGACATTGAGCCATTGACTGTAAGTCTTTGGATGCGTCCATTCAGCCAATTCCTTATCCATCGAATAGTCCATCTGTCAAACCCGTATCTCTCCAATTTTGTGGCGAGAACGCTGTGGGGACCGTATCAAAGGCCTTACAGAAGTCCAGGTAGGTGATATCTGTAGCTCTGCCCTTGCCCACTGATGCAGTCACTCCATTGTAGATGGCCACTAGATTAGTCAAGCAGAATGTGCCCTTGGTGAAGCCAGATTGGCTATCTCTGTCACCTCCCTGTCTTCCATCTGTTTCAACACGTCTTCCAGGAGGATCTGTTCCATTGTCTTCCTGGGCACTGAGGTGATGCTGACGGGTCGATAGTTTCCAGGGTCCTCCTTTTTACACTTTTTTACAAATGGGCGTGATGTTTCCCTTTTCTCCAGTCACTGGGGCCTGACTGCCATGACTTTTCAAATACGATGGAGAGTGGCTTGTCAACTGCATCAGCCAATTCCCTCAGCACCCTGGGATGCATCTCGTCGTGTCCCACTGACTTACGTATGTTCATGTTCCTCAGGTGGTCTCAAACATCATCTTCTCCTACGACGGGAGGGACTTCATTCCCCCAGTCTCTGCCTTGAGGTTCAGGGACTTGAGAGATGTGGGAAGAGAGATTACCATTGAAAACTGAGACAAAAAGATTGTTGAGTACCTCAGCCTTCTCCATGTCGGTTGTCACCAGTTCTCCTGTCTTTTTTGTTGGGGGCGGGGGGAGTACCTTTTCTTTAATAGTCCTTTTCTGGCCAAAGTACCTGTAGAAGCCTTTCTTATTATTCTTCGCATCCCTTGCCAAATTCAGCTCCAACTGTGCCTTAGCTCTGCTGATCCCATCCTTACACATCTGGGAAGCGTCCCTATATTCTTCCCAGGATACATGTCCCTGGTTCCACTACCTGTGTATTTCCTTCTTACACTCTAATTTGACCAGGAGATCCTTACTGAGCCATTGCCGGTCTCCTGCCTTCCTTATCCGATTTTGTACACATGGGAATTGAGAGCTCTTGCGCTCTAAGAAAAATGTCCTTAAAGAGCTGCCAGCTCTGTTCAGTTCCTTTGCCCCTGAGGGCAGTGTCCCAGGGGGTCCCATCCACTAATTCCTTAGACAACTGCAAGGTTGCTCTCCTAAAATTCAGGGTCCTGACTCTACTCTTCGCCTGGCCCATATCCCTCAGGATTATGAATTCCACTAGGGCATGATCCCTGCAGCCCAGGCTGCCACCAGTCTTGGCATCACTAATTAGTTCATTCTTGTTGGTAAGCAACGGGTCCAGTAACGCATCTCTTCTGGTTGGGCTGTCTGTCACCTGGATTAAGGAATTATCCTCGATGCACTCCAAGAGTCTCCTGGACTGCTTACAGCTTGCTGTGCTGCTTTTCCAGCAGCTGTCAGGGGGATTGAAGTCCCCAGGAGGATCAGAGTCTGCAAGCATGATGCTTCCTGTAGTTTAAGTAAGAATGCTTTATCAGCAGGCTCCCCTTGATCCCATAGCCTGTAGTAAGCACCAACCATGAGGTTTCCTTTGTTGGTTTGGCCCCTAATTTTTACTGAGAAGCTCTCAACCTGTTCATCACTGTTTTTCCAAGACAGCTCTGGGCAGTCAATCCATTTTTTTACATAGAGTGCAACCTCCCCGCCCCTCCTTCCTTGCCTCTCCCTCCTGAGCAGTTTATAGCCATCGATTGCAGCACTCCAGTCATGTGATTCATCCCACCACGTTTCAGCGATAGTGATTAGATCGTACTTTTCTAGCTGCACAGTGGCTTCCAGCTCCTCCTGCTTGTTACCCATCATGCGTGCATTGGCATAGAGGCACTTCAGCTGGGCTATTGACCTTGTCACCTTGTTTTTAGAGGAACATTGCCTAATTCCTCTGATGCCTTTCACAGGTGTTTCCCTGTTGGTTCCTAATACACCAGCAGTCCCTGGCTCTTCTCTGTTGCTCAAAACTCCATGCCCCTCCCCCCACTAAATCTATGACATTTTCTCTCTATGTCATAGAGATCTCTACTGCAAATTATAAAAATACATTTCCCACCACCACTTTCCTGGAGAAACTCTGTTCTCTGGAGAAATTTACATTGATGCATTTCCCATCTCTACATACTACATTTCACATCTACATTCCATATCTAAAAAGAGCTTGGAGGAATGAAGATCAGAGAGACTTGAAACAGTCTGATCAGGGTCTAAGCAGGCTGGCCTTCAGAACCGAGGAAAAAATAAGAATTGCTCAATGTACTGCTACTAATACTAAGAAAAGATGCACTGCAATGTACATGTTCTTTATGATGATGATCCAAAGTACTTTAATTTTGTTTCTGTTGTTGACTCCTAGTTGAAAAAAGAGAAAATGAGGTGTAATTTTGCAATATTTGGCCTCTTTTGTGGAATTTTTAGGTTAGTGTTTTTTCTCTATATTATTTCTTTGCCATCCAGAAATGGGTACATCTGACTTTCCTCATATTGTCCTTGTTTGTTCTCTGCTTTTTTTATTGTTGTCAGGGCTTTTTTGTGTTTTTATTTAATCACTGAGGGCAAAGGGACAGATCCAAGTGGTGTAAAAAACGCAAAGGAAAGCACCAACTAAATAGTCTTAGACACCAGTCTAAGGGTGTACAATGACATAATGCCATGGCACTCCAAGAGCCAGACCCTAAGCCATACACAAGGGCCCAGGGCACAGCCATATCTCTGCAGTACTTTTATGGCCAGGCCTAGTAGGGCGCTCACTGTGCCACAGCCAAAGCTGGGCAGCTGGAGGGGAGTCCCTTCAGTTTATGTGTGGTCTTTGCCAGCGATGAGATTCACCCTGCCTAATTCTAAGGGTTGGACCAAGTCACCCAAACAGAATGATTTACATTGGCATGGCTATTTATCAAAGACCCTATACATGGGTCACTGCCTTGAGACACTGCAGCTGTGAGCTGCAACTCCCTCAGCCAGAACTCATCCTGGGACCAAAACTTGCTTCCTGCTTGGTGACAGCGCTACACAGCCATTTTTGGTACAAACATTGGCACCATGATCTCCTGCCCAAGCTTTGCACAAGCATTGGAACTCCAAGAGCACTGAGGTACTCTTTTGCAGCCAGGAGGTGCTGGTTCATTACGATACCAGTGAGAAAGACATGACTCTGTGTAGTATCACTTAAAATGCCATTTATTACTCGGGCTTGAACCAGACAGATCTTGAAACCTTCCACAGTTAGAGATGACACTCCTTCACCAGGAAATCACTTCCACTGATTGGCTTTCCTCCTGGGGAAAGAGTTTCTCCTTATCTGCAGTCTGAACCTCTCTTGTTTCAACTGATGCCTGCTCCCTCTCAGCCTCCAGCCATGCGCCACGGTGAAGAGCCTTGCTCATTCTTCTAGAAGATCTTTTCATGTCTACTGGAAAGCTGCTATCAGTCTCCCCAAAGCTGCCCCTGCTACAGGCTGAACAATCGCAGCTCCCTCAGCCTTATCTCACAAGCTAAGTACGCCAACCCTGATCATCTTGATTAGCCTCTACTGAACTCTTTCCAGTTTGCCAATGTCTTTCTTGCATTGGTAGGCCCAAACCTTGGCAGATTTCTAGACATGGTCTCATGAGTACTGAGGAGAGGGGAATGATTCCCTCTCTTTGTCTGCTGGCTGCACTCCTCTTCATACAGCCCAGGATGCTGTTGGCCTTCCTCACTGCTGGCTCATGTTTTGCTTAATGTCTACCAAGACTGCCAGGGCCTTTTCCGCAGAGCTGTTTCCCAACCAGGCAGTCCCAAGCCTGGTTCACTTAAGGAGGTTAATCTGTTTCAGGGTCAGGATGCTGGATTTTCCCTGGCTGGATTTCATGAGGCTCCCGTTGGCCAATTCCTCCAGCCTCTCTAGGTCACTCCGGATGTCAGCCTGCCCTCCAGCATATTGACTGGTTCTTCCACAGTTTGGTGTCATCTGCAAACCTGACGAGAGTGCACTCCATCAGTTCCTCCACGTCATTGGTAAAGATGTTAATCAGGACAGATCCCAGGATGAATCTGTGCAGTACTCCACGTGTTACTGGTCTGCTGGCAGAGAACCACTCATTCACCACAACCCTTTCAACCCCACCATCAAACCAGGTTTTTTTTCCTGTCTACTTATCCAGCCATCCAGACAGCAATGCCCTTACTTGGATACAGGAATACCCAAGAATACAGGGGTGGGGCAGGGATGATGTTGAAAGCCTTGCTCAGATCCAGGTAAATGACACCCACTGCTCTTCTCTCATCCAGAAATGCAGTCCTTTACATCACAGAAAGATGTGAGGATGGTCAGGCATGATCTACACTTGGTAAATCAAGGCACTCTCCCTTTCAGGTTCCCAGAAATGGGATTCAAAAGCTCTGTGACACACTCCTCACCGAAGTGAGGCTTTATTTCCCCAGATCATCCTTTGGGCCTTGTTGGAAGATGCATTTGTTGCATTGATGACATTTGTTCTTTGCATGTCATCAGGGAGCTCCTCCAATCTCCATGACAATTCCAAGATGATACAGAGTGTCCTTGCTATGACATTGGCTGATTCTCTCAGCACTCTTGGATGCAGCCTGTCCACTCAAGGGACTCTGAAGGGGTGAGTTTGCTTAAGTAGTCCCTGACTCGATCCTCATCCACTGCTGGTTTTTCTCTTCCTCCTTGAGTCTTGCCTCAAGGCACAAAGGCCTTGGAGACCTTGCTGGTGAAGGCAGAGGAAAAGAAGACATAGTATACCTCAGATGTAGCTTCATCTACTCTTCCTCATTCAGCAGTGGCCCGCTTTACCTTTGTTTTTTTTAACTGTTAAGGAAGCAGTAGTAGCTCATCTTGTTGCCCTTGACATCCCTTGCAAGCGAGAATCCTAGGGGAGCTTTGACTCTCCTAACAYAATCCTTATTTCTCCAGACAGCATTTATAAACTCGTCCTTTGAAGTCTGTGCCTGCTTCTACCTCCTTTGTGCTGCCTTTTGACACTGGAGCTGAGCCATGAGGTTTCTTTTAGCCCAGCTGCTTTCCTGATCTGAAGGGTTGTTTCCTTGAGTATCAGGACAGATCCTTCCTGTGCTTGGATGAAGCTGTCCTTAAAGACCTCTCAGCTTTCCTGAGCTCCTTTACCTTTGAGAGCTGCCTCCCCATGGGATCCCCCACTACCAGAGCCTTGTGCAGGCTAATGTCTGCTCCTCTGAGATCATACGCCTGTGCTCTGCTACTCTCCTGCCTCGCTTCCTTTGGGAACTGGGACCCCACGATTCCATGGTCACCACAGCCAAGGCTGACACTTCAAAGTCCCTGACCACTCCTGACTCACCTTTTTGGCCCACCTGGCAGCTGTGATAAGAAGCTGACCCCGAGACTCTCCAGAAACTTATGAGACTGTTTGCACCTAATCAGTTTGCCTGTCCAGTGAGTACAAGGGTGACTGATCTGGAGGCTTCCTCAGGTTGCCCACAGAAGGTTTTGTCCACTTCCTCACCCTGACTGAGTGGTTCTAACTCCCACCTTGACGTCACCTTCACTGGTGGCTCCTCTGTTCCTTACCCACAAACGCTCATGTAACCTGTCATCTGCCCCACCACACATTCGAGCTGCCCCATCATATAGAGGGCATGGCCCAGCCTCATTCCCCCACCTTCCCCAACCACCCCCAGTGTTCCTAAAGAGCCTGTATCCATCCATCACACTACCCACAGTTGTGCAAGCTGTCTGCCACGTCAGAGCAGTGGTTCCCTCAGCAGCTCTGTGATGGCATAAGGGGCTCCAAGCCCTCATGCCTGTGTCCCAGGCTGAGGGCATTGGTGCACATTTGGGTTGCAGCAGCTCAGTAAAGACTTCTCATGGGGAAAACTGGAACCAAGCACCCAGGACCCCATGTATGCAAAGGCTTTGCTTCAGAGCAAAGACGTGCTGGGAAGGATGGCAGGTGGCCATGTAATGATGAAACGAGATGCTCATGAAGACAACAAACCCTGCAGTCCCCAAGGCCAGAGAAAAACAGGCCAGGGCCATGCTGGCCTTGCAAGAGAGGAGTTTGCTGTCTGAGGTGACTTTGCAGCAGCTTGTGCCAATCTCCAGGAACACAAGGTACCCCTGAGAAAGTCCCTGGGTAGGGAAAGTCTGTGATCCAGCCACCCTGTGGATATCAGTGGCATGGTTTTTTAATTCGTATCATCAGGTAGGTGGGTAGAGGACAAGGGAGAGGAGAACTGTCAGGAGTTGAGAGCATAGGGACATGAGTGGAGACCCTGGTGTGATGTGCCTCCCAATCCTGCAGCACCCCTGGGTGTAGATGGGATGGACCTTGCCTCCTTGCCATGGTGCCAGCATTCAGGTGCTGGCACACAGGCACCAGACCCCTTTGGGAGTAGCACCCATTCCAGTGGGATATGGCTTTCCTGGAGGTCCTGTGCAGTATTTGCCAGCCACATATAGTTGTGCTGGGCACCCCACACACCCAGCATGGCACTAGAGGCCATTTTTATGCCATGAGAAAGAGAGCCTTGAAATAACGTAGGCACCTGCAGTGCAGGGATGTACACATGTCTGAGTTTTGTAGTAAGCTGAGCTCTAGTGAGTGCAATGGATTGCGCCTAGAGAGAGACCTGACCCTCCTTCTGATATACTCTTCCTTTTGGTCACCTGAATGCCCAGCAGCCATCTTGGAAATGTGAGTCTAACAGGTGTTCAGATGCCCTAAACATTGGGTGTAATCTTAGGTGACCAAGGGACCTCCTCCCCACTGTCCCACAGCTGATGCTCAGGCAGGTGTGGGTATCCCATGTGTGCTCCATCAGAGCTTGCAGACACATACACAAGTTTTTGACCATCCCTGGCACCTCAAATGCCAACAGATGTTTGTGTGTGAGCAGCTGACTGCCACCCTCCATCCCCACAGATCACAGTGGAAGGGGCAGGCCTCCAGGCACCTATTTTGTGCACTCTGGGCTGAGGCAAGAGGAATGCCACCTCCTGTGGGTCTGTGGGGTGCTTGGGAGAGAGCTGAACCCAACTCCCATCTCCAGGCTACTCACCGAAGACTGGTGGACTCAGCTGAATCCCTGCCCTATGTGGGGAGAAATGATCCCTGCCTGTCACTGCCAAGGTGTCCTGCCTGGCAATGGGACAGGGAGAAGGGTTAAGGGATGGAAACCTCTCATAGACCACCATGCCATAGTAGGAAAAATCCCACTTCTCAAATCAGTCTCTCCAGTGTTCAGAGAGGGGCAGTCAGTGATTACTTCAGTCTGCATCAACCTACACTCCTCAGGAGAGACCCTGCTGCCTTTAAGAAGCTGTCAGTCCTGGAGCACCAGGGACATCTCCAGCGAGCATGGGAGGACAGAGAAAGTGCCACCTTGGGCTGGTCCTCTGCTGCTGAGCTGGGCCGTGCTTCTGGGACGGAGGGAGCTCATGGCAACCTGGCAGCACTGCAGAGAGACAGCAAAGCGCAGCAGGGCTGAGGGCACTGCCGGCAGGCACCGAGGGGAGAGGAGTAAGGCAGAGAGAAGTTAAAGGCAATGTGGGGTGAGAGGATGCTGAGAGCTCATTGGGGGAGAAATCTTCACAGCCCTCTCTCTACATGGTAAGTCTCTGTCTGCAGGGAAAAGCAGCTGTGGTTCCTGGAGGAATATCTTAAAGCTGGCACATCCCACAGCCTATGGGATTTTCTGGGAGGATTTTTGTGTGGAGGAGGAAAATGTGCTGCCTCTGTGTGAGGCAGAGAAGGTTGAAGGCAGTCTTAGGTGGGATGATGCTGAGAGCTCACTGGAGGAGAAATCTTCAAAGCCCTCTACACAGTAAGTCTCTGGATGCAGGACAATGCAGATGAGTATCCTGGAGGGTTCTCCTAAAACTCAAACATCCCATAGCCTATAGGATCTTTCAAGAGAACTCTCACAGTTTCCCTAGCGTAGAAGAGAAGGACATGCTCCAGAGCAGGGCTTCCCTGCTGCACCATCACAGGGAAAGGGCATGATGGCTGCCTTCTCCTGTGGATGGTTGCAGGGGTGTGAAGCTGGGTGTGCAGCCAGGGGTGCCCAGGGCTGTGTTTTGAGTAGGGTCCCTGCACCCCAGGGGTCTGTGTGCTGGGGTAGGGATGCTACTGCCTGCCAGGGTCAGCACTCAGCCTGCCCAGGGAGCTCCCCACGGTGCTGCGGGGAGAAGCTGTGGGTGGAAGGAGCGACCCCCAGCAGGGCAGGGTCCTTCTGCTGTTGAGAGGGTGCTTCGTGGATCAGGGGTCCTCACAGCTCTAGATCACCACAGGACATTTCCAAGGGGACTTTTCAGTTGGAAGGTCAAAGTGGGGATTACTATAAAGATAAGAAACTTCTCTGAGTCTTTGTTTTAAGTTTTCTGTTCTTGGGGGACGGGGAATGGGAGGGGGGCAGGAGAAATGGAAAAGGAGCTGTCAAGTTTGAACAAGTCAGTGAGACTCCTGAACTGTAATTTTGAGTGATCTGTACATCTGCCAGGAACCTCCCAAAGTGCCTTCAGCCACTCCTCTGCCTATGGACAGCACCAGCACCACCTTTGCTGGATCCATCAGGTTGTTCTGACCTGCACTTTTTCACCTGCAAACAGGAACATGCACCCAGCCAGTGCCCTGCAAACAGACAGGTTTCTGTAGGGCAAAGGTGCATGCACAGAGGTTGGGATGGGGTCTGTGAGCACTGACAGGGAAAAGACATTTCACAGGGAAACACCTCCCAGGAGGAAAATCTCCAGGCAGCAGGGATATGATCAGGGAATGAGAGGAAACTAAAACCAGAAATGTTGTGGGAGGGAGAATTCAGAAAACTCCTTATCATCCCCTCCAATGCAGACCTCCTTCCTCTGAGCAAGCCCCCTTGCCTCCTCTCCAACCCAGCAAAGCCTCTGCCCTCAGGGCGGTGGGGTCTGAGGTATGAACCACCTCCTCAGCAGCCAGAGCTCCAGCAGAGCCATGGTGCAGCTCTACAGCCATGTGCCCATTTCCCTCTGCAGAGCATAGGGACTGAGAGCAACTGCCCAGCAATGTTGGTGTCTGGGAGGTGGTCTGAACAGTTGGGTAAAGATAATGCTTTCCTGAGTGCCTGGCTGCCTCTCCCCTTGCCTCCCTCAGCCAGACCCTCACTGTATTTTTCCTTAGTTCTCCACTTGTCTGCGTTACTGTTATTGTTATCTTGCTCTTGCTGTCAGGCTCTCTGGGGATGTGAGTTTCAGCTGCAGAGTCACACACTGATCTTGTGGGTCCTTTCATGCAGGTGTGTCCATGGGAACAAGTGATGATTGCCTACCTGAAGCCCCCCTCCATCTCCTCCCCATCCCTGGATCAGCTGGTGTTAGTTCTGTACTCGGTGGTGCCTCCAGCAGTGAATGCCCTCATCTACAGCATGAGGAACCAGGAGCTCAAAGATGCAGTATGGAAACTGATGACTGGATGTAAATCACTCATGATGTAACTCATTACACACCCAGCCTGTCTTTGGTAGTTTGGTGGGAGGTTTTTTTGGTTGGTTGGTTTGTGGTTTTTAGCTTTTCTTAGTTGGAGTAATGTCCAGAAAGATATGTCATTATACCATTATACCATTTCTAATGTACTTTGTAAATGTCTAATATGACCCAGAGACTGTGTAAACGAGGAGCCTTGCTCTCTGTGTATTTAAACAAAATAAAGGATCTTGCGATCTTTGCGATCAGCGACATGTTTGTCTAAGAGCCTTCCTCTGAGTCCACTTCTGGAGCTGCAAGGGCAGTGCCCATGTGTAGAGTGCAGGGGAGAAGAGTCCTGGCACAGCAGCACTGCCAGGGAGCACCAGCACTTGGTCTTTCCAGACCTGCTCTCTTTACACTTCCATGCTCTCCTTCTGAGAGCTTGTGTTGGTGTAAGTCCTGAGTGCTGTTGGAGCTTGGTCACAGCCCTGCTGTGTGACAGTCCTGTGACCGCAGGCAGGGGCAGGCAATGGGCATTTCTGTGGATGCAGCTGGTCTCCATAGCAGTATTTCCATCATGAAATGGGATCTCCTCAGGGCAGTGCCTGAAGGCTTAGGTCTTCTTTCAAAGTTGCTCTCAAGAACATGCCCCAGATAGTGCCCAGAAGAGGAAAACACCAGTGAACACTACAACTGCATGAGTGTGCAGGCTGGGGCACTCAGCAGTGCGAGGAGCACAGCCAGGCTTCCTGGGAGAGATATGAAGGACCAGCAGAGCAGGGTCTGGTCTGTGCCCATGTGCTCTGGATACTCCAGGGAAGCTGCCCCAGGGCAACYGTTGCAGACCAGCCAATAACAACCACCATTTCCAGCACTGGTGTCTCACCCCAGCTCAGAGAGGATGTTTGTCCCTCCATGGAGGGACACCGAATGACTAGGTTAGAAGTCCACATTTGCATTGTATGGACGAGACATAAGCATGCACAATGTGTGCGTGTGGTGAGATGAACCCGAGTGAGCATAAATGCCATCGGCTGTTCCCAGGGGTGCCATGAAGGCCTATGGGACAGACAGGGTCTTGAGGTCACTTCACTTTGAGAGTAACATCCCCTGGGAAACCACCTAAATGCAACACTGGGATGTGCTTCCCTGAACCAAGGTCCCTCTGTCCATTCCTCATGCCTTGGGAGTGGGAATGCTATGATGAGGTCAGCTGTGCTACAGAGCCTCATGGGGGAATGTTTCTTCATGTGGGAATCCCTTTCCCTAAGTACCTAGTAGGTGCATCCAGGAAAAGGGCTTGGATATGGGTTGTCATGTCCCTTCCACCTGAGTACCTGATGGGACAGCAGCAGGCAGATGGCTTGGTCGTGTATCCTAGAAGCTGAAAGGCCAGCAGCAGGCACATGGCCTCACGTGGTCAGGTTACTTTTGTCTGGTCAGCTGATAGGTCACAAGAAGGCTGATGGGTTGGAATGTTATTGTGTTATCAATTGTGTCTGAGAAGCTCATAGGCTGGTAGGAAGCACATGGCCATGAAGGCAAGTGTGAGGTCACTTTAGTCTCCAATCTCCTTGGGTGACTGACGATCAGCAGGCACAGACTATGATGTCACTTCCAGCAGAAACACATGACTTGGTTGTTTTGTACTAGGACGTTCTGGTTTGTTATGACCCCAGTAAGAAAGGCACTCAGACTCTGTGAAGTATCTTTGAAAATGCCATTTGTTAGGGAAAACACTATAAACAAAGAGAGGATTGTGTAGGCAGTATTATGTCCCTTCAGACGCTGGGAACCCTGAGTTTGCAGCATCGCTAGAGCCTTTGGTAATGGTGCAGCAAGCCGTGCAGATCCCACGCGTGGAAGGGTTATCACATTTTGCTCCTGGGATCTTTTTCAGTGTTTTCTTACAAGGAAAACAATTCTACTCATCCTTTCTACTGCCATAAGAGGGGATGTTCACATGGGAATTTGTAACTACAGTTTTAGATAAAGGTAAGGACATGCAGTTGGTCTAATCGCCGGTGCCAGGTGGGAGCTTCCTGCAGACTTATGTGTTACAATCAAGCTTATCCTGCAACCCAGGGATATGCTCAGCACAGCATAGCCTGAAGGCCAAGCTGTACGCGGAGCATGGCACAGCACAGCACAGCTCACACCTGGGTCTACTCAGGTTTACTCTTACTTTTCAATGTACAATGGTCTTCTGGTCAGGATCACCAAAGCGCCTGAAGAAGGTTAGGAAGAGGATGAGGTCTCCTTTACAGCCTGGAGGAAGAGACACAATTTTAGGCACTGGTAGTCACTGGGGACTTTGAAGACCATGGGCTTCTGCTAGAAAGCCTCGTTTGAAGGGAAGGTGGAGGGTGATCTCTGACCCTACATGGGGACATGCTCTCCTGGACTTGTTTTTCACAAGAATACAAGGTAGAACTGGTGGAAGATGTGGAGGGCAGCTTTGGCTGCAGTGCGAGTGAGGTGGTAGGGTAGAAAACCCTGAGGGAAGTGAGCAAGACAAATTGTAGCAGTGCTGAGTAGAGAGGATGGATCACCCACATCAACCTGCTGGCAGTGTTCTTCCTAATGCAGCCCAGGATGCCGTTGGCCGCCTTTGCTGCAAAGGTGCAAAGCCAGGAGATGAGAAGGCTTTGGGAAGAGCTAATAACAGCTTTCCCATATCTTCTCGGATATTAGCAAGAAAATGGAGCCAGGCTCTTCACTGTTGTCCTTGACGGGAGGATGAGGGCCAATGGGCATCAGCTGAAAGAAGTGAGGAAAAACTTTCTCCCCATCAAGACACTCCAGCACTGGAGCAGATATCCCAGAGAGCTTGTGCCATCTCCATCCTCGGAGCTTTTCAAGCCCAAAATGAATAAAGTCCTGTGCAACTGGGCCTGACCCTGCTGAGAGCAAGAAGTTGGCCTAGAGACCTTCTGAGGTCCCTTGCAGCAGGAATGATTCTACGTTACCATCCACCATGGATCTTCCCTTTATGATGGGAGGGAAAACACTGAGGTTCCTGATGGCCATTGAAGTGAGACAGAAAAAAGCTTCGTCAGATCATCTTGTGGCTTTCTTGGACCACTCCAGGCATTGTTGCTCAGATGCAGGGCTGCTTGGCAGGTACCCCCAGACAGCTCAAATAATTTCCTTGTCTTCACCTTTTCTCTTCTTTTTCCCTCTTCCCCCACCACAATTTCTTCCCCTTGACCATCCTTGTACCCTCCCATGCAATCTGCTGATCTCTGTTTACCCTTTCCTCCCTGGCCCTAGTTTTGCTTCCTTTGTACCCTCATTTGATGTTTCCTACACCAATGAGGTATTTCCTACCTGTGTCAGCAAGTCCATTAAACTAGTATTTCATTCTGCAAATCCTCATGTTGTTATTTTGTTAGTGGTACCTGTTAGTCAGGGTGAGCACACATTAACACTGGCCCAATGGGGCTTCGCTCCTGGGGGACCTTTGAGCAACTCTGAGATTTGGCGACCTCACGAAGTTTTACAAGGAGAAGTGGCCAGTCCTTTATTAGAGGAAGAATAACCCCATACATGAGGACAGGCTGGGACCTGCACAGCTCAATGGTGACCCTGAGGAGATGGGCCTGGGCATTACGAGGGATGCCATATAAGCCAGTGGTGCACACTCAGCATGAGTAAGGCCAGCCATATATGGACCTGTGGGAAGAGAAGGAAACCTCCACAAAGTGCAGCTTGGAAGGTTTATACTGGATGTGAGGAAAAAGAAATGTCACTCAAAGGGTAGCCTTGTGGTGCAAGAGGTCACCCAGAGGGAGTTCGGATCAGCCCATGGCTTTGTGTTTCAAGAAAAAGCCAGCAAGGGTGGAGAGACATCAGTGAAGGTACAGAAATGCCAGGGTGCAAGCTGGGTGGGAAAGGATGATGGGTGTCTGCAGCCTGAAGGGAAAGAGGTGCAGGCATGAGACAGTGTAGGACAGCCTGCAGTAGAAACGACGAAGGGCTCTGACAAGTCTGAAAGGCCCAACAGGACCGAGGTCTTTGTCCCCTTGGCTATGGCAATTGTCTCTACCACCGAAGCCTGTGAGGAGAAACTTTCTTTTAAGGCTCTCAGGATCTACCTTCTCAGGGGATGGCAGTCAGGGCTTGGCCTTTCTACTTTATAAAACAAACCAAGGGGCTTCTCAGCATCAGAGCCACCTGCACAGTGCCTTGGCCTACCTGTAATCACAGCCTCCAATTTTCCGCTCTAACAAGTCCATGGGGAGGCTTTGTCTATGATGGCCCTCTGTGGGACCCATTAATGCTTCAAGGCACTTTGGGTCTTGCTTCTGACTTTGGCTTCTTGAGAGGTTTGTTCAGTCTCCTCTTAGTATCTGAGGTTCATGGACTCAGCCCCAAATACACCATGGGGCTCATTAAAATACAGAAAGCCCTAACAAGCTATTTCTCTTCCTGTAATTTTCTTCAAGTCTTCAAGACTTGTACAGCTAACTGCAGTGGTTTAACAGTGTAATTAAGGAGGAAGATTTCAAAGAGTACTGAATAAAGATCATTTTTTTATTTTAAAGGATAGATTTTATTACTTTTCAGTTTAGAGAAGATATGATAGCAGCACACTCCAATTGATATTGATGCAGAATCTCTCCTAAGGAGGTCTGAGCAGGTAGGAGAAGCAGGCCCTTGAAGTCCAACACCAAATGGGCAACATTGCTCTCACCTCCCCAGCCTCACCATTTCTGTCATTGGTCACCTGGGATTTGCATAACTTTGCCTACATCAGGCTTCTCCACTGAAACCTGCAGCTGGACGTTACAGCTCCTTTGCACCATCTCCTACCTGCTTTCCTCAGAGAACTGGCTGCACACAGGCACAGGATTTTTCCTATTTGCAAGCRAAGAAAAGTAAAGCATGGTAGAGCTTCATAATCAATAAAACACATTCTGCAAGCATATGCTAAATATGAGATGCCTCTAATGAGGTTTACTTTCTACAAGGGATAATCATATGAGAAATGTTTTAAATAGATACAAAAGGATAGTTATAAACATAATTATAGAATTGGCAAAAGAGACAATCAGACTACTGAAAGACAGGCAAGCTTTTACCTCCCTGAAGCTCAAAGCAACAACTGGGTAGGTGAGAGGTATCTGAATGAACAAAGAGGAAGAGGAGGAGAAAACTGGAGAATAATGGAAAGTGCCTTTGTCTAGGCAGTCTGCTGAAAAGATGACTTTAGAAATGGTCATTGTATCAGGACAGGTGAAAATGTATGAAAGATTAGAGAAATTAAATACACCATATAAAAGGCAGAATAGTGGTAATGAAGTTACAGGGGAAGATCAATATTTCTTTTGAATATCCCTTTTGAAAGGTCATGGGATTGGTAGAGGTCTCTTGTGAGTAAGGACACACAATTGTTGCACCTATCTTTGAAAAAGTGTAACCACACTAGGGGAACCACAGGCTGTAGAAGCTCACATTGGTGAGGAGTGTGCCATCAAATGAGTCCTCTTGGGTGATATTTCCGGGCGCCTAAAAGAGAAGAACATGTCCAAAAGCAGCAATCATGGACTTATCAAGCATGAATCATGCCTCACCAATCTGATTGCCTTCATGATGAAGTAACTGCATTTGTGCATGAGGGGAGAACAGTGGATATAATTTACATCAGCTTCAGTAAGACTTGTGGCATGGTCTCCCTCAGTATTCTTGTACCCAAGTTAGGACATTACATTCTGGACAGGTAGACAAACAGGTGGGTAAAACACCAGTTGGAGCATCAGGCTGAGGGAGCAGTGGTGAAGGGGTCATATCCTACCTGGAGGCCAGTGGGACATACTGGAGCATTGTCGGGTAGCACAGGGAACTCTCCTGGGTTCCCTGCATCCATCACCCAGAGGAGACAACTCTCACCACATTTAAAAAGAACAGCTGCCGGATTCTGCACCTGGGATGGAGTAACACTGGACACAAGTTCTAACTGGGAGAGGAGTGGCTGGAGAGCAGCCCTGCAGAAAGGGATCTGGGGGTGCTCGTTAGCAGCAGGCTCAATAGGAGTCAGCAGCGTGCCCTGGCAGCCAAGAGGGCAAACCACATCCTGGGGTGCATCAGACACAGCAAAACAGCCGGTCAAGAGAGGGGATTATCCCGCTGTATTTAGCATTGGTGCGGCCTCACCTTGTGTACTGTGTGCAGTTCTGGGCCCCAGCATTTAAAAAGGATGCTAAGGTCCTTGAATGTGTCCAGAGGAGGGCAACAAAGCTGGTGGCAGGGCTGGAAGGCATGTCCTCTGAGGAGCAGCTAAGAACTTTGGGTTTGTCTAGTTGGGAGAAAAGGAGGCTGAGGGGCAACCTCATTGCTCTCTACAGCTTCCTGAGGAGGGGACATGGAGAAGGAGATGCTGATATCTTCTCTTCACTTCTCCCTGGGATCCAGTGCCAGGATACATGGGAATGGCTCAAAGCTGTGTTTGTCAGGGGAGGTTTGGACTTGACATTAGGAGGCATTTCTTTACAGAGAGAGTGGTCAAACAATGGCACAGGCTTCCTAGAGAGGTGGTTGGTGCCCCGTGCCTGTCAGTGTTTAGGAGGCATTTGGACAATGCCCTTAATAATAGACTTTAACTTTTGGTCAGCCCTGAAGTGGTCAGGCAGTTGGACTAGATGGGCACCCAGTTCAAGTGTACTGGGTCTGGCTGGGATGGGGTTAACTTCCTTCGTAGCAGCCCGTAAGGTGCTATGTTTAGCATTTGTGCCTAAACCAGCATTGATAACACACCAGCATTTTGGCTATTGCTGAGCAGTGCTTGCACAGCATCAAGGCCTTCTCTGTTTCTCACTCTGCTCCCTCCTGGTGAGTAGGCTGAGGGTGGGCAAGAAGTTGGGAGGGGACACAGCCAGGACAGCTGACTCCATCTGACAGAGGAATATTCCATACCATATGACGTCATGCTCAGCAATAAAAACTGAGGCAGAGGAAGAAGGAGGTAGAGTTTTTTGTCATTCAAGAAGTCTTCTGCTTGGAGACTGGCTGGGATCCTTGTGCTTGTGGGAGATGGTGAGTGATTGCCTTTGCATTGCTTGTTATTATTGATTTGTTGATTTTTTTTTTTTTAATTTCTTTCCCTCACCTATTAAACTGTCTTTATCCTGACCCACAACTTTTCAAGCTTTATTTCTTCTTATTCTCTCCCACGTCCCCTGGGCAAAGGGGAGGAAAGAGTGAGCGGCTCTGTGGCTGCTGGGCTATTGGCCAGAGTCAACCCACCACATCAAGGAAGATGTTAACTGGGAATGAGTTCAGCGGGAAGCTGCCAAGATGCTCAGAGGCTGGAGCACTTGCCTGGGAGGAGAAACTGAGGGAAAGAGCCTTGTTCAGCCTGGAGAAGGGAACAGCTTGTGTCCTGGTTCTGGCTGGGACAGAGTTAACTTTCTTTGCAGTAGCTGGGGGGGGGGGCTGTGTTTTGGGTTTGGTATGACAGGAATGTTGATGGCCCATTGATGTTTCGATTGTTGCCGAGTGGCACTTGCACTTGCACGGGGGACTTTTCAGCTTCCCCGGCTCTGCCAGGTGCATGGGAAGCTGGCGGGGGGACCATAGCCAGGGTGGCTGACCCAGCTGGCCAATGGGGTATTCCATATCATGTGATGTCATGCTCAGTATATATTTAGGAGGCGTGGTCCAGGAAGGTGGGGGGGGCTCTCACATCTCATGGCGGCCTGGGCATCAGTAAGTGCGTGGTGAGCAGTTGCATTGTGCATCACCTGCTTTGTATATTCTAATATTGTTGTTGTTATCATTGTTATTATTACTGTTCTACTTTGTTTTTATTTCAATTATTAAACTGTTTTTATCTCAACCCACGAGTTTTCCTACTTGTGCCCCCCCCATCTTACTGGAGCCGGGGGATGAGTGAGCCACTGCGTGGTGTTTAGTTGCTGGCTAGGGTTAAACCACGACACCTTGGGAACTTTATAGCAGCCTGCCACTCCCTGAGGGGAGGTTTTCAGGAAGATGGAGCCAGTCTTGTCACCATGGTGCTTGGCAGGAAGATAGTAGACAATAGTCAGGTGTTGAAAAAAGGAAGGTTCATGCTGGAGATGAGGAAAACCTTTTTCTCCATGAGGGCATCCAAGCATTGCAGCAGGTTTCCCAGAGGCGTTGTGCCGTCTCCGTCCTTGGATGCTTTCCAGCTCTCATTTGACAAAGCCTCGAGCAATGTGGTCTGACTCCGTAGCTGATCCTGCTGTGAGCAGGAGGCCCAACCAGAGACTTCCTGAAGTCCCATTTAGGGGAGTGGAAACCTAAATGATGCTGTGGTTCCTTCCCCTCTGGGTCTGCCCTTGATGACAGTAGGGAAAGCTCTCACGTTCCCTGTGACCATGGAAGTACGTCAGATGTCRRYATAGTCAGACCAGCTGCAGCTTKCTTGTCCTGCTCACATGCAGGGCTGCTTGACAGGTATCCCCAAACAGCCCTGATCATTTCCTTTGCTTCACCTTTCATTCCCCTTTCACTCTTTTCCCACCTCTCAACTCCTACTCTTTAACCATCCTTATCCCCTCCCATGCAAAAAGCCAACCCCTTTTCACCATTTCCCCACTGGCCCTGCATTTGCTTACTTTGTACCCTTCTTTGGTGTCTCTGAGATGGTTACCACAGTGCTTTCTATCTTGCTTAGCAACCCCATTACACTAGTAAACTTTTCTTATCTGTAGCGTCGTGCAGCTACTTAAGTTCTGATCTTGTTACAGGCACCCCAACTCAGGATGACCATTGTTGCACATACGTTAAAAGCTGGACTGTTGGAGATCCTGTGCAGGGGGACCTTGAAGCACCTGGTGATTTGGCCAACAGAAACCTGAAGGTTTAGAAGGAAAAGCTGGAGAACAACTCCCTGCAGCAGCATGGGCAGGGGGACCTGACTGGCTAAGGAGTGCCCTGAGGAGAAAGGCCTGGGCACCATGATGGATTCTGTATGAGCCAGTGAGCCTCATGTTTCAAAAGGAAAGTGGGGAAACTGGAGAGGGTCCAGAGGMAGATGCCATGATGGAGTGACAAGGCTAAAGCACAAGCTGTGAGGAGAGTCTGAGGGAACTGGGCCTCTCTAGCCTCCTGAAGTGGAGGCATGGGGTGACCTAATAACAGTCTACATCTACCTGGAGAGATGATGGAGTCAAACTCTCTTCTGCAGTGACCAGTGATATGATAGTGGCAACAGCCACAAACTGCCTCTTGGGAGCTTTAGAATGATCCTTAGGAAAAATAAAATGGACAAGGGGGAGCATTGCTGTGATCTCCATCTTTGGAGCTCTTCAGGTTATAGCTCCACAAAGTCTCAGCCAACCTGGATACTGGACTAGAGATCCCCAGCAGCCTCTTTCCCACGAACCCATCCATGACCCTGTGCCTTGCCATGTGCTGTACGAGAAGAGATTAAGCTGGAGGTGAGGGTCTCTTCAAATTCAGGTTAGATGGGAGCTCAGGATGTCTCCAGTCCAACATCCAGCTCAAAGCAGGGCCCATTCTGAGATCAGACCAGGTTGCTCAGTAAATGTCAGCATCCACAGAGAGAGTTTATACATGAATCAGGCATCTAAGCCACCATTACAGAAATGGAGATGAGGCATTTGACCAGCTCCCTGAACACATCTAGTGGGATGCCGTGCCTCCTGAGATGTGAGGGAGCATCCACCTTCTTGTCCACAGGAGCTGGATCCTTATGCAAGTTTCCTGGCATATCTGCAGATCCTGTGGTACTTTAGGCTGTAAACAGAATTGAAAGAAACCCTCTGACTTGGGTACTGTCAACTTACTTGAGAGGGAGATGGAGGGATCTCAGTGCTTCCATGTTCCTGCTGAAGACTTAAGGCCTTAGAGAAAGGAACAGAAGATAGCCGTTTTGAACTAGCATAGTCTTTAGATCATTTCTCTGCTCCTCCCTTTCAATCATTGGCACCCAGAAGCTTCACCTGCTTTTCCTCTCCTCTCCTCTCCTCTCCTCTCCTCTCCTCTCCTCTCCTCTCCTCTCCTCTCCTCTCCTCTCCAAATCTGACCAAGTGACAGGAAGAAAGGAAGCAGAACGGCCCTAGGCCTCTGTGAATCATAGAATCATGGAATGGTCTGGGTTGGAAGGGACCTACCAAGATCATCTAGTCCAACCCACCTTGCCATGGGCAGGGACATCTTTCACTAGATCGGGTTGCTCAAAGCCCCATCCAACCTGACCTTGAACACTTCCATGGATGGGGCATCCACAACTCCACCCATCACCTGTGTGACCTCCATGCAGTCCAACCCCAGGTGGTTGTACCCCATGGAGCAGACCACCACCTTGGGGACAGGCTGACAGCGAGGTGACATTGCTGGGGAAACCCCCCCAGGGTGGTGGGGACCCCCCTGGGGACCCCCCTCTACCTTGATGGGCAGCGACAGGGGAATGGGCACAGGGCAGGCAGGGCACTTCCCCCATCTCTGGGGGAGATCATGGGTCATATGACAGGGTGTGTTTTGGGGTGAATTTAGGGGATTTTGGGGATTAGGTGGGATGCACTGGTGAGGAAGGCAACAGCACTGTGGCTGGCGACCATGGCGCGAACGGGCTGGCAGAGGCCTATGGGGTGCGGGGCCGTGGGCCATGTCCAGCCGCAGGTTGTACACCTGCCCTGCCTTGCGTTTAAAGATGGGGAGGTCAGGGGGCTGAATCTGGGGTGTGTGTACCCCCCAGTGTCCCCCCTCCTCCTGTAAGGATCCAAAGTGGCATTTTAAAGCTCCAAAGCCTCAGGCTGGGCCCAAAAGCCTCACCTCTGGGGTCTAAATCCTCATGCACAGACTCTGTGCTGCTTTGTGCTCAAGATGCCTTGCGAGGAGGAAAGCTCCTGTCCTCTGTCAGCCTGATGAGAACTTGGCTTAGAAGATCCAAGGAAAGGGAACAGAGGGAAGAGATGTTGTGTGGCTACGTGGGTGTGGGCCACTAATGGGGAATGGGCTCTACGGGTAGGTTCACAAGTGCCCAGATAGTGTATCGTTTATCTTTGAGATGGCATGATATTTCCAAATGACCTTCCTTTTAAGGTAGAATGAAATTCTACCCTGCAACATTAGATTTGTTGTGACTTGGTGGAGAAAAAATCCCAAACAAACCAAGAATATCACACAGAAGAGCTTATATTTCAAGGTTTGGGGACTTGCAGAACCCCAGTTCTCTCAGCCTTTCTTCATAGGAGAGGTATTCCAGCTCTTGGATCATTTCCGTGGCCCTCCTCTGGACCCACTCTAACAGCTCCATGTCTTTCTTGTGCTGGGAGCCCCAGAGCCGGACACAGTGCTCCAGGTGGGGTCTCACAAGAGTGGAGTAGAGGAGCAGAATCACCTCCCTTGACCTGCTGGCCATGCTTCTTTTGATACAGCCCAGAATATGATTGGCTTTCTGGGCTGCAAGTGCACATTGCTGGCTCATGTTCAATTTGTCATCCACCAGTACCCCCAAGTCCTTCTCTGCAGGGCTTCTCTCAGTCCCTTCATCCCCCAGCCTGTATTGATACCGGTGATTGCCCCAACCCAGGTGCACTTGGGCTTGTTGAACTTCATGAGGTTTGCATGGGCCAACTCCCCAGGCCTGTCAAGGTCCCTCTGGAGGGCATCCCTTCCCTCCAGCGAATCAACTGCACCACTCAACTTGGTATCATCTGCAAACTTGCTGAGGGTGCACTTAATCCCACTGTCTATGTCATTGAAGAAGATATAAAATAGTATTGGTCCCAGCACAGACCCCTGATGGACACCATTCATTACTGGTTTCCACTTGGACATTGAGCCATTGACTATAACACTTTTGAGAGATGCTATTGATAATGCAGATAGTGCTGCTGATGCCATAGCAGATGCAAATACCATTGCAGATGTAGATACCATTTCAGATGCAGATACCATTGCGAAGGGGATTGCAGAAACCTTTGCATATACCTTTGCAGATGCTCATACTATTCCTGATAATGTTGCCAATGCAGATACCAAAGCAAATACCACTGCAGATGCAGATGCCATTTCAGATGCTGATAGCATTGTAGCAATTGCTGCAGATACATTGCTGATGCAGTGTCAGATGCAGGTACAATAGGAGAAGCAGATGCCATTGCAGATGCAGATACCACTGAAGATGCTGATGCCATTGCAAATACCATTGCGGATGCAGACAGCATTGCAGATACTGATCCCATTGCAGATATTGATAACATTACACATACCTATGTAGATAAAATTACCATTACAGATGCCATTACCAATACCATTACAGATCCCAATACCAGTACATAGACAGTGATACCATTACAGATAGTCACACTGATACCAAGACCATCAGTGGTACAGATACCATTAGAGATACCTTTGCTGATATTATTTCAGCTAGCGAGAGAATTACGCATGCATGTACATAAACCAAATACATGTACACATACAGAAACCATTGCAAGCACATGTGCAGATACAGGGTCTGGCTGGGACGGAGTTAACTTTGCCCATAGCAGCCCTCATAGTGCTGTGCTTTGTTTTTGTATTTAGAATGGTGTTAATAACACACCAATGTTTTGGCTACTGCTGAGCAGTGCTCACCTAGAAGCAAGGCTGTCTCTCCGGCCACCCCCCTCAAAGACCAGTAGGCTTGGGGTGGGCAAGAKSYTGGGAGGGGACATAGCCAGAACAGCTGACCCAAACTGACCAAAGGGATTTTCCATACCGTATGACATCATGCTCAGCATTAAAAGCTAAGAGAAAGGGGCGGGAGCGGCAGGCGGGGCATTCATTATTAAGGCATTTATCTACTAAACAACCGCTGCGCGTACTGAGGCCCTGCTTCCCAGGAAATGCTGGACATCGCCTGCTGATGGGAAGGAGAGAATAATTTTTTTGTTTCCTTTGCTTCCACATGTGGTCTTTGCTTTTCTTTATTAAACTGCCTTTATCTCAACCCACAAGTTTTCCATCTTAAGTTCTCCCCCCTGTCCTGCTGAGGAAGGGGAGTCATAGAATGGCTTGGTGGGCACTTGGCGGCCAGCCAAGGTCAACCCACCATGCTGATGAACTAATAGCTAATTTCTTTGGCAATTGTATAGTTTTTAACAGTTCAGTACTTACTCTCACTAGAAGTTATAAACCTACACTGGTTCCATAACTGTCCAGTGGTGTGGCATACTCCAAATGAATACCAAGAATCAGTATAAATATTTACAGTCTTTTCTTTGGACAGCTGGAAAGTCTTTGTTAATGCAATAAATTCTGCTGCTTGTGCACCCAGCTTCGGAACGAGTGGTAAAGCCTCTACTACTTTATTTTCAGTAGTTTCTGAATAACCTCTAACCTTGTTACTGTTCAGATAATATGAAGACCCGTCTACACATAGTTCAAGATCAGGATCTGGAAATGGCACATCTGTTAAATATTTTCAAGTTTTTTTGCCTTCACAAGCTGTTACCACACAATCGTGATGTGGAGTTTCTTCCCCAGGAGGAGGGAGTAGAGTAGCAGGGTTCAGCGTGTTACATCGCTTAAGTCTCATGTCTTCCGCCCTTAAGAGATCAGCTCATAGCGTTGTATTCGCTGTGGTGACGGTGCCTGGGTAAGGTGCTGTGACAGCAGCATTTCAACTTCATGTGGTACTTGTACCACTAGAGGGGATCCAAGCACCACGTTTTCACTCTGTTCAACCAGGAGTGCTGCAGCAGCTGTCCGAGGGACACAAGCAAAGGATCCTTGAGCTACCAGATTGTACTGGTTTTGGCTGGGATACTTAGATTTCTTCATGTACAAAAAAGGTCAGTGGCTTATTATAGTCTAGCAATCCCAGAGCAGGTGCAGTCATTAATGCTTGCTTCAAAAGCTCAGATGCCTTTACCTTGTCTGCTGTCCAGTGAAGGGGTTCTCCAGCATCTTGAACAGTAGTCTGTACCAGGGGTTTTGCCATTTCCCCACAAGCAGCTATCCAGGGGCAGCAGAATCCTACAGCTCCTGAAAAGGCTCGCATTTGCTTTTAGAAACTGGTTGAGGAAGATTTTGAATGGCTTTAATATGGCCCTCAGATAAATGACACTTCCCTTGTTGGGGGATGTAACCCAGATATTTTACGCTTCTCTTACAAAAATTTTAACTTATGTGGACAACTCCAATGGCCCTTCTCAGCTAAGGCAAATAATAACATATAGGTGTCAGCTATGTAAGATTCCTTGGTTACCAACAAATCATTAACATATTGTATCAAAGCATATCCATTTTTAAACACAACATCCTGCAAATCTTTTACTAAAACTTTTAGAAAAAATAATGGAAGATCCAGCAAAGCCCTGAGGGAACCTTGCCCATGTGAGCTGTATCTTTCCCAGCTAAATGCAAAAAGGTATTAAGAGTCCAGATGAATAGGTATACTGATTTAAGGTAGAAAATGTTGCCCCTGTTTCTATTAGACAGGGTTAATTATGTTCATCAATAGAAAGGTTTAAGACCATATCCTCATAAGAACAAGGGGAAAAGATTTCATGTTCAGAGACTCCTTGTGGTGGTGCATTCCCACCCCCTCCTCTCCTAGGCTGCTCCATGATCTCAGAAACTCCCTTTAAACCTTGGCCTTGGTGTAATGAGTCAGGCGGTGAAGCGTCCCTTGACCGTATCAGGAACTCTTGCATAGATGAGGTGGGGGAACGTACTGACCGTACCAGGAACTCCTGCTGCCTGGCCCAAGTCGGGGACGAGAGCGGGGATAATTCGTCATCCCCTGATACCCTTATCTGAGTCGTAGCTCAGGTGGAATGATACCATTGTCACTGAAACCTTGAGAATTTTCACAGATGACTAAAGCCAATCATCTTGCAACCCTGTAAACAGTGGCCTGAGCAAGGCCTCTGAGCTCTCCTGGACTGCAGCGGGCTGTGCCCAGTATCTCCCTCTGAGTGGGACACCTCTCAGAGCTCACAAACTCTCGAGTTTGCGATATTCAGAGGACCATCGCTAATGACGGGACCTGGGCTGAAACACTCCTTGGGGCTCAACCCCTCGCCCGTTCAGAAATGCTGAGACATTTGACCCGAATATTTCACTGGACTCGAGGGGAATTTTTAACAGGTTTTATACATTTATATATATTTCTGTCTGTATGTGTGTGTGAACTGATTTAGATAACCAATAGTAAGCATAATCTGTAATTAAGTCACTATTGTGATTGTAGTAGACTCTACTAACTTACTTTGTAAATGCTAAATTAGTCAATGATTAAGTGCTGACAAAATCTTATGATCTATCTTAAAACTGTGAATGAACCTTAGACTGTTGCTAAACACATATAATCCCTTAGACATAAACCGTTGACCAAGTCTGGGACTAGGAGTGGATCCAGCTGCACCTAGACTCCATCAGGAGTTTAGAAAGCAAGGGGGTCTACTCTGAATCTTGTGACTCAATGGGAAGGTCTCCTTACCCTTTTTGTATTAGACATAAACCATTGTCCAAGTCTGAGACTAAGATTGGATCCAGCCACACCTGAGCTCCATCAGGAGTTTAGAAAGCAAGGGGGTCTTCACCGAACCTCGTGACTCAACTGGAGGGTCTCCCTTACCCTTTTCATCCTCTGCCTCTGTATAAATCATTCTAGATCAATTCTAACTCAACTTTCCTTTGTATGCTTCATCCATGCAGTAAATGATAGAGTGAACCTCGCCATCGAACTCTGTTGAGATGTGCTTTTATAAATTTCTATTAGAATMACTTTCTGCTAATACCTTTGACGGTGATTCTTTAAGTGGCCTCTAAACCACTCAGTCGTGACACTCCTGCTCAGCCTCCTACCTCAGGGAAGTTGGACTCCTCGTGGTTAGTGCCTCTTTTACTTTGGCATGCTTTGTTTTCATTGTCCTGTCTTAGGTGCAGCTCTTCAGGGCCCTGCTGAGGAACCCCTCTGATCAGGGATGGCACAAAGCCTTTTCCATGTGCCTCCCTCACCTGGTCGTGGTTTCCCTGTTTATCAGCACTACCATGGTTGCCTACCTGAAGCCCCCTTACATCTCGTCCCCAACCCTGGATCTGGTCATGGCAGTTCTGTACTCGGTGCCTCCAGCAGTGAACCCCCTCATCTACAGCATGAGGAGCAAGGAGATCAAGGATACCCTGAGGAAACTATACGAATACATATTATTCCAGCATCAATAAGGTGCCCACCACCCTCATACAACTCCCAGGAATTCAGTAAAATCCCAGCCTATCTTTTGTTCTTCTGTTTCTTTATTTCGTATTTGTTTGTTAAACCTGTGATAACATTAATTTTAATTAAATAATATTATTCATCCAACTTCTTAACCTTAGAACATTTTTTTTCTGGCTGGTAAACCTAATGTACATAAGGAAGCAGGCTCTTTGCATAGATAAAGAAACCAAAAGATAATAATTTGTCTCTACTCCTATCTCTTATATCTCCTCTGGAGCTTGGGGCCCAGCCCTGGTAGGCAGAAGGGATTCAGGAGCCAAGCTGCCACATGGATGAGCAGCCCTGGTCGTCCTTGGGGCTGCCCCTCGCTGCCTCAGTGGGCACTCCCTCTCTGTTGCCGGCGAGTCAGGGCTGCTGATTTCCTGGAGCCATGGCCATTGACAGCAGCAGGATATGGTCTTTTCATGCTGGTCACTCCACAGTGTCCCGCTGTGTCCTTCCATTTGTGTAAGTCCTAAGGTCTTGTGTAACTTTTGACAGTCCCGTTGTGTCCACAGTGGCATCCCTGTGGCTGCAGGCAGGAGCAGGCCATGTGAACCACTGTGTCAGAGCTGGCCTCCCTGCTAGCACCACTGTCACTAAAGGGTCTCCTCAGGGCTGGATGCCTTTTCCAAAGCTGGTGCCAGGAATACACCCAAGGAGCTGCTCCTTGAAAACTCATAGAATCATAGAAACATAGAATAGTTTGGGTTGGAAGGGACCTTTAAAGGTCATCTAGTCCAACCCCCCTGCCATGGGCAGGGACATCTTCAACTAGATCGGGTTGCTCAGAGCCCCATCCAACCTGACCTTGAATGTTTCCAGGGATGGAGAATCTACCACCTCTCCGGGCAACCTGTGCCAGTGTTTCACCACCCTCATTGTAAAAAATTTCTTCCTTATATCTAGTCTAAATCTACCCTCTTTTAGTTTAAAACCATTACCCCTTGTCCTGTCTCAACAGGCCCTGCTAAAAAGTTTGTCCCCATCTTTCTTATAAGCCCCCTTTAACTACTGATAGGTTGCAAT
Source organism: Phoebastria nigripes (assembly GCA_035582835.1). NCBI lineage: Eukaryota > Metazoa > Chordata > Aves > Procellariiformes > Diomedeidae > Phoebastria > Phoebastria nigripes. Next base: position 7,881 of record JAYKAV010000799.1, on the reverse strand, counting down.
AAGATCTCCCCAAAGCCTTCTCTTCTCCAGGCTGAATAACCCCAACTCTCTCAGCCTTTCTTCATAGGAGAGGCGTTCCATCCCCCTGATCATTCTCGTGGCCCTCCTCTGGACCCGCTCCAACAGGTCCATGTCTTTCTTGTGCTTAGGGTTCCAGAGCTGGACACAGTACTGCAGGTGGGGTCTCACCAGAGCAGAGTAGAGGGGCAGAATCACCTCCCTCGACCTGCTGGCCATGCTTCTTTTGATGCAGCCCAGGATACAGCTGGCCTTCTCGGCTGTGGGCGCACATTGCTGGCTTATGTCCAGCCTTTCATCCACCAGTACCCCCAAGTCCTTCTTGGCAGGGCTGCTCTCAATCCCTTCATTCCCCAGCCTGTATTGAGTCCTCTTGGTATTCTGGGATTCTCCACAGATTCTGGGGGACAGGGTCAGAGTCCCAGGGGGATCTGTTAGGGACCAAGGGCTGGACCTAGATCTCCCTTCTTGGTGGCACATGTCCAAGCAGACAGCAAATGGTCTTTGACTTATCTGCCTGCCGCTGTCCCACCTGTGGTGTGGCTGATGGCAGATGCTATCCTGAAAAGGAACCTGCAGCTGCTGGGAGATTTCAGGGGATCTCCAGGAAAAATGTGTGAGCCTGGGTGGGCAGTGAGTGGCACCTCATAAAATGCGTGACCATCCAAGGAGGATTCACCCAGAAGAAAAGGCAAACCTGAGGAGCCCATGGGCAAATGAAGGCTCTGCAATTCCAGGAGAGGCTGTGAGGAGCCAGCAGGCAAAGGGACATAAGACTGGAGAGAGGTTCAGCATATCCTCTTGGAAACCCCATAGGCTGGATCTAGCGCACTCCTCCCCTGTCCTTTGTGCCATTGGAGACACTGTCCTTGGCTACTGAGCCGTCAGGGAAGATGGAAAGGGGCTCAGCAGCAGTCATCCCTGTCCAGCTGGATCTGTTTCCCACCCTGACCAGCATGGCTAGTGTGGGGTCACCCCGTGGCCCCAGGGCACCACAGCCCCCACTCTCTGAGGAGCAGCACCACCAGCTCGGGGCCCTGTGGGGGGCACAGAGAGGGAACTGGGAATGGCTAGCCAGGCCAGCACGGATGTGCTTGCCTGGGGAAAGGCCTTCTGGGCAGCAGGGATGTTTTGGGGAAGAGCAAGGGAGCTTTTCAGTGCCTGCAGGGAGGAATCAATGAGAAAGGGAAATCTCTTTCTGCAGACACCTGATCAGGGCGGCTACTCTGTCGCTGGGCCAGGACTCTTGTGAGCCTTGTGAGCCTTGGGAGAGGGGCTGGCACTGAGGGGGCACAGGCTTCTGTGGGTAATGGGGATCTCCTGGACCCAAGACCAGGGGTTCTGCAGTTTCACTGACCTCCTTTTCCTTGTGCCATTGTGAGCCTCCAGCTCTGGGGCAGATGGGGAGATTGAGACCCCTTTCTGCCCCCAGTAGCTGCTGTGCTCTTCAGAGGGGCTGGGGCTGTGGGGTGAGTGCTCAGAGCTCTGCAGCACGCTGTGACAGGCACTGCCATGGGGCCAGCCCAGACTAGGCTGTGCTGGGCTAGGCTGGGCTGAGGAGGTGGGGAGAGCCCAGGAGGGGCTGGGCGGGGCTGCAAAGTGCCCAGGAGAGGTTAACATCAGTGTACACCACAACTGTAGGAGCGTGCAGGCTGGGGCACTCAGCAGTGCCCTCACACAGCCAGGTCTCTGTGCCATGGACTTATGCATGCACATCTTACATGTGTGATGAGGTGAACTTGAGTGAACACAAGTGCCTTCAGCTACTCCTAGGGGTGCCCTAGAGGCCTGTGAGACAGAAGGTTACTCAAGATCATGGCAATTTGCAAGTAACCTCCCCCAGACAACAACCACTGGGATGTGCTTCCTTGCATCTAGGTCCCCATGTCCATTCCTTGTGCCATGAGGTACCTGAGATGAGTTTAGAGCAGGGCGATACACCCACAGGGCTGAGGTGCCTCCCCACCTCTGGGAATGGTAAGAGGAGGCCAGGGAGACACTACAACTGCTGCAATGCACTGTCTTTGCATGTGCAAGGGAAAGACTCCTGTCCCTGAACCCCCTTGTGTGTATGAGGAGTGCTTGAGGCAGCTCAGATGTGGACACATCACAGAGGCCTGACATTTCTCTGTGTGACTCCAGGAGCAAACCCCCATCATCCCAGTCAGATTTATCTCACCTGCCTTGGACAGGTTGCTGTCTGCCACGTCAGGAACCTGCCTGCTAGGTCCCCCTACCCTGCCATTCTGGCCTGTGCCTTGAATTCCATAGTAGGAAAGAAGCATTTCTGTGGAGCATCTCAACTGTGCACTCAGAAAGGGCTCTGCAAGCACGAGCAACCGTTTCTCACCTTCCACATTGCACAGAGCACACACAGGGAATGTGAATGCACTCAGAGTTGTGCACACATCCATGTGTCTGAAGCTGAGCCTGTTGGGAGCTGATGGGATTCACCTGACCAAGAGGGGTAAGAGGCTGTTCACCAGCAAGCTGGCCAGACTTATATGGAGAGCTTTAAACTAGATTTAGTGTGGGAGGGGCATGGAGTTTTGAGCAACAGAGAAGAGCCAGGGACTGCTGGTGTATTAGGAACCAACAGGGAAACACCTGTGAAAGGCATCAGAGGAATTAGGCAATGTTCCTCTAAAAACAAGGTGACAAGGTCAATAGCCCAGCTGAAGTGCCTCTATGCCAATGCACGCATGATGGGTAACAAGCAGGAGGAGCTGGAAGCCACTGTGCAGCTAGAAAAGTACGATCTAATCACTATCGCTGAAACGTGGTGGGATGAATCACATGACTGGAGTGCTGCAATCGATGGCTATAAACTGCTCAGGAGGGAGAGGCAAGGAAGGAGGGGCGGGGAGGTTGCACTCTATGTAAAAAAATGGATTGACTGCCCAGAGCTGTCTTGGAAAAACAGTGATGAACAGGTTGAGAGCTTCTCAGTAAAAATTAGGGGCCAAACCAACAAAGGAAACCTCATGGTTGGTGCTTACTACAGGCTATGGGATCAAGGGGAGCCTGCTGATAAAGCATTCTTACTTAAACTACAGGAAGCATCATGCTTGCAGACTCTGATCCTCCTGGGGACTTCAATCCCCCTGACAGCTGCTGGAAAAGCAGCACAGCAAGCTGTAAGCAGTCCAGGAGACTCTTGGAGTGCATCGAGGATAATTCCTTAATCCAGGTGACAGACAGCCCAACCAGAAGAGATGCGTTACTGGACCCGTTGCTTACCAACAAGAATGAACTAATTAGTGATGCCAAGACTGGTGGCAGCCTGGGCTGCAGGGATCATGCCCTAGTGGAATTCATAATCCTGAGGGATATGGGCCAGGCGAAGAGTAGAGTCAGGACCCTGAATTTTAGGAGAGCAACCTTGCAGTTGTCTAAGGAATTAGTGGATGGGACCCCCTGGGACACTGCCCTCAGGGGCAAAGGAACTGAACAGAGCTGGCAGCTCTTTAAGGACATTTTTCTTAGAGCGCAAGAGCTCTCAATTCCCATGTGTACAAAATCGGATAAGGAAGGCAGGAGACCGGCAATGGCTCAGTAAGGATCTCCTGGTCAAATTAGAGTGTAAGAAGGAAATACACAGGTAGTGGAACCAGGGACATGTATCCTGGGAAGAATATAGGGACGCTTCCCAGATGTGTAAGGATGGGATCAGCAGAGCTAAGGCACAGTTGGAGCTGAATTTGGCAAGGGATGCGAAGAATAATAAGAAAGGCTTCTACAGGTACTTTGGCCAGAAAAGGACTATTAAAGAAAAGGTACTCCCCCCGCCCCCAACAAAAAAGACAGGAGAACTGGTGACAACCGACATGGAGAAGGCTGAGGTACTCAACAATCTTTTTGTCTCAGTTTTCAATGGTAATCTCTCTTCCCACATCTCTCAAGTCCCTGAACCTCAAGGCAGAGACTGGGGGAATGAAGTCCCTCCCGTCGTAGGAGAAGATGATGTTTGAGACCACCTGAGGAACATGAACATACGTAAGTCAGTGGGACACGACGAGATGCATCCCAGGGTGCTGAGGGAATTGGCTGATGCAGTTGACAAGCCACTCTCCATCGTATTTGAAAAGTCATGGCAGTCAGGCCCCAGTGACTGGAGAAAAGGGAAACATCACGCCCATTTGTAAAAAAGTGTAAAAAGGAGGACCCTGGAAACTATCGACCCGTCAGCATCACCTCAGTGCCCAGGAAGACAATGGAACAGATCCTCCTGGAAGACGTGTTGAAACAGATGGAAGACAGGGAGGTGACAGAGATAGCCAATCTGGCTTCACCAAGGGCACATTCTGCTTGACTAATCTAGTGGCCATCTACAATGGAGTGACTGCATCAGTGGGCAAGGGCAGAGCTACAGATATCACCTACCTGGACTTCTGTAAGGCCTTTGATACGGTCCCCACAGCGTTCTCGCCACAAAATTGGAGAGATACGGGTTTGACAGATGGACTATTCGATGGATAAGGAATTGGCTGAATGGACGCATCCAAAGACTTACAGTCAATGGCTCAATGTCCAAGTGGAAACAGTAAGGAGTGGTGTCCCTCAAGGGTCTGTACTGGGACAAATACTATTTAATATCTTCATCAATGACATAGACAGTAGGACCTTCAGCAAGTTTGCAGGTGACACCAAGCTGAGTGGTAGAGTTTATTCACTGGAGGAAAGGGATGCCCTCCAGAGGGACCTTGACAGGCTGCACTAGTGGGCTCAAGTGAATCTCATGAAGTTCAACAAGGCCAAGTGCAAGGTCCTGCACCTGGGTCGGGGCAATCCCCAATATCAGTGCAGACTGGGGGATGAACGGAGTGAGAGCAGCCCTGCAGAGAAGGACTTGGGGGTACTGGTGGGTGACAAATTGAACAAATTGAGCCGGCAATGTGCACTTGCAGCCCAGAAAGCCAATCATATTCTGGGCTGTATCAAAAGAAGCGTGGCCAGCAGCTCAAGGGAGGTGCTTCTCATCCTCTGTTCTGCTCTTGTGAGACCCCACCTGGAGCACTGCATCCAGCTCTGGGGTCCCCAGCACAAGAAAGACATGGACCTATGAGAGTGGGTCCAGAGGAGGCCCATGGAAATGATCCGAGGGCTGGAATACCTCCCCTATGAAGAAAGGCTGCGAGAGCTGGTGTTGTTCAGCCTGGAGAAGAGAAGGCTTGAGGGAGATCTTCCTGTGGCCTTTCAATACAAAAAGGGGGCTTATGAGACGGAGAGAGACTTTTTACCAAGGCCTGTAGTGACAGGACAAGGGACAGCGGTTTTAAACTAAAAGAGGGTAGATTCAGATGGGACATAGGGAAGAAACGTTGCATGATGAGGGTGGTGAGACACTGGAAAAGGTTGCCCAGAGATGCTGTGGATGCCCCATCCCTGGAAGCATTCAAGGTGAGGTTGGACGGGGCTTTGAGCAACCTGATCTAGTGGAAGATGTCCCTGCCCATGGCAGGGGGGTTGGACTAGATGATCCTTAAAGGTCCCTTCCAAACCAAATCATTCTATGATTCTATGACCTGGGGGCATCTGTGGAGGCTGGTGGGGAATTCGTTTGGCCAACAGAAATGACAGCAGATGCCCACATTTAGGACGACAGAACCTGTCCCCGTTTGTTATTTTCTGGGCAGCCTGTGCAGGAATGCCTCTGATCAAATGGTGTCATGTACCACAGTGAGACCTGAGTTTCTGTCTATCTTTCCCATCAGCTGGGTTTACTAGATCTCCGTTGACTATAATGATGGTGGTCTCATGAACATCCCCACATTGCCTAATCAAATTCAGGACAGTTACTTGATTTATTGGCAAAATACAGGCCTGTAATTCTATGTGAGATGCCAAGGTTCACAAAAACCTACATGCGGCCGGCAGGTACAGCACAGGAAAGCCATCCACATTCAGAGCGAGTGTGTGTCAGACACCCCAGACAGCACTGCAGCCAGATTCGGTGCCTTTGTGCAAGCCACTGATTGCTACCACCGCAGTGCCGCAAGGTCTGTCCCTTCTCTATCCAGCAGATAGAGGGCAGTTCAGGAACACAAGGCACATCACACTGGGGTCTCCACTCGTGTGCCTACGCTGTCAAACTGCGGGTATTTTCTCTCCCCCATCCTTTACTCACCCACTTGAAAATACAGTCAGGAACAGACCAACAATTTTCACAGTGTGCCTGTCAGCAGCACCTTGTCGTTCCTGGAGATAGGCTTTACCTCCGCCAAAGGCCCTCAGGGCAGCAGAGACACCACTGACAGCAAACCTGTTTCTTTCCAGGGCTGCACTTCCCAGGCCTGTTTCTCTCTGTCCTTGGGGACAGCAGGGTTTGCTCACTCTGTTGGTGTCCCATTTCATCTTTATGTTTCCATCTGCCGACCACGCCATCATGCCTCTGCTCTGAAGCAAAGCCTTTGCACACTCGGGGACTTGGACACTTCGTAGCAGGTTTCCCAAAAACAAGTCAGAATTGGCCTGGAGCCACACCTGAGGTGCTACAGCCCAAATGTGCACCGATGCCCCCAGCCAGGGGCACAGCCAGGATGATCTGGAGCCTGTGCTTTTTGACACCGATGGAGTAACTGCCACGGCATGGTGCAACAAGTCACACAGCTTGGGGTGCTGCAGTGGATGGATACAGGCTTTTCAGGAGAGACTGGCTGGCAGGATCCAGAGTGGGGTTCCTTCAAAGCGAAGAAGCTGCTTGGATGTATGGAGCTCCTCTATTGGGCGGGTGACAATTTGGGTGAGCCCTTGTGGGCGAGGGTCAGAGTCCAGTAAACGTGGCATCATGGTGTGACATAACCTGCAGTCAGGGTGAGGAAGTGGGCATAGTCTTTTCTAAGCACGCCAGGGAAATCTCTGGATGTATAGGCCCGGGTCTCACTGGGGACTTTAATGACCCTGGCATTTTCTGGAAGGGGAACAACAGTAGCATGCAAACTGCCCAGGCAGTTTCTGAAGTGTCTTGGACAACTTCACAGCACAGCGGCCAGATGGGCCAAAGAGGCTAATGCAAACCTGGATCCGATACTTGCAAGCAAGGCAGAGCTGGTCAGGGATGTGAAGGTCAGTGTAAGCCTCGGCTGTTGCGACCCTGAAATAATGGGGTCCCAGCTCTCGAGGAGAGTGAGGAAGGAAAATAGAAGACTGCAGACGCTGGACATCAGAGGAGCAGACTTTGGCCTATTCTGGGGAGTTTTAGTGGGAATCTCATGGTCAGCAGCACTGAAGGGCAGCAGAGCTCAGTACAGCTGGTCTTCAAGGACAGCATCCTCCAAGCACAGCAACAGTCCGTATCAAAACTCAGTTGAAACTTGAAAGTGAATTCAAGGGCACCATAATGAGCTGTTACTCCTTCAGGAACAGTTAAAGAAGCAGCAACTATAACATGGGATCACTGCTAAACGTAGTAGGAGTAGGTATAGATAGATCTGAGATATTCTGTGTGCTCTTTGTCTCAGTTTTCATCACAAGGTCTCCCAGACCTTTGTGCCTCAAGGCAGGACTCTGGAGGAGAACAGTCAACAGTGGATGGGAATCAAATCAGGGGCTACTTGAGCAAAGCCAACCCTTTCCAGTCCGTGGGACAAGAGTGGCTGCATCCAAGGGTGCTGAAAAGGCAAGACAACATCACAGTGAAGCCACGCTTCATCATCTTTAAAAGGTTATCGAGGCTGGGGCAACTCCCTGACAACGGGCAAAAAGCAAATGTTGCATGCCTCTTTCAAAACAGCCCAGAGGATGAGCTGGGGAGTTAACGGCTGCTCAGATTGACTTTGAATGAGGAACATGTCCCAGAGGGTGTCCTCTTAGATTGCATTTCTGGGTGTCTGAAAGAGAAGGTGATGAGAGACTGGATGAACC
>JAYKAV010000798.1:6805-25855 GCA_035582835.1 Phoebastria nigripes | reverse complement strand
CCATCCTGTCTCGGCCGATCCAGATCCCAAGTCATCGTCCTCAGGGGCTGAGGGGAGGGGGGTGTCTCTGCCGGGGGTGGGGGCTTGCCCCTGCTCCCTCCACCCCCCCCATCCCTGCATCTGGCTCACCCCCAAAATGAAATAGGGCCCCTTGCTCTGTGCAGGGTGGGCTGGCGCTGAATGGCCCCCCCGCTAAGATGCTGGCCCCTCCCTGAAGCGAAGCGGACCCCGACGTTGCCCGGATTGGGGGGGATCCTGTCATGGGGGACGCGGAGGAGAGGCTGGTTTGGGGGACAAACGGAGGGGATGGACGTCAGACGCCTCCCGGGCAGCTGGGGGTCTCCCCGGGGGCGGACGAGGACGAGGCAGGGGCGGCCGTTTCGGGGGGTGTGTGTGATGGTGAGGACCCCAGGACACCCCCAAAAGTGGTAGGAGAAGAAGAGGAGGAAGAGGAGGAAGAGCTGGACCCCAGGATACAGGTGAGGGGTGGGTGCGGGGAAGGGTCTTTTTCCCAGTTCCCCCCATTTTTTTTGGGGGGGGGGGGGGCACAGCGGATTCGGGGGTTGCGTTTCTCTTCCCTCGCCCCGTGTTTGGCTTCTCCCCCAGGAGGAACTGGAACATCTCAACCAGGCCAACGAGGAGATCAACCGCGTGGAGCTCCAGCTGGACGTGAGCTGCTCCCCAGTCCCTAACTGGTTCCCCAGTCCTCGTCCCTCAGTCCTTAATCAGTCCCCCAGTCGCTGGTCCCCAGTCCTTAGCTGGTCTGCCAGTCTTTAACTGGTCCCCTAGTCCTTGTCCCCTGGTCCTTAACTGGGTCCCCCAGCCCTTAACTGGTCCCCCAGTCCTTATTCCTGGTCCTTAACTGGTCCCCCAGTCCTTGTTCCCCAGTCCTTAATTGGGTCCCCCAGTCCTTAACTGGTCCCGCAGTCCTTGTCTCCCAGTCCTTAGCTGCTCTGCCAGTCTTTAAGTGGTCCCCCAGTACTTGTCCCCCGGTCCTTTAACTGGGTCCCCCAGCCCTTAACTGGTCCCCCAGTCTTTGTTCCCAGCCCTTAACTGGTCTCCCTGGTCCTTTACTGGTCCCCCAGTCCGTAACTGGTTGCCTTCATGCTGGTCCCTGCTGGGTTTTGGGCTCGGTGGGCTGGTTGGGTGGGAAAACCCACTGCTGAGGGGTCTCCCTGGGTGCGATGAGGGACAGGAGGACACGGGGATGAGATGTTCCTTGCTCCTCACCTCCAGGAAGCCCGCACCGCGTATCGCCGGATCCTTTCCGAATCGGCGAGGAAGCTCAATGCCCAAGGCTCCCAGTTGGGCAACTGCATCGAGAAAGCTCGACCTTACTACGAAGCCCGGCGCCTGGCCAAGGAGGTACCGGCATCACCCAGGGGTGCAGAAGGATGGGTGGGGGTCTTGGTGGGGGGGTATCTTTTTATTTTTTTTCCCCCCTTCCCCAGTGTTGTAACCCCCTCCCCGCTCGCCGCGCAGGCTCAGCAGGAGACGCAGAAAGCGGCGTTGCGGTACGAGCGAGCCGTCAGCATGCACAACGCCGCTCGTGAGATGGTCTTCGTGGCGGAGCAGGGAGTCATGGCTGACAAGAACCGTTTGGATCCCACCTGGCAGGAGATGCTCAACCACGCTACTTGCAAAGTACGGGGTGTAGGGGTGGGGGTCTTCATCTCCAGGGAAGGTGGGATGGGGCCTGGGAGGAGGCGGCTGGAGATTGGGGATGATGAGGACTGGGGGGACCCCACTTCTGAAGGGGTTTTGGGGTGTCCCCAGGTCAACGAGGCGGAGGAAGAGCGGTTGCGGAGTGAGCGGGAGCATCAACGCGTGACCCAGCTGTGCCAGCAAGCCGAGGCCAAGGTCCAAGCCCTCCAGAAGTCCCTCAAGCGCGTCATTGTTAAGAGCAAGCCTTATTTTGAGCTGAAAGCCCAGTTCAACCAGATCCTCGAGGTACTGAGGGGGGACGCACACGGCTCTGCCGCTTGCGGTGGGGCCCCTCGGGCTGGTGAAGGGCACGGGGATCCCATTTTGGGGAGGATCCTGATGCTTTCTGCCAGCTTTCAGGGTGAGGCGGATTGAGGGGAGAAAAGGAGGCTGGTGGGGTCTGCCCCGCCTTTTGGGAAGGGACGTTGGGACACTGAGATGGCCGTGGTGGCYGATGCCATCTCCTGTCTTCCTGCAGGAGCACAAGGCCAAGGTGACGGCGCTGGAGCGGTTGGTGTCACAAGCCAAAACGCGTTATTCGGTGGCCCTGCGTAATTTGGAGCAGATCAGCGAACAGATCCACGCTCGACGTCTCCAACGCCTCATCGTTCGGCGAGCTTCGCCGGTGGGAGCAGAAGCCAGTCCTCAACACGCCGGTACCGAGGTGGGGGTGACAGGAGGGACACATTTGGGGGCCGAATGCCCCCCAGCCGACACGCTTTCGGTGCTCAGTCTTCAAACCATCGCCTCCGACCTGCAGAAGTTCGACTCGGTCGAACATTTATTGGGCTTGTCGGACGCTACCAGCCTCAACAGCGACGAGCTGGAGGAACGAGAGCAGCGCCGGGGTGGGCAGGGTCACTTCAAACATCACCGAAGCATCAGCCTTTAGCCCCCTCCCCACCCCCCCCGTGGCTTCTCCCCTCCCTGATGAACCCCAAAAAGACAGAGCAGGGTCGGTGGGTGCTGCCGTTATCTCCCGTAGAGGCTGCAGGGGGGAGGATGGAGCTGATGGGGCGACGCTTGGAAGCCCTTTGTTGACAAAGGTGATGCCGTCGGGGGGGGGGGGCAAAATTTGGGGGGTTGTTGGGGTTCACCCCTCCGAATTCAGTCGATGAAGTGTGTGTGTGGGGGGGCGTCAGTGGGAGCCGTGTCCTGTGGGACCGCGTGTGCCYGGCGTTGGGAATACCGAGTTAAGCTGCCCGTTGGGTGTTGGCAGTGAGCGGCTGGGTGGGCGAAGCTGCTAACGAAGCTGCTTAATTGCAGCCCCTCCTTGGCACAGGAGCTGCACCCCTAAAACGCTCGGGGTAGGGGGGGCTGTACCAGGGACCCTGCCTGCCACGGTTGGGGGGGACAAAACATCCCCCTACCCATCCCCCCTCCTTGCACCCCAGCCCCCCCCCCCCCAGATTTCAGACAGTTATTTGGGGTTATTTTCCCCCTTTTCCAGCAAAAGGTGAGGTAGAAGCCGAATTGCACTAACAGGAGGGGGGGCCCCACAGCTGTTTTGGGGTACGGGGAGGGGGGCTGCGGCCATGCCGGGGCTGTGATGAGAACCGCGCCGGTTCGAGGCAGCCCTAGGGTCGGTTGGAGTGTATTTTCTGGTGAGTAAAATTTATTCCCTCCCCCCTCCATGTGGTTTTATTTGCTCGGTTGCACCCTGGGTACCCCAAAACCGCCCCCCTCCATGATGATATTCCGACATCTGGGGAGAAGCTTGAAGCCTTAAAGCTGGGGGGTAACGGCTTTGGGAACGGGATCGTTGCAGCCCTACAGCGGTGGTTTTGCTTCCCAAGGTTTTAAAAATCCATCACGGGGACGAGGGTGAATCCCAGAAGCTTGAAAAACCAAGCYGATAGCCCCAAATCTTATTAACGTAAATAAAAATCACTATTATTAGTAATTACATTAATATTCACCCCCTAAATTTTCCTTATTAATGACTGAAAAAATTACACCTGGTTTTTAAATATCTAAATTCCCTTCTAATTCCCCAAAAGGTTGATTTAATGGGTTCAATTTAACCATTTACTCGATTTTTAAAGAATATGGATTTCCTTCGGGTTGGGGTTGCATTTTGGGGTAACGTCAGGCTATTTTGGGGGGTACAAGGTGCTGCTCCTGCTCTTCCCCTTGGGTTTTACCCGGCGTTTCAGAGCCAGCTTGAAGGATAGGAGGGAAAATAGGAAATTTGGGGGAAATAGGGGAAAATGGGGGGGGGGTGTTCAACGCCTGGATTTTGCTTGGGGAGGGGGGGCTCAGGGGATTGGGACCCCTCCCCCTGCCCCAGATTTGGGGTTCCCTGGGGTTTGTGGCTGGGAAGGGAGGAAGCTGGTGGCACCCCAAGGGATGTGGGGGTCCTACTGCTAGCCCCCACCCCAAAGCATGGTGGGGTGCCCATCACCCCAAGGGATTTGGGGGTCCCATTGCTGGCCCCCCACCCCAAAACACAGTGGGGTAGGGCGCCCATCACCCCGAGGGATGTGGGGGTCCCATCTCTCTGCCCCCCACCCTAAAGCACAGTGGGGTGGGGTGGCTGGGGGTGCCGACTCACAGCACCCCAAGGGATGTGAGGGTCCCATTGTTGGCACCCCAAAGGATTTGGGGGTCCCATTGCTGGCCCCCCACCCCAAAACACAGTGGGGTGGCTGAGGGTGCCAGCTCACAGCACCCAAAGGGATGTGGGGGTCCCANAGGGTGCCAGCTCACAGCACCCAAAGGGATGTGGGGGTCCCATCACTGGCACCCCAAGAGATTTGGGGGTCCCATTGCTGGCCCCCCACCCCAAACACAGTGGGGTAGGATACCCATCACCCCAAAGGATTTGGGGGTCCCATTGGTGGCCCCCCACCCCAAAACACAGTGGGGTAGGGCGCCCATCACCCCGAGGGATGTGGGGGACCCATTGTTGGCACCCCAAGGGATTTGGGGGTCACATTGCTGGCCCCCCACCCCAAAACACAGTGGGGTAGGGCGCCCATCACCCCAAGGGATGTGGGGGTCCCATCGCTGGCACCCCAAGGGATTTGGGGGTCCCATTGCTGGCCCCCCACCCCAACACACGTCATGGGAGGGCATCCAGGATGACACCACTGAGCCGACCACATCCTGACGTTACAAATAGATTTTTCTCCCTCCATCCACATCCATTTTGGGGGTCAGCCCCCTGTTTTTTGGGGGGTCACCCCCACTTTTTGGGGTCTGATGCTCAAGAGCATCTATAGGGCAATTCCTCCTCCTCCGCTTGCTTTTCCCCGTGAACCGAGCTCCATCCTAAATCCTTCTCCTCCCCGGTTGGCTCGTGGAGCCGCTGATGCTTGACCAAGCTCGACCGGACGCTGAACCTCTTCCCGCAAGCGGAACAGGGATACGGTTTCTCTCCCGTATGGATCCGTCGATGCCGACTGAGGTTAGAGCTTTGAACAAAACGTTTCCCGCAAGCCGGACACTCGTAGGGTCGTTCTCCCGTATGGAGTCGTTGATGGATAACGAGGACGGAACGAGCGCTGAATCCTTTCCCGCATTCTCCGCATTTATAGGGTTTTTCTCCCGTATGTAATCCTTGATGTCGTACCAAGCTGGAGCTGACCCTAAATCGTTTCCCACACTCGGTGCACGTATAGGGGGTCTCACCGGCGTGGGATCGCCTATGGATAAGGAGATCCGAGCTTTGGACAAAGCTTTTCCCACATTCCGGACACTTATAGGGTTTTTCACCTGTATGCCGACCTTGATGTCGGATAAGATGGGATCGTTCGTTAAAGGATTTCCCACAAAACGAGCAGGAAAAGGGTTTTTCTCCGGTGTGGGTTCGACGATGCTGGATGAGATCCGAGCTTTGCCCAAAACTTTTCCCACATTCGGGACATTTATAGGGTTTTTCTCCGGTGTGGATACGTTGATGACGGAAAAGATTGGAGCGAGCGCTGAAACATTTCCCACATTCGGAACAAATATAGGGAATATCATCCGGGCGACTTTGGGAAAGTAGGATACGATCAGCCTTCAAGCTTTTCCCATAAGGAATTTCCATCCCGTGGAGGCGTTGATGACGGAGGAGGTTAGATCGACGGCTGAAGCATTTCTGGCATTCGGGACAACGATGGGGTTTTTCCCCTGTATGGGTTTTTTGATGGGAATTCAGGTGAGAATTCCAGGTAAAAGTTTTCCCGCATTTTGGACAGGGATAAGGACGTTCTCCGGAGTGGATGCGTTGGTGGCGGAGGAGGTAGGCGCTGTGGTTGAAGCTCTTCCCGCATTCAGTGCATAAAAATCTCCTTTTATCCCTTGGGATCGGGTCCTTCAGGGTGTCGAACCCCTTTCCAGGGAGAAGGGGATGAGCCGAATCTGTTCCCGGGGGATTTTCCTGATGGTTYGGTGTGGTTGTGCTCATCCCAGCGCTGGCTGGTCCTTTGCCTGCTGGGAAATTTGGGATGAGGATAGGGAGAGATGGGGGATAAAGGGATGGGTTGAGGGATGGGGGGGAATTGGAGAGGGATGGGAGGATTTGGGAAGGAATGGGGGATTTGGGAAGGCAACGAGGGATGGGGGGGATTTGGGGAGGAATGGGGGATTTGGGAAGGCAGGGAGGGATGGGGGGATTTGGGGAGGGATGGGGGGATGTGGGAAGGCAACGAGGGATGGGAGGATTTGGGGGAGGAATGGGGGGATTTGGGGAGGCAATGAGGGATGGGAGGGATTTGGGGAGGGATGGGGGGATTTGGGAAGCGGCAAGGGATGGGGAGGTTTGGGAAGTTAGGGAGGGATGGAGGGGATTTGGGAAGGTGGAGAGGGATGGGGGATTTGGGAAGGCAGAGAGGGATGGGGAGGATTTGGGGAGGTGGGGAGGGATGGAGGGGATTTGGGATGAGGGGATTTGGGAAGGTGGCAAGGGATGGGGAAAGTTGGGATGAGGGCAGAGGGGGATGGGGGATGCAGGAAGGCAGGGAGGGATGGGAGGATTTGAGGARGCGGCGAGGGGTGGGGGGTATTTGGGAAGGCAGGGAGGGATGCAGGGATTTGGGGAGGCAGCGAGGGATCCCTGATGCTTGAGTCGGGCAACGTGGGAAAGGGGAATTTAATAGGTTTTGCAGGCTGGGGAGGGGATGTAGACCCGCTCACCTGGTGAGGCCAATGCTTCGTGGTTCTCTTGCATGGCCGGTGAAACCCCGTCCTCCTCCAGCCCCCTAAACAGCAAACGCTTCCGTCGGTCCCTGTGATTACCAAAAAACACCGACCCGGTGGGATCCAGGGATGGGCAGGAGGATGTGAGGTTCCCTTGGGGGGTCCCCGTTCAGACCCTGGAGGGATAAATGCAATTGTGTGTTAGCCGGGTGTGATGGTTAAAAGGGCAAAGCATCCTCCTGGAAGGACTTGGGTGCTGTTTCACCGGTTCCTAAAGCAATCTGGGAGAGGAATGGGAGGGAAATGGGGTGCTGAAGCCCATGGGAGGGAAACGCTAAGGCTGGGGGGGCTCTAGATGGGGTTCAGAGCTAGGATGGTGCCTGGTATTGGGGGTGAGGGGCTCAGCTCCCCTACTATATCCTGACTGGGGCAGCCCTGGGACTGGGGTCAGGTGGAGCATCCCTGGGATCTAGTGGGGCTCCCAGGACCAGGCAGAGCATCCCTGGGCAAGGTCAAAGCATCCCAGGACCCAGCAGGGCATCCCTGGGACCGGGAAAAGCATCCCTGGGACCGGGAAAAGCATCCCTGGGACCGGGTAGAACGTCATCAGGACCAAGCCGAGGAGCCCCAGTACCAAGCAGGGCAGCCCCAGGAACTGGGCAGAACATCCCCGGGATCCAGCGGAGCAGCCCCAAGACCGGGAAAACATCCCTGGGACCGGGAAAAGCATCCCCAAGGACCAGATAGAGCATCCCCAGGCCCAAGCCGAGCACCCCCGGGCTCCAGTGGGACATCCCCGGGACCGGGTGGAGCATCCCCGGGATTGGAAAAAACATCCTTGGGACCGGGAAAAGCATCCCCAGGATAGAGCCGAGCATCCCCGGTACCCTGTGGGGCATTCCTAGGACCGGGTGGGGCATCCCCAGGACCGGGCAAAGTGTCCCGGGACCGGGCAGGGTAGCCCCGGGACCGGGTGGAGCAGCCCCGGGACCAAGCGGAGAACCCTCGGTACTGGGAAAACCATCCCTGGGACCGGGAAAAGCATTTCCAGGACCGGGTAGAGCATCCCCGAGACCGAGCCGAGCATCCCCGAGACCGAGCCGAGCATCCCCGGTACCCGCCGGAGCATCCCCGGGACCGGGCGGAGCATCCCCGGAGCCGCCCCCACGCCTCCCCCGGTACCTGTCGGCTCCGACCTCCCCCTCCGCTTCCTCCGGGCTGGGGCAGCCCTTTCCTGTGTCCTCCCACACCGACCCGGCCTGCAACAGGCTCCGGGAAGCGGGGAGAGGACGGAGGAGGCGGGGGGGTGGGGTGGTTCACCGGGGACAGGGGGGGATCCAGGCATCCCGCTGCCTCCCCCGAGCATCCCCGGGGCGCTGGACCGGGGAGCCGCGGGGTGGGGTGTGGGGGGTGTCCCCCCCATTTTTTTCCATGGAAATATCGAATTTCCTACAGGAATCAGGGCAGATTCTTTTGTCAGATGATTAAAAAAGAGCAAAACGTGGGGTGGGGGCAGAGCAGGGTGGGGTGAAGCTGATCCCCAAAGTCTGGGGGGGACCTCCCCCCACCTCCCCCCCAAGAAGAAACCCTTGAGCTCCACCAAGTCCCGATGGCAGAAGAAGGTGGGAAATTACGAAGCTCCTTTTTATTCTCCCCCCCCCCCCTTCCTTTGAAATCTGGGCACAAATCAGAAAAAAAACCCATGAAATTTTGTTTAAACCTTAAAAAAAAAAAAAAAAGCTTTTTGGGGGGGGGGGCACTGTCCTCCTGCGAGGAGTTGATGATCCTTATGAGTCCCTTCCAACCTGAGATAATTCCATGATGGAAGAAGTTTGGAAGAGGCTTCCTGGAGCTGGTCCACCCTTGGAGATACTCAAGGACATGGACATGGGTCTAGAAGACCTTGCTTGAGCTAGATGGTTGGAGCGGTCATCTCCAGGTCTTGACTCCAAACCTCCATCCACTGGGGACGTGCGGGGGCTTGGTGGGACACTTTGGGATCCCACGTCTGTCCTTGCAGTGACAGGACCATGGATGGTGAGGAGGATGGAGGTGGTGAGAGGATGGAGATGCGCCAAAAAGGACCCGGGATAGGACAACGTGGGGCTGGGAAATGGGTGGAGAAGGGGAYGAGGCGTGGTGGGATGGGGGATCGCGTGCAGACCGGGGGTCCCATCGCAGGAGATGCTGATGTCTGTGGGGAGGGTGGGAGAAGTTTTCCCTGTGGATCATCCCTGGCCACCCACCGGCATGTCCACACCGGCGAGAAGCCCTACAAGTGTCCCGAATGTGGGAAGAGCTTCGGGCGCAGCTCCCACCTCGTTGCCCACCAACGTACCCACACCCATGAGCGACCCTACAAGTGTCCTGACTGCGGGAAGAGCTTCAACCAGAGGTCCAACCTCCTCATCCACCAGCGGGTCCATACTGGCGAGAGACCCTATGGATGTCCTGAGTGTGGGAAGAGCTTCAGCTATAGGTCCGTCCTCCTGATCCACCAGAAGATCCACACCGGCGACAAGCCCTACACCTGTGCCGATTGCGGGAAGATCTTCAGCCAGAGCTCGGACCTGACCAAGCACCGCCGGATCCACACCGGGGAGAGACCCTACAGTTGTGCCGACTGCGGGAAGACCTTCAGCCTCCATTCCCACCTCCTCTCCCATCAGAGGACCCACAAGGGTGAGAAGCCCTACGCTTGCCCCGAGTGTGGGAAGAGCTTCAACGATAGCTCCAACCTCATCACCCACCAACGTATCCACACCGGGGAGAAGCCCTACAGATGCCCTGAGTGTGGGAAGGGTTTTGGACGCCTCTCGCATCTCCACCGGCACCAGAGGACCCACACGGGGGAGAAGCCCTTCACCTGCTTGAGCTGCGGGAAGAGCTTCGGTGAGAGCTCATCCCTCATCCGTCACCAACGGGTCCATACATGAGCCTGTTTTGGGGTGGGAAGAGGAGTTCCAGCTTTCCCACCAAGGATGGGAAAAGCAGGGTGATACCTTTCCCGGCTTGATGGTGGTAGGTGTCAGGCAGCAGCACCCCACAGATCACCACAAAATTGGGCAGGGGGAAGGAGCTCAGTGGGGTGTTTTGGCTGGTGCTCAACCCCAAGACATGTGGGGCACGTCTGATTTATTCATTATGGTGTTCCACCAAAAAACCTGGAGATCCTCCAGGATGGGTGGGGGAAATAAAGTCCAGGTGGGTTTTCCAGGCTCTCTAAGCCTTTGGAGCCACCAAGTCCTCAAAGTCGTGGGCGATGGCCATCAAGGTGAGGTGTCCCCAAGTCCTGGGTGGTGTTGGCAGGCACATGGGGCGAGATCACCCAGTTTTGGAGCTGTCGGGAAGACCTGGCTGCAGCCCCCAGAGGTGCAAGGGGCCACCCCACACACATGAAGGAACGGCATGATGTGTGCTAGAGTTCTATGTCTTCTCCTGGGGCAGGGGATGGTCCTTCCCTCGACGAGAGGGTCTCCACAGCCTTCATGGGAGGATGCATCTCAGCTGTACAGGGTGGCTCCTGTGTTGTGAGGACTGGTGGTCTCTATCCATGAGATCGGTTGGGACAAAGAAGTCCCAAGGTGGGGGAATCTCGTCACAGCTCCTTGATGGGAGGGTTTGGTGGAGCCAAACCCCTTGGCGGAGCCAAAAACTTTGATGGAGCCAAAAACCTCAACCGAGCCAAAAACTTTGATGGAGCCAAAAACCTCCGACCGAGCCAAAAACCTTGACAGAGCCAAACTCTTCTCCATGATGCCAGATGAGGCAGGGAGGGAGGAGATGCTTCAGGAGCAGTGTGGATGTCCAGTTCAGGTGGATTGTTGGGTTGTTTGGAGAGTCTGTAGCTTGTATCTGACTTTCTAGAGCTGTAAGGAACAAAGGGACCAGCTCATCTTGGTGTCACGTGGAGAAACCCAAAACAGGAGCAAYGTCTGCAGCTGCTCCCGGGTAAGACTTTTCCCCCACCCCGGCACGGCTTTACCTCGCCGACTATTTTAGGCATTCGGCGGAGTGGTCGGGTTTGCCCTTCAGGGAGCAAACCATGTGAAACCTTTGGGTTCGGGAGGACGTTGCAGGCAAATCTTTGGCATGCCAGAAATGCCTTTGCGGCTCTYGCTCCCATGGAGGATGCAGGACACGGCCACTTTATCATTTTACCGTTCTCTACGGCCATTTTCTTGCCAGGTTTTTAAGCTTGTCTGCTTATACCCGTCAGATTTTTCAGATCTTTTTTTGTCTTAAGGAAAAAAAAAAAGGTTTTTTTTTTCCATATATTGACTATTCAGTCAAAGAAGAATCACCTCCTTTTGCTCACCGAAGACCTGCTTTCATGCTCTGCTATGGAGGAAGCATCTTGTGGTTTGATGTTGCTCCCCCATACCCCTCTTCATCCTCTTTTTTTCCAGATTCAGACTTCAGATTTATTCAATTTTGTTCCATTTTTATAGTTATCCCGTAGCATGGCCACCACAATTACCTTGTAACTGTATTTCCAGCATTAAAAAAAATTTCTACATCTTCTTTTTTATGCATTTATTAAGACGCTTACTCATTAAAACCTTTCCCAAATAAAAGTAGGAATATATACATATTCTACACGGACCCCTTCCCCCCCCCACCCCCCAAACCCGGCAGCAATTTAATTAAGACAACGGAAATTTAATATCGATCTAAAAATAAAGACCCCACCCTGTTCCCCTCCTGGCACCGTTCCCCCCGCAGATGTTTCCTCAGAACCTTCTGCTCCAGCAGAGCCAAGTTCAGGAGGACTTGGGGCAGGGGGAGGTCCTTGGGTTGGACCCCAAAATGGGGTTGTGCCCAGGGGTCTCTGCCCCATGGCAGAGCTGTGGGGTGGGGATGGGGCTGGCACCGGCTCCTTGTCCCTGGGGTGGGCATGGGGACAGCGGCTGAGGGAGCAGCGTGCCCTGGGGTTGGGGGCTTGCACTTGACTTGGGGTGCTCAGCCTTCCCCCAATCCATGGGGTGGGAGGGGGTCTGCTCTTCCTCCCTGTTAAGTCCTCCCAGGTGCCGGCGCTGCTTGCATCTCCTCAGGGAGCTGCCTGGGAAGTGGCCAAGACCCTTTGGAGACGTGCTGAGCTTGTGCTGAACCCCTTGGAGATGTGCTGAACCCCTTCAAGATGTGATGAACTCCTTCAAGACATGCTGAGCTCCTTTGAGATGTGTTGGACCCCACTGGAGACATCCTGAACCCCTTGGAGACGTGCTGAACCCCACTGGAGACATCCTGAACCCCTTGGAGATGTGCTGAACCCCTTTGAGACATGCTGAGCTCCTTCGAGACACGGTAAATGCCTTTGGAGGTGTCCTGAACTCCTTGGAGATGAGCTGAACCCCTTTGGAGGTGTCCTGAACCCCTTCAAGATGAGCTGAATCCCTTGGAGATGTGCCTAACCCCTTCAAGACATGCTGAGCTCCTTCAAGACATGCTGAACCCTGTTGGAGACATCCTGAACCCCTTCAAGATGTGCCTAAACCCTTCAAGACATGCTGAGCTCCTTCAAGACATGCTGAACCCCTTGGAGACATCCTGAACCCCTTCAAGATGTGCTGAACCCCTTCAAGATGTGCTGAACCCCTTGGAGATGTGCTGCAGGGCCACCCTAAAAACCATTTTGGAGGCTGATGGCACTAATGGTCATTAACAACCTCGACCACCCCCACTTGGGACCCTCCACCACCCCCTGCCCACGGCCCAGGGGCTCTATTTAAGCCAAGCCCTGGGGATTTTGGTCCTTCTGCAGGACTTCTTGGAGGAGCATCCATGCATGGCCATGGACCCCGCTGATCCGCCCCATSGGCTGCCATCCTGGCTTGCTCCTCGCTCCGGTGGGTGGGATGTGGCCCCGGCTGGTGGTGCCCCTTGGAGTCTCGGGTGGGGGGGGTTAATTTAATTTCTTCTCCTTGGGGTTCACCAGCAGATGTTTGGAGCAGGCCTAGGGACCCAACCCTCCCCTGTGGTCCAAGCGGAGTGGCCTTTTGGGGTTAAAAAGGTGGTTTTGGTGCCACCACGCTCTTGGCTGTCCAAGTGACCACAACTGAAGGGTTCAGGCTGGTGAAGGCTCAACACTTCCCTCCATCCTGATACATTTTTACTGGATTCATGGGAATCTTGCACCGGAAAAATGCACATTTTTAACTGTAGGATGAGTTGCAACTGGGCTTCAAATTGGGGCAACCCAACTGGAAACCCAACCAAAGGGAAAAAAAAAAAGGGAAAAAAAAAAAATTCTTGGAAAATTGGATCTTGCCGTGATTTGAAGCCCTCCAAAGCAAATGGAAGAGGAACGACTGCTTTTCAGCCCACCAAGGGAAAGGACCGCAGCACCGCCAGGGTAGCTAGGATCAAATTTCTTACTACTCATAGAAAGAAAGCGACTCAAAAAATCATCTTCTAAAAAAAAAAAAAAAAAAAAAAAAAAGACGCCAGCCGTGGTGACGAGGCGAGGTGGTCCCCGAAAGCGGACACGGAGGGGACCGTTGACAAGCAGCACAGCGACACGTCCACGCCGGTTTCGGAAGCACGGACAACACCAGAAAATATATAAATTTCACTTAAATCACAGTTCGGGGTGGGTTTTTCCCCCCAAAATATCCTCGCTGAAGCCCTTCGTGCTCTTTTTGGGGTGGCTTTTGTCCCTCATGACTCTATTTGGGACCCTGCACCCCACGGCACGGTCACCGTGTCCTTCTAAAATAATTCAATTATTTAAAGCCTGGGGGAAGTTCTTGACTTCATCCCCGTCCCTCCTCTTCCTCCCCCTTCCCCGCTTTCCATAGGCAAAGTCCTGGGCTCTGCGGGATGACAGGGAGGGGGTTTCCTCATGTCCCTGTCCCCACCTCCGGTGACCCCATCCACAGAGCCCGGCATTGTAGAGGTGACCAAGCCACATCATCTCACCATGCCCTTGATTTTGGGCTAATTTGACCCAAATTGGCCGGAGAGCCCCAAGGCAGGGTGGCGTCTGCATGGGAGCGCATAATCAGCACGCTCATTAATGCACAATTAGTGCAAGGGCGGGGTGAGCACCATCAACGCGCTCGTTAATGCATCGCCGAGGTGATTTGGAGGTGGGCGTCAAAAGCCATCCCCAACAGCAGCTCCCGTTGACCGCCGGCCAAAATTGAGGCAAGAACATGAGATTTTGGGGCTCCTTCATACAAGTTTCTTTCCCCAAAGTGGGGCTGGTGCTGCCTGCAAGGCAGCTCCCTGGGGGGGGCTTGGGGATCCGAAGCCGGTGGGGGTGTCCGGAGGGTCCCCCCATGATGCAAAGACAGAATTAACATCCTTGGTGACATCACAGTTGCGCCATCAGTGACATCACGGTTGTGYCAGCGGTGACATCACGGTTGTGCCAGCGGTGACGTCATGGTTGCGCCAGCAGTGACATCGTGGTTGTGCCATCAGTGACATCCTGGTTGTGCCAGCAGTGATGTCCTGGTTCTACCGTCGGTGACATCACAGTTGTGGCATTGGTGACATCACGGTTGTGCCATCGGTGCCGCCCTGGTTTTGCAGCGGCGTTGGCCGGGGAGCCAGGCAGGTCCCCAAAACACGTCACACGGAGCCRGGGATAATCCTCAGGGGCTGTTTAATCGGGCAAGGGGATGGTGCAGCTCCGCATCCCACGGCCGCATCCCGCTGTGCATCACTTCTCCTCCGCCCATCGCACCTCCAAGCGGCGCAGCCCTCGAGCAAACACCCGGAGCCAATTCCATCCACTCTGGGGAATTTTTTTTTTTTCTTTTTTTTTATAATTCTTATTTTTTTTCCGCATCCAACGATCCGGCAGCAATTCCCGGCACTGCCGCATCCGACACCGGCTCGACTCCCGCTTCCCGCGATGCTGCCTGCGATCGCTGCCTGATGCAGGCTCCGGTACTTCCTTAGGATGGTTGGTTTTATCCCTTTCTCTATTTTTATCACCAATTTTTTTTTCTATTCCATACATCCTTTGCTTTCTTTTCCTCCTCTTGTTTTTTCATCTTCTATAATTTCTTTTTTTTTTACCATATTTTGATTTTTTTTTYCCTCTTTTTTTKCACCTACAGTACTACCTGTTCCTCTTGCCGATTTATTTTTTTTAATAAACACGACGAGTCCTTCCCATAGCATCTCCGCACCTCTTGAATTATTTTGTTTTCAGTTGAAACCTTCCCGATTCCAGAGATTTCAGCAATTCCCTACTTTTCCAAAAGTCCTATTTCAGCTTTTTATCCTCTTTTGGGAAAACAAAGTCATTCTCAGCCTTAATTATTCTTTTTCTTTTGTGTTTCTTTCCATRCCTTTATATTTTGCATGTAACCCTTTCTGTTGCTTTTAGTGTTTGGGTTTTTTTTAATTTTTAAAAAATTTTCTTCATTTATTTTCCCCCGAGAAGCGCTCGCTCCCCCGCTAATGGGGAGAAATTGGGAAATGGGAGAAATCGGGATTTCAGGCAGCAAAAAAAGCACCGCCACTGCCTTTTCCCGCTAGTACCGAAATGCACCGAATCCTGCTCCGAGGGACGGAGCAAAAGCAAACATAAAAATTCAGGAAAATCAGTAATAATAAAAAAAACCCCACCACAAACGCATGAAAGTTTTTGCAAAGTCCGCGTGGAAAAGGAAAAAAAAAAAAAAGAAAAAACCCAAAATATTCCATTAAGTGCCTGAAAAATGACATCACAAAATCGCGTGGTTTTGCCCAAAAGTATTTTCTTTCCAAAAGGAAAAAAATAATAAAAGAAGAAAACCCCGACCGGCTCCGTTTCTGAGGAATGAYGTGGGATAAGATGAGCTCAGGGAGACGCCGCAAGAGACGGGGACGTGGAAATATCCCCGAGTCCCTCAAGGCAACTCCCGGGCGGGCAGAGGGTGATGCGGCGGCATGGAAAAAMCCCCGTTTCTGTCATTTTTTCTCCCAAAATGCTCCAAGGTGGGAGCAGAGGGTGGTACCCRGATGGGGGTGATGACGTGGACCTTCATCCGATGGGGAGCAGAGGGGCAAGGTGGGAAGATGCTCTGGGGGGCACCAACGGGAGGTGCTGGGATGAGTGGTGGGGTGGGGAGTGGGGGGACTGGGATGGAGGTTGGGGTCCCAGTGTGGAGCTGGGGGGATGCCGGGGGGGAGCACCCAGTGCTGGCAGTGAGATCGTTAATTAGCCATGAAGGTTGAACAGCTCTGGGTGGAACAAGCCCCCCAATACTGGGGCTTTGAGATCAACCCAGGTTTGGTGTTGGGTGAGCGGCTGGGGAGGTAGGGGGAAGGATGGAGCCGGGGCCATGGCTGGGGATGGAGGAGCTCCCTCATCCCCAATTAGAGAGATGATTAATTAGCCACAAAGGCTGAATGGCTCCAGGTGGGAACAAGTCCCCCAACACCAGGTCTTTGAGGTCAAACCAGGTTGGGTGTTGGGCGAGCGGCTGGGGAGGTTGGGAGGAGGATGGAGCCACAGAATGAAGGGGACTTTCCCATCCTCTAATTAGAGAGATCATTAATTAGCCACCAAGACTGAACAGCTCTGGGCAGGAACAAGCCCCCCAATGATGGGTCTTTGAGGTCAACCCAAGTTGGGTGTTGGGTGAGCGGCTGGGGAGGTTGGGAGGAGGATGGAGCCACGGCCAGGGCCGGGCACCGCTCAGTTGATGAGGGAGGAGGTCTGGGCCCCCGAGGCGGGCGCCGAGGGGAAGGAGGGGTGGGGGAAGGCGCGGGCAGGGAAGGAGAGGGCCCATGGCAGGTCCAGGGCGGGGCTGGAGAGGGAAGGGATGGGCAGGGGCGAGGGGGAGGCAGGGAAGGAGGCCAGCGAGGGGATGGGGGCCGCCGAACTGCCCAACGGCGGGGAAAAGGCGGCGGCGGTGAAGGCGCCGGAAGGTGGCAGGGGGCTGGCGGCAGCAGCAGCGGCGGCGGCGGCTTTGGGTTTGTCCCCGGTGTGGGTGCGTTGGTGGCGGTTGAGGTGGGAGCTACGGCTGAAGCATTTGCCGCACTCGGGACACTTGTAGGGCTTCTCGCCGGTGTGGACGCGTTGGTGGATGGTGAGCTCGGAACGTTGGATGAAGCTCTTGCCGCATTCGGAGCATTGGTAGGGTTTCTCGCCGAGGTGGATGCGTTGGTGCTTGATGAGGTTGGAGGAGACGCTGAAGCATTTACCGCAGACGTTGCACTTGTAGGGTTTCTCCCCGGTGTGCATCCGGCGGTGTTTGGTGAGGTCCGACTTCTGGATGAAACCCTTCCCGCAATCAGGACACTTGTAGGGCTTCTCGCCAAGGTGGGTCCGTTGATGTTTGATGAGGTTGGAGCGGACGCTGAAGCTCTTCCCGCAATCCCCGCACTTGTAGGGCTTTTCTCCCGTATGCATCCGGCGATGCTTCACCAACGCCGAATTTTGCCCGAAGCTCTTCCCGCATTCGGGGCAGGTATAGGGTTTCTCTCCCGTCTGCGTCCCCTGGTGCTTGACGTTCTCTGCCCGGTAAGTGAAGCTCTTCCCACACTCGCTGCACTTATGGGTCCTCTCCGGTGCCGGTCGGGCACGGGCACCCCAAAGAAAGCTCTTCCCACAATCGGTGCACTTACAGGGTCGTTCACCGGTGCTGGTCAACAGTCGCCGGCGCTTGTTGGAGGCCAAGAAGCTCTTACCGCAATCGGTGCATTGGCAGGGTTGCTCGGCGCCGGCGTGGACGCGTTGGTGCCTCTCCAAGTGGGAACTCTGGGAGAAGCTCTTCCCGCAATCCCCGCAACGGTAGGGTTTCTCACCCATATGGATACGCTGATGCCGGTCAAGATGGGAGCTCCAGGCAAAGCTCTTACCGCAATCACTGCATTGGTAGGGTTTGCCGGCGGCGTGGCTCCGTTGATGCTGCAGCAATGCGGCGTTCAAGCCGAAACCCTTCCCGCACTCCCCRCACTTGTAGGGCTTCTCGCTGGTATGGGCGCGCCGGTGCTTGGCCAACGCCGCGCTTTTGGTGAAGCCCTTCCCGCATTCACTGCACTGCAAGGGCTTCTCGGGGGTTTTGGAGCCTTCGGCGCCACGAGGAGCCGGGCAGCGACCGCAATCGGCGCAACGGCAAGCGGGTTCGCCGGCGACGGCGTGGGTACGGCGATGCCGGTCAAGGTGGGAGCTCCAACTGAAGCTCTTACCGCATTCGGGGCAGGCGTACGGCTTTTCACCGGTGTGGATCCGGCGATGCCGCTCCAGATGCGAATTCCAGTTGAAACCCTTGCCGCAATCCCCACATTTGTAGGGTTTTTCCTCCAGGTGTAATTTTTGGTGCTTCACCAAACTGGCACTGGCCGTGAAACTCTTTCCGCAGACGCCACATTGGCAAGGCGCCGCGCTGGCACCGGCGCCAGCGTGCACCCGTTGATGTTGGATGAACGCTGAACCAACGCTAAAGGTCTTGCCGCAGTCAGGGCACTTGTAGGGTTTATCGCYGGCGTGCCGGCGTTGGTGGGTGATGAGAGTTGAGCTGAGCCGAAAACATTTCCCACATTCGGGGCATTTATGGGGTCGTTCGGTCCCTCGCCGGCGTTTGTTGAAGGCTGAACCGAAAGCCAAAGCTTTGCCGCAGTCGTGGCAGCGGCCGTGGCCGAGCAAGCTCCGCGGGGGGAATTTCTTGAAGCTTCGGTGGCCCGATTTACCCTGTCGCTTGCCCGATGGCTTTCTGGGCTGGTTCTCCGGTTTTTGGGGACTTTCACTGGGCTTTGTCCCCTCTGCACCGGTGGGGCTGGTCCCCTTGGGCTTCCCCGCCGGCGTCCCCTCGGCGTCCACCTTCTCCAGCTCGCCCGGTGGTGGGTCTTCCTCTTCGTTCTCACTCAACAACCCATCATCTACAGGGAAAAAAGGGGGTGAGGATGCGGCCCCGCCGCCGAAAACCCACCGGTTGGTTGCCCCGCGTCCCTCCCGGCGTTGCGGTGGCCGTATCCGGCTGCTTTCCCATCTCCTGCACCCATTACCCCATGGTTTTGGGGCTTCCAAAACATGTTCCTGGTCATCACCGGCACCAACCGGCACCGCGATCGGTGACTTACCGGACACCAACCCCCTCCTCCGGTGCGATTCGGCGAAGGCGGTGATCCGTGGCCAACTGATGGCGATTTCCTCGGCTAGGGGAGACAGTTGGATACCGATTATAGCTCTTTTCACCCCAAAAATTATAACGCCAGGATGGGGACGGCCAAGGGCACCAGAGCCATAAAGCCACGGCTGGAAATGGGGTTCCGGTT
>JAYKAV010000797.1:0-18755 GCA_035582835.1 Phoebastria nigripes | reverse complement strand
TTTTTTTTTTTTTTTTTTTTTTTTATTTTAGTCTATTTTATTTTATCCTTATTCACCACATTTTACAATATTCAGAATGGACTATATTTTAAAAATATTAAATATTAAATTCCAATGTATAATAATTATCTTCATAGGGAGAATGAGATATCTTCAGAGTGCACTGGGAAAGACGTGATACAAATTCATCTGGAATCTGCCACAGTGAAGCTGAAATTGGAGGACCCTGTATGGACTACAAGGCAGAGAAGAGAGGTCCAGGAGATATAGATTCTTTTTTGAATGTTATTGTTGAGTTATTTTACAGATTTAAGCTCTCTTTTTTTTTCTTTCCTTCTCTCTCTGTTTTTTTTTTTGTTTGTTTKTTGTTGTTTGTTTGTTTTTGGGTTTTTTTGTCTGTCACTTCTAGGAATATAAGCACTTTCTTATTACATGCTAGCATACCAGCATGCTGCTGACCAACACCATGATCCTGTAATGCAAGGTCATGCACAATGTAAGAAACATCCAATGTTATTTCTGTTACCTTCTAAGATTGTTTCAGTTACAAAATATTTGATAATACTTTCTCATTATTTGACTATGTCACCTATGATTTGATATTTCATAAATGATGGGTTATTATTCTTCCTCTCTTTGAGAACTGCTCAATTATCACATTTGTCTCCTACTTGTAATAAGATCTGCATATGTATGCACCCTGAAAATAGCAACTGTTCTGATGAATTAATGCAAATACATAGAGTTGTTTTTATCGTCTGGTCGGTAGATTGTCTGACCAACTCATATATGTGCAACAGTATTAGCTGAGTTAGAGAAGCTGTTTTTTTATCTCACTAGGTAGGATATCTGTGTTTCAAGAAATGAAGCTCATGAGTACTATTCCAGATGCTACCTAGATGTGGTTGGCTGTGTTGTTTCTGTGTATGAAACTGTGCATTATTTCAAATATTTCAAATATTTCAAATTGTTGTATTATCCTTGAGAGTGTAATGGTTGAGGTAATTTCAAGATTTATAAAATTCATCTACTGAAATCAATTCCACGCAAATACTTATTATTATTCTACTGCCTACTATAATAACTTAATTAAAAATTTCTTAGAAAGGGCATAAATTGCTTATTCTGGGTGCTTGACAAATTATAATGTTAGCATTTGGCAATGGGACACACACACTAAGAACGCTGTAGACATGGACAATAAAATAAAACTGATACATTGATAAAAACAACTAACAGTTAAAAAGGCATAAATGTAGTAATTCATATGTTTTTATTTTTGTTTAATTCCTGCTAAGCATAAATATTTTCATGCTTAATTTAACTTATATTTTTAGTGAAACTCGAAGAGAAACTTGAAGAGGCCTATTTTTCATGGTAATGTTGTCTATCTGATAAAATGCCTTTAGTTACAAATGTGATAATTGGCCTGAATAAGACAGTCTGGTTTTATAATTGCAAACTAAAAATAAAGATATGTGCAAACAGATTCACTTTATTAAAGCCACTTGCTTGATTCTTCATACCATAGGTAGGTATTAAAAATAGTAAGGCATTTATATTATATTTTTTTGGCTAAAATCTAACATACCCCTCCAAAAAAAGCCGTCAAGCCTATCACGTCAAATTGCCATAATGTATCACCTCTGAGACTATATCATGCATACTAAGTGAATCTTATGCATCAGTTTTTTCCCGTGTGTCCACTCAGATTCTTAGACCTGAAAAACATGTTAGAATCACTAATAACGTATCAGAATAACTAGGATTCTGGAGTGTTTCAACCTATATGAATCCTTCCTGMGACAATTTAACAAGGGGCTAATATTCTGAGAAGGACTGCTCTGTACTTCCTTTATTCATCACTCTTGAGCATCTTGGCCTTCATTTATTCGTCCCTGAGTATTTTTTTTTCTGGATAGCCTGCTTCAAAACTTCCCTTTCTCAAAATCTGGTTAATAAATAAATAAATAAATAAACTATACATCCTGACTTCTAAGGCATGGTGCAAGATGCTTCATCACACAAGGTATCTTCTTGTAGATGTCATCAGAATGAAACCTATGTGCAGAAAATGTGGTGTTTCCCCCAAGTGTTCCTTTACTATGAACACCATATAATGCAGAGTGTATTTCTATTTTCCAAGTATATCCTTTAACTTTTATTGAAAAGTATATTTGAAACTTCTGTTGCAATAATTCTAAGTGACTGTTTCCCCAATGTTTACATATCAAAAATTGAAGGGGAGAAAGTTTTTACATAGGATTTCTCACTCCAAATGTCTACATGTCGCAGAGTATTACATGTGAAACTTCATTCAATCCCATGTTCATTAACGCAAACCAGATTATATTTAAGAAGGAAGAAGAAAAGAATATGGTTTTATTTCTGCATTAAGTGTAACATTTGTGATGGCTAACCTTTTAGTCCTCTTCAACGTAGTCACCGAAGACCATTTTTCATTACATAACATCTTACACTGGGGATTAGTTAGATTCTGAACTTTTGTACATAAAACACACTTTATAAAAATAGGAGCTTCTTCCCCCACAGTAGCTGCTGTATGTTAGAAGGTCACCTGCATATTTACTAATTTTTCTGCTCTTCAGAAATAAATAATGCCTTTAGAAAAAAATATCTACACACCCACATACTGTCAATTATTTTAAAAAGATGTACTGTATATAACATCTCTGCATTAATTAAATATTTCTATCCTTACTTGAAAAGAAAGTTTCCAGCCAAATTATTTGTGATGAAACTAAATGAAGCCTACACGGGTGGGTGATAGATTTAGCTCTTCCTGTTTGCTATAACATGAATGCTTAAAATACAAGTTTCTGATGCACTGAAATACTTCAAAACCATAAAGTTAATAACAATATACTGCACTATAGCAAAACATATACACTGACTCATATCACCTCAAAACTGGAAAAGAAAAAGAAGAAAACCAACTTTCATTCTGATGCTATTGTCTGTGCTTGTAATGTTTTCCAGAGGCTACCAAGTACTTTCAATTACTTGGTTCAAAAATGGCAGCCTGCATTTCCAAAGATTTCTTTTGGTGGGAATAGCTTATAAAGTCCTCACACAATTTTTTTTCTGACATCTGGTTCACTGGATTTGGATTAGAAATAAAGTGAAGATCCTATCTTTGTATATCTTATATCAGTTTAAATCAATATGTCCAAGAAAGAAGCCACATATTTAACCATGAGTTGGACTGCAAGCAAATACTTTTTATGTGGAACATTTCCCTAGCTTTGGATTTTTTCTGGTATAGGTTTGAATTGAACCTGGTGTTCTAGCAATGACTTTTTCTTTAAACTCAATACTAGTAATAAAATATTGTCTGTATTTGACTCTGCTTAAGCTGTTACTAAAAGATTATTTCAAATGTCTCCAACAATTTACACAAGATCTAACACACTGTAGTTTAATGAATTGTAAAAAGATCACTTGAGATACCCTCAGTAATTGGTTTCAGAACACATATGCATTTTAGAAACATATTATAAGGAAAGGAAACCCAGGGCAGATGGATGAAGCAAAATTTTCGTGTCTTGTTCAGAGGAAGGTAGATTCTCCCTCTCCATTCAAAGTCAGGTGGAAACATATACAATGCTGACAGTAAGTATCACAGGTAAAAGGTGGTGTTGTTATTGGTCACTAACCATTTCCTACTCCCTTTTTAGGTTCTCTCTTTTTTTTTTTTTTCCTGTCTACACCAGAGAAGTGACTCAGCTTGAAGTCATCAGCTTGAGGTGATGATGCCTCTGTCTGTGTTACACTTACCTATGCTGTTCAACAGCTGTCAAGGTCCTGTCTGAAATAGATGTAAGTGGAAAAAGTTTTCTTCATTTACTGTTTTAAAGGAAAAATGCATATTTCTTCCCATTTCTATCAAAGGTTGAATGTTATTTTTCTATGCACTTAATAATACTTTTTTGTACTAAACTAAAATCTTTTTATTTTTAGACTAGAGAAAGTAAGTAATGTGCATTTTCTTTAACTCTTTCTTTGTATAAATGCACACATAGTACATTTTTTTTTTTTTTTTTTTTTTTNTTTTTTTTTTTTTTTTTTTTAACTGGTTCCATCCTAGACCACTATCTGGTTATACTTTTGTTATGTAAAGTCACTTTATGCTATTTTAAATTTTAATCTCCCTCCAGCATTTTGTCTTGATTATATTTTTTAATAGTCATAGTCTAGAATGGCTCCCCCAAGTGAGATAGTACTGTAAAACCAGATTCTGACTGCTAGAATTAACCTGACAGCTCAATTAAATGGCTTCCAAAATAAGTTTCCTGTCTTTCTTTGTCACAATACTTTTACCATGTTCTATACAAGCCAGGATGTTAGGGCAAGAGACTGTTTACTTTTTTTTTGGTAAATATACGCTGAAATTCTGCTTCCTCAGAGAGCGGTTAGTAGAACTTTTTAAAGTTGTTTCTTAATGGGTAAGCTAGGTGGTTTTGCTTTGGTCTCTGAATTAGAAATATTAATACTAGTCTGCATTCTTTTCTATCTGCACACCTTATGATAAAAAAGGGGGGGGAAACCCCACAATTGCAACCATTCTTCTGATTTCCCAAAAGAAACTTAAGCTCAACTATCAGGTTACTCATCTGCTTGGTTTAGTTTAGAACAAAGATTTCAGCCTGATTGCCTAGTCCTCTTGAACAGCAAAATCTACAATTGTTTCAGCATTAATTACTCAACTGGCATACAGAGTCATAAATAGCTAGTTTTACAAGTAATGTTTAAAATATGCTAAAAGACAGGATTTTCCAAAACTACATTAATCTTTCTCGAAGAGCATACCTTTTATTTTTTAATGCCTCTAGCAAAGGAACCTTAATCACTGGCCAGACTAGATTAACTTCCTAATTTTCTGTCTAGTCACCAAGCTCTTATTTGCCTCTATTTCCATTAGTAAAATAAACATTTCTGATTGTAGCAAGACACTAATCCATACTCTTTAAGGGCAGCAGCTAAGCTAACATTTGGCAGGCCTAAGTACCTACTCACTAAAATAGATATAACATGGGAACATTTTACCCAGCCAAGTTGATTCTGGTTTTGTTAGTGCCATTTGTTATTGTCATGTATATTTTTGCTCCCCTCATTCCATGACATATTTTGTCATAAAAGCAAAAATCTGGTTTCTCTTGCTTCACAGGGTATGAGGATTATTCTTGTGTAAGAATTTCAGCCAAAATATCCAGTGGAAGATTAAATACTGAAGTGTACTCTGAAGTGAAATAACTTATGGCTGCATAGCTTTCCTGGACAATAATGTATCTGACCTAATTCAAGCACAGACAGGGGACTGCAGAGAAAGGTTCAGATGACTCCATATTATCTGAAGAAAGGAGTGAGAGCGTCAGTGTGGACCACAGCACCAGACTGAGGTGAAAAGAAAGCAGGTGCTAGAATCTCTCGTTGTAAATGTCTGAATATAATTTTGTAACTAGAAGGGAAGCTTATATTGCACATTGCTGATTCCTGCACAGGAAAAGTGTTTCTTCTTCCATATGATACCCTTGTGTTTGGAGAATATAATATTTACCACACAGAATATCACTATAAAATGCAGGAGCAGTGCACAAAAATATATATTTTATAAGATATCATAAGGGCAATATCAGGGAAGCAGGTTTTCTTCCAGGGTGACTGACATTCAGTAGATGGTATCAATTTTTCATCAATGTATTTAATCCTTTTCTAAGTACGATGTAGTAGTTGGCATTGTATTTGAATATTTGCAACATTAATATTTTAGCATATGTTAGAGAGAAAGGAAATTCCTTCCCAAAGGTATTTGTCATTTTTATACTGACAGCCCAATACCTGAATATTAGCCTGTATATACCAGCACTTCACGTTTTACTAAGTCCCATTCAAAGAGTGATCTGAGTAATTTTTATATGTCCAGCTAATTTATCTTGACACCACATCTACCTGTTTTCTCCAGACGTTCACGATGCTGAGACAGTCTGTTACACCACACTTGTTCTGACAATATATTCCTGGACCACATTCCTAACTCAAACTGTACCCACTGTTAAACTCTGCTTTTAATCCAAGTTCACCTTGTCACAAGAAAACATCCAATGCTTGCTTTTTTGCATAGCTCTTTGCTAGTTAAAAAAACCCACAAACTACAATCAAAAAAACATAGTACTTAGAAATTGAAATCTTCTGTCATCTTGCAGTGTCTTGTGCACATTATGATTCATAAATTGTCTCTCAAAGCATCCTAGGTCTATAGAGTAAGCCTTTAAGTAAAAAAAAAAAACACAGACCAAATTTCCCAATTAGGGAAATTTATTAACAGTGTTAAAGTAGTGATTTCTTAATCTAGCTAATTAGAAGTGTCTTATGTTCACTTACACAAATTCACACCTTTGATATTCTTACTAAAACAACACATGGAATGGCTACTTCTTAAAACTAATA
This sequence comes from Phoebastria nigripes, assembly GCA_035582835.1. Lineage (NCBI taxonomy): Eukaryota > Metazoa > Chordata > Aves > Procellariiformes > Diomedeidae > Phoebastria > Phoebastria nigripes. The sequence goes on along the minus strand of JAYKAV010000797.1, from coordinate 12,287 downwards.
CCAGCAATTTGCTAATTTGGACAGAATTAACACATTTCAAAGCATTATATTAAAGTAAATGATTAATTTTCTACAGAAAGGAACTGTTTTCATATGGAAGCATATAAAACCTCTTTTCACCAGAGATCTCTAATTGTCCTTCATTCTTTGTTTGATTTTAATGAAACATGCATCCATTTATCAATCCAGAATGTAAAAGTATCTTCAGAACTCTCAACTCCATCCTGTTTCCCTATATTATGGGTGAAGATAAAGAGAAGACTGGTATGTGTGACGTTGTAGTGGGTGTCTGCTGTAGGTCACCTGACCAGCAAGAACAAGTGGATCAGGCCCTCTACAGACACCTGGAAGCAGCCTTACGTTCACAGGCTCTGGTCCTCATGGGGGACTTTAGCTACCCCAATATCTGGTGGAGGGAAAACACAGCAGGGCATAAGCAATCCAGGAGGTTCCTGGAGAGCATCAGTGACAACTTCCTGACTCAAGTGACAAAGGAGCCAAACGAGGAGAGGTGTTCTGCTGGACCTCATACTCACAAACAAGGAGAGGCTTACTGGGCATGTGAAAGTCAAAGGCAGCCTTGGCTGCAGTGACCATGAGATGATGGAGTTAAGGGTCCTGAGAGGAGGGAGGAGGGCAAAAAGCAAGACCACAGTGTTGGACTTCAGAAGAGCAGACTTTGGCCTCTTCAAGGATCTTCTCGGTAGAGTCCCATGGGATAAGGCCCTGAAGGACAGAAGGGCCCGAGAAAGCTGCTTAGTATTCAAGGATCACCTGCTCCAAGTTCAAGAGTGGTCCATCTCAACAAGCAAGAAATCAGTTGAAAATGCCAGGCCTGTGTGGATGAACAAGGAGCTCCTAGCCAAACTCAAACCCAAAAAGGAGGCATACAGACGGTGGAAGAAAGGATGAGTAACAGGGACTACATGGAAAATTATGAAAGATTAACAAGGAAATAAAGTTATGCCAATATACAGAAAGGATAGATAAGATGATTTAAGTAATTCTAGAACTAATTAACTTAACACTTTATTTTAGGTATATTAATAGAAATTCTGATATAGAATCAAATAAGGTATTAAAGTAAAGGAAAAGAATTCATAATAATCAGAATGGCTTTCTAGATAATATTACTTCTAAAAACCTGGCTCCTTTTTTGATGAGACTGACAAAGCTACAAATGATTGGACCATTGCTTAGCTCACAATTTAATGTCACAGTTGTGACATTTTGATTTTTAAAAAGTAGTATGTTTTAAGAAAAGCAGGGTTGTGGAGATGACTAAGGCATCAGAGCATCTGTCATATGGGGAGAGGTTGTGAGTATCAAACCTTGGAAGATGTTACCAAGAGGTTGTCCAAGTTGTGGAGTCTCCTCCCTTGGCAATGTTCAAAACCTGACTGTACATGGCCCTGAGTAACCTGCTTTAGTTGCCCCTACTTTAAGCAGAAGGGTTTGGACTACACGATCTGCAGAGGTGCCTTCGAATATCATCCATTCTGTGATTCTGTGAAAACTAGAAGATATTACATGGATTAAGTATTTGTCATGAATGAGTGGTTTAGAGGTCACTTAAAGAATCACCGTCAAAGGTATTAGCAGAAAGTGATTTTAATAGAAATTTAATTTCACTATGTGGATGAAGTATACAAAGGAAAATCGTGTTAGAATTGAGTTGGAATGATTTATACAGAGACCGAGGACAGAAAAGGGTAAGGGAGACCCTCCCGTTGAGTCATGAGGTTCAGAGAAGACCCCCTTGCTTTCTGAACTTCTGATGGMGCTTAGGTGCAGCTGGTTCCAATCTTACACTCCGACTTGGACAACGGTTTATGTCTAAAACAAAAGGGTAAGGAAACCCTCCCGCTGAGTCATGAGATTCAGAGTAGACCCCTTTGCTTTCTAAACTCCTGAGGGAATCTAGGTGTGGCTGGATGAACTCCTAGTCTCAGACTTGGTCAACGGTTTATGGCTAAGGGATTATATGTGTTTAGCAGCAGTCTAAGGTTCATTCACAGTTTTAAATAGATCATAAGATTTTAGCAGACTATATTTGCTAGCAGGTACCTCTATCAATTCACACACACATGCACACAGACACAGAGATAGATAAATATATAAAGGTATACCTGTTAAAAATTCCCCTCGAGTTCAGTGAAATATTCCCGTCAAATGTCTCGGCATTTCTCAACGGGCGAGGGTTGAGCCTCAAGGAGTGAACGGTTTCAGCCCAGGTCCCGTCGTCAGATTTCGGCAATGGTCCTCCAAACATCACCGGCTCGAGAGTTCATGAGCTCTGAGAGGCGTCCCACTCAGAGGGAGATGCTGGGCGCAGCTCACTGCGGTCCAGGAGAGCTCGAAGGGTCTCACTTAGGACCACTGTTTATAGGTTCGCAAGATGATTGGCTTTCGTCATCCATAAATTTCCATCCTGGCTACAGTCCCAGGTGGTAGTTACTAAAAATTCTCAAGTTTTCAGTAACAGTAATATCATTCCACTTCAGCTACGACTCAGAGAAGGGTATCAGGGGATGACACCTGGGCCAGGCAGTAGGAGTACGTTCCCAGCCTCAGCTATGCAGAGTTTCTGATATAGTCAAGGGGCGCTTAACCGTCTGACTCATTACACCAAGGCCAAGGTTTCATGGGAATTTCTGAGATCAACAAGTGACCCAGATCAACAAGCGGCCCAGGAGAAGTTGGGGCGAGGAATGCACCACCACAGTATTACTGGACTGACATATTTCAAAACACAGTTGTCTGTGGGAAATCGTGTTTGAATAGCGCTTTTCCTAGGGGGAGTCCAAACTGATTATTAAAACCAACAGTAATAACATTTTCATGAATGTTCTCAAAGTAAATATCAATTCACTGTTGATTACATTTGCAGATTACACAAAGATTGACAGAATGATAATTAATGATGAAGAGAGAGTAGTCATACAGGAAGATTTACATTGAAACATGAACTGGCCTCATTTAAAGAATAAAAAATAAAAAAAATCTACTAAGAATAACATATGAAAGTTGTAACTACAGACTAGGAAACTATCATGGAAAGCAGCGACTATAATAGGCTCTAGGCGTAATGTGATATCCTGCAACACTGCAGAAAAGTAGGCTAATCTTTGGAGGAATAAATAGAATAATAGTCAATAAAAGTAAGAAGGAGATTTTAGCTCCCTTATGACATTAATGAGTTTAGTGTGCACATTTTTAAAGGAAATTGAAAAGATTTTAAGAAACAATCAGAAAAAAAAAAAAGAAAAAAGTGCCCCAAAATAAATGTTTAACTTCTATAAAAAATAGCCACAAGAAATGATGAAATATCTGTGTTTTGGTATCTTCAAAATGTATGAGATGTTTTCCTGAATGTAGCTTTACTCACATATATGATCACAAGTTCCATACACATACTACTGAACAAAATAGAAGGCAAGAAGATACACAGGATATGGGATAAACAGACCTAGCTTCGTCTGCTCACCTTTTACTCTGTGCATCAACTTAGAACAGCTAGTAAAATCAATGTATTTTGTATGTAAATGTTATGAACCTTCTGAAAACATGAAAACAGTATTTTCAAATATAAGGTGAAAGATTTCTAATCAGAACAGGAAATTCTTCAAGCACTTTCCAATAAGAAGATGAAATAAAAAAGCCCCATGTCTTAAAAACCAGTGCCACTATGAAGCACTGTTTTAGGAAAGATATAATACAAACCATATACTCAGGTGAAATTCACATCAGTTTATTCATACATTGGTTTCAACAGTATAAAGACCATTATATAATCTAGTTCAGCTTTCTGAATATCACAACCTAGAGTATTTTACTTTATGAATCTTGTATTAACCTTAAGAACTGTGTTAGAGTAAAGCTTAAGTTTCAGAAAATATTTCATCTTAGTGTGACATTATTAAGAAATGGAGACCTCAGTGCACCACCTCCAATGGCATTTTTTCCAGTATTTCAATATTGTTTCCGTATTAAATCACTCTCACTTTGAAGAACAGGACCACATTTCTAAAATGACTGGCTACAGCTCTCAGCTTTTAGTTCTTATTACACTATTCTTTGCTGCTCTGAAGATACATTTTGCACCAAGGATTTTCTTTATCATGGGGAGGTTTATACTGCAACATAATCTCTTTAACAAATTAAACATAGTAAGCTTATCATAAGGGCATTTTTCCAGTTATTGAACAATTATATCATCACTTTAATATACAGTCCTCAAATCTTCAGTGTTTTTGCTGGAGATACCAAAACTTTAAACAACAGCTTAATATTGGTCTTCACATTTTATCAACCTGCTCACTGTTCTTGAATTGATCCATCCAAGATATGAATCACCCGGTCTCTCATAGCACTAAACTGAGTGCTTAAATTCTATTTATTGTCCAGCATGCCCCCTAAATCACTTTCAGAGCCTCTGCTCTCCAGTGTAGCGTTCAGTGTGCTGTTCAACAGGTTGTAATCTTCTGATTTGTTATTCTAGAGCTTATCTGGTAGGCAGTTTCTGTTGCTGCAGAGATCTCCCTGACTAAAAGTCACTGAGGGATCAAAGGATCAAAGCCACAGCTTCTACAGTATTGACTTCAACAGAAGGACCTTCAAAAAAATCAGACCTTCCTCTACCCTCTTCTTCTGGGGGTAGTTCTTGGGTATGCTGAAAAATTGTGAGCATGTAAAAKCATATGAGCTCAAGAATTTTCCCCATAATTCTGGAAAATCTTACAGTACCAAGGTGCATATTTAAAGTCTACAGTCTTCATTGTTAAAGGAATTATGATTCATTATTTTAATTCATAAATGTAATAAGTATAATTATACATCATTGCCAATTATTATCCTAATTCCACAGATGGTGAGCAGAGGCAGAGAGATAAACGTAAAAATAAAGCTTACCGAGGAAAGAGTAAGAAAACTTATTTTTCATGAAATTTTTTTCATTCAGTTAACAGAGTACTCTGGAATTTCAGCACGTGCTCAGTCAGTAACAGCAATCCTTTCAGACCATTATCTTTTTTCCTATCTTGCATAGTTCAGAGTGTGCTTCTCCAGTCTGCTCCGACTCAGAATTTCTGCCAGTCTTCTACCTTCATCTCCTGCCTGTACCAAGCTCAGGCCATCTCAGAAATCCAGTTACCATACTAGCAGATTAACAGCACAGAGGAGACAAACTGCCTTCTGTCACTTCTTGTGCAAAGCTTTCATTCTCTGTATCAAATGAAGAGAAGATACTGCTCATTTCTAGGCCAGAGGCTGCTTAGTCTGCACGGCATCATGGGTTAACATATTTGTGATGTTCTATCAAAAATTGGCTGAAAAAAGATGAAGTTTGACTTTTCCCATTCACAATTAGGAAGATTTTTATAGAGAGAGCCAACAGGGAGAAATGCCTTCTTTCAAATGTCAAGTTGTAACTTTGAAATACAGTATTGTTACAATTTATTAAAAACACACAAAAAAAAACCCAACCCCCCCCCCCCCATAAATCTCCTAAAAAAATTCTACATATTCTCCCCTACCATAATTCATGTAACAATGTTCAAGGATTGGGTTTGAATTTTCATAAATAAATGTAATTTAGCCTGAGACAGAAGTGCAGTGAAAAATTAAATCCAAATATTTGTTTAAAGAAAAGGTTATAAAATATGGAAAGAAAAAATATGCTAGTTTTATGTGGTCCTTCCAAAAAAAGAAAAGTATCAGACGAACTCAGCAATGAGCAACAGAAGTGGTTTCAAATGACAATAATTCAAGAACTTTGAGAACATGATTGAAAATGTTATGCTGGTATTACAGTATTATTAAGTAAATCATAAAATGCCACACAAGTTGGTTTTATGCTGAGATCATCTTTATTGTTACTGATGGGTTAATATTTAATTTCAATTATTGTTGTGGTTTAACCCGGCAGGCAGTCAAACACCACACAGCCGCTCGCTCACTCCCCCCTCCCCTCAGTGGGATGGGGGAGAGAATCGAAAAAAAAGGTAAAATTCGTGGATTGAGATAAAGACAGTTTAATAAAACAGAAAAGGAAGGGAAAATAATGATGATGATAATAATAATAATGATAGAATATACAAAATGAGCGATGCACAATGCAATTGCTCACCACCCACTGAGAGATACCCAAGCAGCGATCGCTACTTCCTGGACCACGCCTCCTATTTATATATTGAGCATGACATCACATGGTAAGGAATACCCCATTGGCCAGTTGGGCTAGCTGTCCCGGCTATGCTCCCTCCCAGCTTCTTGTGCACCTGGCAGAGCATGGGAAACTGAAAAGTCCTTGACCAGCAGACTACTTAGCAACAACTAAAAACATCAGTGTCTTATCAACATTCTTGTCATACTAAATCCAAAACACAGCACTAGGAAGAAAATTAACTCTATCCCAGCCGAAACCAGGACAGTTATATAGGTGACAATCTTTAATAATTACTAGCAATGACAGGAGTGAACTTCAAATAGCTCTAAATAAAATAGTAATGCTGCAATTATTCAGAAGCATAACAAAAGCACCTTTTTTAAATTCTCACAGGATTTATGCTCATCATTGTCAAATTTATGATTAACTAGAAATGCCACTACTATTACTTCATTATGTAAAATCCCTTATTTAAATGCCTGGCATAAAATTTGAATTCACATTTCATCTACAACCATTGGCCATAACTTTCTAACATTCCTATGGTTCTAAAATTACATGTTAATATTGAGGATAGTAAAAGGGAACTATAGTTTCAGAAAAGAGCATTCAGTTTAGCCAGATATCAGATAGCTAGGTGTATTCCCTCTTCACAGAGTTTAAAATGTTCAGTCTTTTAACTATAAAGATGATGTGGAAAAAAATGTAAGTCTTCTATGTGTCTATTTTTATTCCATTGTTAACAATAACTTTTGCAGATAACGTGACACTCTAATACTGTCACTCAAGACAGCATGGATCTTAACAGCATATTCCATACATCTATTTATGAGCATTTAGTTTAACATTCTGACATATTTTAAAGCCCACAGTTATTGAAATGGCAGTAAAATGTGCAATAAAAGAGCATCAGTTACATGAATGTAAATTAAAACACTTTCTCATAAAAAAATAAAGCAGTCTTGTTCGAAGTCACAACTTAGAGTGAGAAAAAATCAGCACATATTTAATTTGCAAGGGTACTTACTGCAGTTGCTCCACAACTGTCTGTAGTTACAGTGAGGAATAGTCCTCCTATATGATCTTTATGGATTTCCAGGCCTAAATTCCCATGATCATCTGGTCTCTTTTGTAGGAACCAAGGCTAATATTTTAACTGATACACAGTTAGAACATCATGAATTTCAAATTAATGATCCTGATATTTAGTGATACATGTCTGTCTATCTCTTTTTCCAATTGCCTCCTGTAAAACAATTTTGTATATAGTATCAGGTAAATTATTTGGCAGCAGAAGAAAAATAAAGAGTAGTTTAGTATAGGCTGAGTAATTCAATGAAAAAATAAAATAACAGCAGCAATAGTAAGGAGAAGAAGTAGCTAGAAATGAGAATTAAAATAACCAAGCAGTTTATCACTGAGGGATATAGACAGTTCCCTACCGCAGAATGTTCAGATACTATTAGGAAACTATTATTTGTGGCCAGAGCTGGGCTGTCTTCTCTTCAGCTCATACCAATATGTTCTAGTGCTCTTAGCTTGAGCTTGAAGATGTTTCAAAAGAAACTAACAACTCAACCTAAGTCATAGATTTGGGTTCACAACAGATAAAATAAAACAGGTTTAAGCTTTTCTCTGCTTGTCGTACTTTTACAACATCGTATTAAAACCACTTTTGCTAATACCTTTGACGGTGATTCTGTAAGCGTTCTAAATCACTCCTCCGCGACACTTTAGCAACAGTCTGGAAGATGAGTTTTCCTCATTTCTGATGATTGTGTTAATCACTAGGGTACCATCTGTGCTGCCACAAGTATCCTTCATTTTGAAATGGCTGTGGTTATTCCAATGGAAAATTGGATTTTATGAAGTTTACATTTATGAAAAACTTTACCAAGCACATTTCATAAGAAAATTGCCCACCAGTTAAGACAAAGTGCATCGTTTACTCACAGTGTCAGTTGCATATTTTGAACTGATTAATGCCCAAATAGCAGCTCAGCCTAGAAATATTCAAAGTTAAGTAAAAAAACCTGCTCTGTTGACTTCCACCTCTGGTTGTTTTTTTTTTTTTTCCCTWTTTTCCATCCAAGTAGAAACCACATTCTCTGACTTCCAAAGGCTGCCTGCAGAGGTAAAAAAAGGAAGTTCCCTCATCATGGTTGTCATACAACTTGCCAGGACTCTGTGCTTATGTGAATTCCTGTCTTGCTCTTCTTACTGTTTTCTTGTAAAGTTTCAGCCTGAGGGAGAACGCATTCTCTTTTGGGAGCCCCGCATAAAACTAGCACACAAGGGCTGCAGTAGGAAGCAATGCAGCAGTCCTCTACTCTCTTCCATCACATCCTCTTTCCCACTAGTACCATTTCCACTGTTGTTGGAGCAGCTAAAGAAAAATGTATTTAAAAGGGGTGATTTGCTCCAACTCCAACATTTGTAGATGCAATAGTCTGAGTTTGATAGAAAGAGACACAAGTGGGGCCAATATTTCAAAAGGTTGTTGCAATGAAGTGCTTTTGAGGAATGAATAGGTATAAGATGTCTGTGTGTCAGGGAAAGAATGAAGAAAAATGTTGAGTCAGGGTACAAAGCAACAAAGAATAATAAGCAGAGACCAATGAAATGGAAAATCATTAAAATTAATTTGTTAGAAATTGAAATGTTACAAGGGGGTTACAGTTTTCCAAAGGAAAAATTAGTTCACTTTGTATGTATTTTACCTTGTGTGAGTGTTACCATTTCATAGTTTTAACTAGAAGATAATTACTGCATACTACTAATTTCTAAATCAGCAGCACAAAATGTATGAGTAGATAGTAATTTTGTATGAGGAAAAATGGGCTGCTTGAATTTCAAATTTCAAGAATAAAAATGTGATAAGTAAAGAGCTATTTAAATTTTAAACTGGTATTGTAAGGCATGTCTTTGGAAAAGGTGCTCCACAGCCCCAGACAATTTGAGAGAAGATTAAAAAATGTCTGTAGGCACACGTTTTGCTGTGAATAGGTATTAACTCAACATAAGATAGTATATTATGTTTGTAATCAAAGTGTCAGGTGATTTTATTTGTACTAAGTCCTTCATCAGGTAGAGCTAAATGAGCTTTTGCCACTCTTGATAAGCAAGATGACAATTCCAAATCCATTGATATTTTCTACTAAGTAACTCCATTTTAGATACTAGCTTTTGACAAACACATGCAGCTAAGGCTAGGTAATAATAATAAAAGAATCATTAAAATAATCTCTTGTTCATTTGACACTCCTACCTCACAAAAGAAAGCATAGTATATTGTATTCAGAGGTGCCACTACACAGAATTCTCCTCCCTCTGTTCCCAAGACGAAACAGTATTATGTTTAGCAAGAGTTTATTGAGAATGACAGGTAGACACAGATCTCTTGCTACCTACTTGAGTCTAAGTGTCTATGTCTCCTGTGTGCAAACTGTGTAGGCAAAAGAGTTGTGGAGACACAGACAGTGTATTTCCTATCATTTATGCATTTACCCCAGAACTTATTTTTTAAGACATAAGCATCTTCCATCCTCTTTGTCCTGACTAGTCTGACAGACAACTGTGGAAAACTGATGTGCTTAGTTTAGGGACATGACCAGCCTGTAGAAGTAGCATATCTAAATCCCCTAGTACCTTGGGATTTGGGGATTTTCGTTTTTGTATTTTAATATGTATATTTAGTGTGCATTGTTCAGATAGATACATTAGTTAGTATAGTATACACTGTTTAGATCAGTTAGTATACATTGTTTAAATCTATAAAATGTTCCTTTCAAGCTAATGACTTTAGGTGGGGAGATATACTATTGATAATGGAAGAAAATACTAGCTGTAGACAACTAGATGAAAGGCTAAGACTAGCATGTTTATCTGAAGACTGATGCTTGTCATGACATTGAATAGTGTTTTTACTGACTTTTGCAGATGATTAGTAGACTTTGAAAAGTCTGAAAAGGATTAACTAATATTAGTTAACATGAAAGCTCGTTTTCTAAGACTGGCCTTTTAAAATAAGCTGTAAATGTTCTTTCAGAGTTAAAACTGCATGAGTTTTAGTATCAGAAAGAAAAGGAGGTGAAACAAATCTTAGCTTGTGGGTTCCCTCTGGATTTTGGTATGTACTGGATATCAATCAGATCAGAAGATGGATTTGACAGACATAAATTTATAAACAGCTGTTGGATTTTTAATCTTTTGGATTTCTTTAGTGGCCTCTTGAGAAACTGTAGTGTGATAAAGAGAACATTGACGCCGATGGAAAAATCTTACACTAAAATCAATAAGCTTGGGATGTGACCTATAGTTCCTGGACATATCTGAAAATCAGCTGGATGATATAACAAAAATACCCTACAAATGATATCTTTATTGCTTTTGTTGGATTTTTCTGTGTGTTACGCCACATTAAGATGTATGCCAGAGATCTCCTAAGATACTTCTTTTAGGACACATAGCTTCAAGACATCCAGGCGTGCTGACTTCAAAATGTTTATTCCTAACAGACATTATCTAATAACCTTTTGCATTGCCAGAGGATTAGAAAAATATTTCGTACACAAGGGAGACATGCATGTCATATTGCTACTTTTCAAAAACAATAATGTGTTTTTAACATAATTCTTAACATACTTTCTACTCCTTTTTAATAATGGACTAAAAGCTTTGCTACAACTTCTTCCTGCCTAATATAGGACTGTCCCCTTCCTTTTATCTTGTTGGAGTACCATGTGTGAGTAAACCAGTGATCCCCAACTTTTTCAAGCCAGGGAAAAAGATGTTGAGCAAGTAAGATGCTGTAACTAACAATACAATTTGTTTTTCTACAGTAACCTTTCTTTATGTTTATATATCATGAAGTTGTGACTAATATTACAGGATCTCACAGGTCACATGTCTACCACATCTGGGGAACCACAAGCATAAGCAGTCATAAGCAGAGTATCCATGAGCTACACAGTCATATTTCTTTTCTTTCTAGCATAATAAAACATAAATCCACTGCTAGGAGGTCAGAGAAATATTTTAAGAAATGAAAAAAAGTATTTCAATCCTCCAAACACATAGAACATTAATTGCAAATGTCCCACACTCTAGAAATTATTCTACCATGTMTTCCTTTGCTGTGTTTTAAAAGTGATATACACTTCTCTGTTTAAGCTTACTTTTAAGTAAAAATAGCTGAAATAGCTACCCCTTCACAACCCAGAATGAGGTGTATATATCTGAGGCAGGAGGATGTACGTATTTCTTTTCTTCTTGGTTTCCAATTCTTTAGCTTGGGTGGAATCCTATACAGTTGTATGGCTATTGAAAACATCACTAAAATTTCCCCATGCACTTTGTGGAGACCTAGAACCATAGAATCATGGAATCATAGGATCATAAAGGTTGGAAAAGACCTCTAAGATCATCAAGTCCAACCATCAACCCAACACCACCATGCCCACTAAACCATGTCACTACGCACCGCATATATACGTCTTTTAAATACTTCCAGGGATGGTGACTCCACCACTTCCCTGGGCAGCCTCTTCCAATGCTTAACCACTCTTTCAGGAAAGAAATTTTTCCTAATGTCCAATCTAAACCTCCCCTGGCGCAACTTGAGGCCATTTCCTCTCGTCCTATCGCTAGTTACTTGGGAGGAGAGACCAACACCCACCTCACTAAAACCTCCTTTCAGGTAGTTGGAGAGCGCGATAAGGTCTCCCCTCAGCCGCCTCTTCTCCAGACTAAACAGTCCCAGTTCCCTCAGACGCTCCTCATAAGACTTGCTCTCCAGACCCTTCACCAGCTTCGTTGCCCTTCTCTGGACACACTCCAGCACCTCAATGTCCTTCTTGTAGTGAGGGGCCCAAAACTGAACACAGTAGTCAAGGTGAGGCCTCACCAGCGCCGAGTACAGGGGGACAATCACTTCCCTACTCCTGCTGGCCACACTATTTCTGATACAGGCCAGTATGCCATTGGCCTTCTTGGCCACCTGGGCACACTGCCGGCTCATGTTCAGCCGGCTATCAACCAGCACCCCCAGGTCCTTTTCTGCCAGGCAGCTTTCCAGCCACTCTTCCCCCAGCCTGTAGCGTTGCATGGGGTTGTTGTGGCC
>JAYKAV010000796.1:0-38455 GCA_035582835.1 Phoebastria nigripes | reverse complement strand
GTGTCTCCCTAGAATTGCCAGGGTGACAGCATTCTTTTTCCAAATATTCTACTAATTTTTCAGGATTTTGCACTTGTTCAGGGGTGAAGTTCCAAAACACTGGGGGTGCCCACCGTCCTAGGCATTTGCCCGTGCTATCCCACACACCCTGCCACTCATAACTATCCAGCCTTGGGGCAGATCTCTGCATGATATTCTTGAATTGCTTATTAACCTTAAACAAAAGAAATAATGCCCAATGCCAGCGCTTTAATAACAAATCTCCCCGGCAAAACATCCCTAATCACTGCAGAGCACAGCAGACTGCAGAAACCAMCACCAATCTTTAACATGTACAGCAAAAACAAGAGCATGRTGCAGGTCAGATAAACYAAYATKGTKDCCAACAACTGYTAACAGATATAAATTCCTTAATAYGCTCTAGTTARTCTGTTGTTATCTCAAACCCTTCGTGCCCCACGTTGGGCGCCAAAAAGGACTGTCGTGGTTTAACCCTGGCAGCACCTAAACACCATGCAGCCGCTCACTCACCCCCCCACTCCGGTGGGATGGGGGAGAGAATCGGGAGGGTATGAGTAGGAAAACTCGCGGGCTGAGATAAAAACAGTTTAATAATTGAAATAAAACAAAGTAGAACAGTAATAGTAACAGTGATAACAACAACAACAACAACAATACACAAAGCAGGCGATGCACAATGCATTGCTCACCACCCGCCGAACGGAACGAGAGCCCGGGACCCAGGCCCCTCCCCCCTTAGGTTTTCTACTGAGCATGACATCACATGGTATGGAATACCCCATTGGCCAGCTGGGTCAACCACCCCGGCTATGCTCCCCCCGCCAGCTTCCCATGCACCTGGCAGGGCATGGGAGGCCGAAAAGTGCCCGGTGCAAGCACCACCCAGCAGCACCCAAAACATCARYGGGCCATCAACGCTCCTRTTATACCAAACCCAAAACACAGCACACCCCCCCCAGCTACTGGGAAGAAAGTTAACTCTGTCCCAGCCRGAACCAGGACACAAAGGCTGTATGTTTGAAGGTGAAATTGCATTTTCTTTTTAGTGTGGCGTGGTCAGTGATTTTGGAGGAGTCTAATGTGCTTGTGTTTTACACAACCATTTAATACAACTTGGTGATTAGATTCAGACTGCACTGGGGTTAGATATAGCAACTGCTGTCAAGGCAACAGAATTAAGACTATGAAACACTAAAGATAGATGAGACTGTGATCAGAGTCTACTTTAAAAGTCAGGATATTAGAAAATGCCATTACAAAATGAAGTTCAGGAAAGAGAATGAGACATGATGGGAACAAATCTGATCTGGAGTGCTTGGAAGTATTTAGGAGGAAGGAGCAAGGATCTGGAGCAACAGTGAGTGGCAAAGCGAACAGCACAGAGCAGCTTCTAGTTGTTGGAGGCTGCTTCAGATACCCAACTAGTCAAATGCCAGTCGGGTTCAGTAGTCAACCCTTGGCTCCCCCCAGCTTGATCAGATGAGGAAACCACTGTTCCCACAGGCTGGCTAGCTGCAGGGGCCCCTGCCGACTCTGATCCTCATGCTGGGAGGCTGGCAGAGCGCAGAAGAGGCGAGGGCAGTTCCTGTACACCGGGACAGGTTGTAAATGGCCACCAAGCTGCAGAAGTGACCTGTTCAAAAAGGCGGGGGGTGAACCAGGGAGATATGCAGTGCTACCATTCAGGGTCTTCCCAAGTGGCATAGGAAGAGAAGGAAATAGCAGCCACCATGGCAGTACACTCAGTACATTGCTTTGCTATACAGGCTAGAATTAAAAGCCTATTTTTGCTCCAATTTCTTTCATATAATACTTATAAATCAGCATAAAGAGAGCTGCAAAATTAGTCACATTCTGTAGCAATTGTTATAGAGGTGAGTACACAATCATGCCTTAAAATAGCCATGATTTCTGACACGTCTCCATATCCTGATTTGAGCCATTTATTTCTTGAAATCTCAACTTTAGGGAAGGTTGAGTGCACTCTCAAAACTGTAAGTTAGGGTATCTTTTCTATCAGTCTTTTTTTTCAAGCTTTCTGTACCTGAAGGCAAAATGCATAATGTGTGTCTCTGCGTAGAGATATAGAGATCTGATTGCATTYTATTTTTTAACCCATCTGGTGCCAGCATTTTGTAGTTGTATGGAGCCTGCTGAAGTGAGAAAGGACAGCAAGCTGAGAGTAACCTTGGAAGGAGGTGGTTGACAAGAGCAGGCAATGCCCGTGGGATTTCACAGTACAGAGAAATTCAGTGAAGAAATTCCTATACCAGCTGTGTTGTGTGAAGGGAGATCAGTGACATTCAAGCAGAGAGAAGCTCTTAGCTCTGCCATACTTAGGTTAAGACAACTCAGCCCATGCCTTTCCTTCCCTCCTTGTTTTGTAATACGATGCGTGACACTGTCCTCCACAACARAGCTGGTGTGGCTGTTTTCATAGGGTTTTAGAGCAGGATCCAGATCACTGGGATGTAAACTTGTTGATTCTTCCAATGACTCCCCTCCAGGTGAAATCCCATGAAACATTTGAAGTGAGAAATTGAGTTCCTGGGGGAAAGGGGTTGAGTGCGATATAATTTTCACGTTTCTTCTCCCACCAAGACTGAATATGAAATACAAAATAAAGGCCAGGTCCTCTGTCAGGGAATATGGGGAGCCAAAATGGTCATTACTGAAAGGGGCACTTCTGGCTGCCCACCAGATTAGACGGGTGACATCCAGTCAGGATAACACCACAACCAAGAATCAATCCAATTAAAAACAACCTGAATGTGGACAAAGGACACTTTTCGAGTAAATTAACTACTACTGTAGCCTGGTACCATCCCATGCAGACTGGCTTTGGTGATCTCACTGGCCCTGGCTAGCAAACAGAAGTAGAACCGTCCTGTGTCTTAAAAGTGTCTTTTTAAATTGTTGGTCCTAAGTGTTCTGTTGCAACACTCCCGTGTTGTTTTTCCTAAAGAGTGATTCTCCAGTCCCACATCCAGTGAGATTTTTTTGGACATTGATTTCTAAGTATGGAAGCTCTTGAGCAATCTTTCCAAGATGTTACATCAGTTGATCTCCAAATACTGCTCAGGTTAGGGTGCCACCATAGTTATATCCTAGACCCACAATTTGCCTCAGATAATCTAGTTCCATTTAATATGACTGCTTTTATTCCAGCTGCCCCTGCATTAAAAGGAAGCATCTCTCCAGCCCTGACATGGAATGTAATATTTTCATCTGGATGAAAATGTACCTGCAAAATGCTAGCTAGAGCGAGGCCCTAACTCATGCAGGTTTAAATGAAGAAATACCCTGTAGGTTGCCATGCTGCCTTTTTCCTTCAGTTCACAAGGTCTCTGCTCTCATTGATTTCAGGAGAAACAAGGAAACTATGCTGCGTATGGGAACATTGATCGGTCTGATGATTTTTTTTTATATTATGCTTAAGAGCTGCTGACATGTGCAAAAACATTTTACTAGGTGTGATCAGGAAGAGAATTGTCCCTGCCCTCCAGCATGGTCCAGCAATTACCTCCAATAGCAAAAACTGTAAGTTAATCACAGTATTTGCAAACTCAACCTCATTGTTCATATGCTGAATCTTTTCCAGCAGAGTGTTATCCATTGAAATTGAGAGTTTACAGGAAGTTCATTTGAGGCAGGCATTTCTTACTGGTAAGAATACTCTAATTATTATTTTCTAATTAAATTAGGCTTTTTAAAAAGGTTAACCATGACATTTTAATAGCTTCAGCTCATATTGATATTCTGAGGACACACTTCAGCTCAGCCACTTGTGACTGAAAAGGATGTTTTTCCAATTAAGAAATCTCTTTTTAAGGGCTTCTCCTAAATGACATCTATTTTACAGAGGGATGTAGACTAGAATATAATTTGTTTCCCTGGCTGCACAATCTCATAGTTCAGCAGGTAGCCCTTTCAAATATTTTTATTACGAAATTTTAACCTTAATGCCACAATGAGTTTATAGTGTCCAACACACAAAAATAAAGAATTTAAAAAATTATTATTAACAGTTAGTTGTAGTCAATCCATGCAGATTTCTTTCTAATGCATCAAGGCAAATCCTGAAGAAATCCGCTGAAGTTTTATAGACATACTGGATTCATTAAGCAGTGTATCTGATACTTCAGAATATTGTATGCAGTAAGTGCAGTGCTGCTGGATTACAGTTAGGGATTTCTTTCATTCTGTCTTTACTCTACAAATTGTACGTGGGGACCCCTACATGGATTTGGACTTGAAAAAAAGACAGGAACTATACCAGGAGGCCTACAAATAAATACATGTCAAAACTGTGTATGAATACAGCCAGATGAGGGGGTAAAAAAAAAAGTAATGAAACAATATTAGTCACATTGATAGCCAGTGATATCAACAAAGCAAAAGCCAAATAACTCTTTTTCATTCTTTGGAAGTTTTCCAGTGAGTTTGAAGAAGGAGTCTGAATGGGAATGATTTGGTACTTCTGCAGATGTGTCCAGTGAATTCGTATCAAGTACAAGGAGCATAAAAAGAGAAGGAAGAAAACATTTAAAAACTGGGAGGACAATGTGGGACATTTGGCAATGGGAGCTGACTTCTCAGCACAGAAAGGTAATAGGGCTGTGATTGTCCATGAGGGGTAATAGTCCCTGAACATGAGGACAAATAGTTTATCTTTGTTGAAATAGAGAAAAAGTACTGGAGAAAGGCAGAGCAAGGAGTGATGTTAACAAGTGTCAGACCAAAAATAAAAAGAAGGTCTTGTGGCTGTATTTCATCCTTCACTTGGTAATTGGTGGCAATTATCAGGCCAAAATTAAATTGAATAATACTGATTCCAAACAAATTTTGAAAGGTCAAAATCAGAAAGAAGTATTTTGATTGCACTGAATGTTTGTGTCTGAAGCTATGTTTTGTTAGTTTAATTTTGTATTACACCTTGAAGATAGTTGCTGTTACTGAAACTTGGTGGGACGAATCCCATGACTGGAGTGTGGCTATTGATGGCTACAGGATGTTCAGAAGGGACAGGCAAGGAAGGAGGGGCAGAGGGGTTGCCCTCTACATCAAGAAATGGATAGAGTGTGAAGAGCTGTCTCTGAAGAACAGCCACAAGCAGGGTGAAAGCTTATGGGCAAGAATTAGAAACCGAGGCAACAAAGGGAACCTTGTGGTTGGTGTCTACTACAGGCCACCCGATCAAGGGGAGCCTATTGATGAAGACTTCTTACTCCAGCCACAGGAGGCATTGCGCTCGTGGGCTTTCCTCCTGCTAGAGGCCTTCAACCACCACAACATCTGCTGGAAAAGTAGCACGGCAAGCTGTAGGCAATCCAGGAGACTCCTGGAGTGCATTGAGGATAACTTCTTAAGCCAGGTAATAGACAGCCCTACCAGAGGGGATGCGATACTGGACCTGATGGTCACCAACGCAAGTGAGCTAATTGGTGATGTCAAGATTGGAGGCAGCCTGGGCTGCTATGGTCATGCACTGGTGGAGTTTGCAGTCCTGAGGGATATGGGTCAGGTGAAGAGTGAAGTCAGGACCCTGAATTTTAGGAAAGCAAACTTCCAGCTGTTCAAGGAGTTAGTCAATGGGACCCCCTGGGAAACTGCCCTTAGGGACAAGGGAGCAGAACAGAGCTGGCAGATCTTTAAGGATGCTTTCCATAGAGTGCAAGAGCTCTCGATCCCCAGGTGTAAGAGATCAGGAAAGGAAGGCAAGAGACCGACATGGCTGAGTTGAGACCTGCTGGTCAAACTAAAGGGCAAGAAGGAAATGCACAAGCAGTGGAAGCAGGGACAGGTATCCTGGGAAGGGTATAGGGACCCTGCCCAGTTGTGTAGGGATCAGGTCAGGAAGGCCAAGGCGCGGCTCGAGCTGAACTTGGCAAGGGACGCAAAGAATAATAAGAAGGCCTTCTACAGGTATGTCAGCCAGAAAAGGAAGGTCAAAGAAAGCGTACCCCTGCAATGAACACAACTGGCAAACTGGTAACGACGGACGAGGAGAAGGCTGAGGTACTCAACAACTTTTTTGCCTCAGTCTTCACTGGCAAYCTCTCTTTCCACATCTCTCGAGTGGATGGACTGCAAGACAGGAAACTGGGGGAGCAAAGTCCCTCCCACTGTAAGAAAAGATCAGGTTTGTGACCACCTGAGGAAACTGAACATACGTAAGTCTATGGGACCTGACAAGATGCATCCCAGAGTCCTGAGTGAATTGGCTGATGTAGTTGCTAAGCCACTCTCCATGATATTTGAAAAGTCATGGCAGGCAGGTGAAGTCCCTGGTGACTGGAAAAAGGGAAACATTGCACCCATTTTTAAGAAGGGTAGAAAGGAGGACCCTGGGAACTACTGACCTGTCAGCCTCACCTCTGTGCCTGGGAAGATCATGGAACAGATCCTCCTGGAAGCTATGCTCAGGCACATAGAGGACAGGGAGGTGATTCAAGTCCGCCAGCATGGCTTCACCAAGGGCAAGTCCTGCCTGACAAACCTAGTGGCCTTCTATGATGGAGAGACTACATCAGTGGACAAGGGAAGAGCTACGGATGTCATCTATCTGGACTTCTGTAAGGTCTTTGACACAGTCCCCCACAACATCCTTCTCTCTAAACTGGAGAGATATGGATTTGATGGGTGGACTGTCCGGTGGGTGAGGAATTGGCTGGATGGTCGCATCCAGAGGGTGGTGGTCAACGGCTTGATGTCCAGCTGGAGATCAGTGACAAGTGGTGTCCCGCAGGGGTCCATATTGGGACCAGTACTGTTTAATATCTTCATCAGTGACATAGACAGTGGGATCGAGTGCACCCTCAGCAAGTTTGCAGACAACACCAAGCTGAGTGGTGTGGTTGACACGCCTGAGGGACGGGATGCCATCCAGAGGGACCTGGACAAGCTGGAGAAGTGGGCCCATGTGAACCTCAGGAGGTTCAACAAGGCCAACTGCAAGGTCCTGCACCTGGGTTGGGGCAACCCCCGGTATCAATACAGGCTGGGGGATGAAGGGGTTGAGACCAGCCCTGCTGAGAAGGACTTGGGGGTACGGGTGGATGAAAAGCTGGACATGAGCCGGCAATGTGCGCTCGCAGCCCAGAAAGCCAAGTGTATCCTGGGCTGCATCCAAAGAAGGGTGGCCAGCAGGTCGAGGGAGGTGATTCTGCCCCTCTACTCTGCTCTCGTGAGACCCCACCTGGAGTATTGTGTCTAGCTCTGGAGCCCTCGGCATAAGAAAGACACGGACCTGTTGGAGCAGGTCCAGAGGAGGGCCACAAAAATGATCAGGGGGGTGGAACACCTCTGCTATGAGGAAAGGCTGAGAGGGTTGGGGTTGTTCAGCCTGGAGAAGCGAAGGCTCCGGGGAGACCTTATTGCAGCCTTTCATTACTTAAAGGGGGCTTATAAGAAAGATGGGGACAGACTTCTTAGCAGGGCCTGTTGCGATAGGACAAGGGGTAATGGTTTTAAACTAAAAGAGGTTAGATCCAGACTAGATATAAGGAAGAAGTTTTTTACGCTGAGGGTGGTGAAACGCTGGAACAGGTTGCCCGGAGAGGTGGTAGATGCCCCATGCCTGGAAACATTCAAGGTCAGGTTGGACGTGGCTCTGAGCAACCTGATCTAGTTGAAGATGTCCCTGCTCATTACAGGGGGGTTGGACTAGATGACCTTTAAAGGTCACTTCCAACCCAAACCATTCTATGATTCTATGATTCTGTGATTCTATGATTCTATGATTTTTGTCTTCATTCTAGTTCACAGCAAAGCAAAAGTGAGTGTCAACTTATGACTTAGGTTCCCTGTACAACAGAAATACCAGCCAGGTGTTATGAGCAAAGCACCATCCTTACATTTAGATAAGAAAAAACTCTAATGACAGTGACTTGTCCTAGGACTAGGCAAAGGGCTTCCTTATCTAAAATGGTACTCCAGAACAGACTTGTAATGCACTACTAGACAGCACGGAGAGCTTGGACTGTGACTACCAAGGTTGTATACCTGTCGCTTGGGAAATTTTCATGAATGCTGCCTTTGGTCGGAAAAAACAAATGACTCAAATAACTTACTTAAGTACCCTAACTTAACTATAAACAACAATATAACTTTTAAGAACCATTTGTTTGTTTAACCAAGCTTAAGGAGAATGGATATTTTATTTACAGGAGTTTTAAAGGTTTTAAATGACAAATTGTTCCATATTGAAATATTCTATGACATCATTGTACTTTGGAAGGAAATGTTTTGAAAGACATTAACTAGTACCAGGAACAACAAACCAGCTGAGAATTTTATTTCATTATATCTGTGTGTGATTTGGTTTTGTACCACTGCTCAAACTGTTTTTCAGTAGAAAGGAAAGAGGAAGGAGGAACTCCTTGACAGGACAAAGGAGAAAGAAATGCTGTCCAAAAGTCTCCGTTAACCTAAAAAGCAGAAAATGATCAGAATCATGAGATACTTGTTAGCTGACTTTGGAATCAGCAGTGCCTGGAGCTGATTATTTCTGGCTCTGTCAGAAGGTCTAGCTGTAGTGAACTGAATTACTGTAGATGGTTTCAAGGGATAAGGAAAGATAAATGAGCCAAACAAAAAAGGCCTGCAGAAAATTAAATGAAAACACAGACTATGTGTTCTAATACAAGATCACTGCTAAAACTGACTGCAAAGGAAATAATGAATTTGTTAGAACAAACACAGGGGCACTAAGTGTTATTGCATCCAAATAATGTTTACATAATTTTCTTCTATAGAATAAAAAGAGGTAGTGACACCATACATACAAACTATGTTCCTGTTTCAACTTTGAAGGGTATTTAATCTTTTGTTCTGCTAATCAGGCAAGATTTAAGCAATTGCACATCGTACTGCAAAGACAGTCATGCAATGATCTCTGAATTATGTAGTTGTTTATTACTTTTCATAATAAGGGATGTTGATTTGCTTTCCTAGTTTGTGCTAACTAACAGAAAATCTCTGAGTACATATTCCTGTAAAGGATGGAAGTAATTTTGTTGAAAATACTGGCAATAAATGGCAGAAATTGCAAATCCAAGGCAATATATGCATGAAAAGAATACTAGGAATAAAAGACCCACAAGCTCAAAATAAACTGTTAAAATCATAAAGAACACATGAGCCAGAGCATGTAAAGCATATTATCTAACCATCTGGTATAAAACGCATGTAAAAGAGTTGGAGGTCAAAATACCTAATGTTACTAAGCCTTCTGCAACCTGGCGGTATGAGATGAACAGTGAGAAGAGAGCTTGGTGACACCCTGGTCTCTGAATTTAAAGTAACAGTTTTGCTCATTTATTTTCAGATGTGACACACGCAGTACCTTATAATCTCCTTTTGAAGCTCACTATTTAGTCTAGCAGGCAGTTAGGCACCCCAAACTTTATAATGTACTCATTAACTTGCTTACCAATGGGTCAGTTTTACTGGCAATAAAAACATATATAAACATATTTATGAACTTTGCACTCTTCTTACTCAGTCCTCCTGCATTCAGTGTGCCCCAGTGACTGAAGGGAAAAGGGAGGATTTCACAGGTAGCAACAAGGTAATAGGAATAACCTATGGAGCTGACCCCCTTTCCCTCTCCCAGCTGGCTGATGCCCAGCTGTCTGCACTGTACAGAGGACACAGAGCAAAGACAATTTTAAATTACACGAGATAGGAGGGATGAATAAATGTATCTCCTTTTYCATCATTTTAAGTAATATGTGACAAGCAGATCTGTTGCCCCAAGAATGCTTTTTTTTTTTCCTCTTTCCTGTTTCGTTGGCTTAAAGCAGCAACAAACGTGGGGATCCAGTCCAGGACTTTGGACAAGATGACCCCCAGAGATCCCCTCCAACCCCAACCATTCTGGGAGTCCGTGACTTTCACTAGCAGGGAGGAACTGCAGCTTTGTGTTATGGTCCCAGGCAGAGGAATAGAAGAAAAAGAAAATGGCACGAGTGGGCATCACGTCTGGTGTGCCAACTCTGATTTACCTCAGAGTGGTGGTACAGAAGTGTCCCAGGCCTGGGAGCTGTATAGCACTCATCTGCACCCACTCTACATCTCTTGCCAGCTGGTTATAGCTGAACTAGATTGAGGAGAGAGCAGTTAATCTCACGTAATAAATATACRATGAGAAATATACCCAGTGTCAGAAAAGATTTTGGAATTTGGGAGATGTGGGTGAAGGGAAGGAAAAGACAAATACAGAGAATAGATAAACTATTTTTCCCTCAGAGCTTCTGCACCTACAAGAGTCCCTTTTCAGTTTCTTTCAAAAACTGTGCCTTTACACTGCTGTGATTTAAAAGGCAAAAGAAGCATAATTATTTTTTCTTATGCTAAGCCTAAGGAAAAGTAAAATTAATTGTCCAAATCTGCCGCAGGCATCCTATGTCTTCTACCAGGCATAAAGCGGTCTCCTGCATTCAACACTTTAACATAACGCTCTTTTTCTGTGAGTAATTGAGGGAAGGAGTGATTAGGATCTCTTGGTGAAATTGTGATGATGATAAATGATGATCACTAATTATGATGGGGATTTCCATGAACAGATCTATTAATGCTAATATGACTTCCTTCTACTTCCAGCAAAGGAAATCCATCTCCTTCTATCAAAAAGTCATCTGCTAATTTCCTATATCAGGACCCTAACAAGAGCCTCCTGTTCCTCCGCTTAGTGTATGTATGAGGGAGTTATTCTGACCCTTAATATTGCTCAGTTGATTAACTGGAAAACAAAAGAAAGGGATGGACTCCTAAATGTCTAATTAGCTTCTCCTCCTCAGCAATTTTGAACAAGTCTATTTGCAGCACATTTAGCTTATAGCAGCTGTTGTTCAAGGATGTTTATTTGAATGTGTCAAGCAAGTCTGTATGTCATTCACTTGTTTTGTGAGGTGGTTTTTCTTGTAAGTGTTACCAGGATCTTTCAGCATTTGCATGATTCCCATTGTGGTGTTGAAGGTTATAGAAATCTCTCAGATAAAGACTTTTTTATTTTTTGTGGGCTGATTCTCCTGTGTTATTTTCCTCTTTTCTCAACCGCTGTTTAAACTGAGGTAGATGAAGTAGCTGGAGGTGTTGGGAACAGCTTTAAGTTTGCTATTTGGAAATGAAGTTGTCTGTTCCTTTTCTCCAAATAAACAGCAACTAAAGACACCAACACCTAAATACAATAGACACCTTTCAATGAGTTAAATTCCATCTGAGATCACATTTCTCTAAATTTAGGAATCATATCCATTGAAGAAAAATGATTGGGGATTTGATTTTTGGAAAAGCTGAGCATTTCCAAGTCCAGAAGGAGAGGGAACATGATTTAGCAACACTGAGGCTGCCTGTAGCACTGAGCAGTTACGTTAACCAGCCTCTGACTGCCTAAAAAGCTGGCATTTCTGTGCAGAGTGACTATCTTAAGACATTACGTTGTTGAAACTCCCTGATTCTCCATCGCTCTGATGGGGAGTGGGGAAGGCACACTGGCAGGGCTTGTTCCAGTTACTGCTTTCTGTCAGGGCTGGTGGCAGACCGCATCTATAGCTTGCTGTTGCAGTCAGAGTCAGATTAAATTTTAGTCAGTCAGTGCAGGAGTCCTTCCCCGAACTGCAGGCTCTGTGCACTCCCGGCAGGGAGCCAGGTTCTTTCCCAGCCCCAGTGGAACTGGTGACGCAAGAGCAGGTCACACCTGGCATCTTTGGCCACCTCTGCAGCCAGCAGACAACCACAGCCCTTTTTGTGGTGCAGCGCAAATATCCTTAAATTCTCTTACTCTGTTAGAGCTTTAGCCCTCTGCTGTGTTGGAATTGCTGCACCTTCCCCATTTTGAGAAAGCCGTTGCAAAGGGGCTTCAAAGGCAGCTGGTGCATATCCTGAAGGGAAATGGCAGATGAGCTCCCTGGACATGCCTTCCTGATGGGACTTTACTGGTATGAGAAGACAGTGTCAGGAGCTGGGCATGCCTGGGTCTGCGAGGGAGGCCAGATAAGGGAGCTGAACAAAACACTTAGACACTGGCCTTGGGATTTCCTTCAAAGGCAGTGTAGACAAACCCTGTCCTCCTGGAGACCTGTATTGAATTCTTGAGGACAAATATCCTCAAAGTCCATTTGATTGTTTGTTACTGTTTTAAAGTGTTGCAGAAAAGTATGTATCTTACTCCTACAATTTAGCAAGGTCATAAAAGTGCTGTAATCTCAGGGGATCTCCAAAAATGAAAGGAATGAGAGCATGTTTATTAGATTTGCTAATGACACTAATCTGCAAGGGACTGTGAGCATGTTGGAGGACAGGATTAGAATTTAAAGTGATTTTGACAAATTGAAGGTATAGTCTGAAATAAATAGGAGGCTATTCACTGGGGATAGATATAAGGAACTGCATTTAGGCAGGAATAATCAGCTGCACAAATGAAAGAGGGGAACAACTATTTAAGTAACAGATCTTTATTTGTACACAAACTGAGTGCAAGTCAACAACATCGTGTCCTGCCTTTCCCCCTCCACCAAGCAAACCCAAGAACAGATATCCTGCAGTGAATAATGTAAACCTCAACCTGTGGGGATGTGCAGTTATACTCCTTCTTTTCTTGGGGCCAGCAATGCCTCAGCTGGACTGCTGTATCCCACTGGAGTACTGCCTCAGTCCAATAAAATGTTTGAAGTGAGAGTACAGAGGATTCAAAAGGATTCAAATGTTGGATGGTCTAGAAAATGTTACTTAAGAGGAAATAGGTTAAATTAATTGTTTTTAGTCTTCACATATATCAAAGTTGCTATGTGTATTGTCTTAAAATAATTTGTGAAAAATAATTAAGAAAAGCAAGCTGTGGTCTGTGGTTTCATTTGACTAGATCCTGCACCTACAATCGGAAATGTCTAAAGGTATTTTTGCAAGGAAAAGGTTTAAAACCACCGAGCTAGAGACTGGAAGCTGTTTGTAATGGTTTGGAGCAGGCTGCCTGGGAATGATGTGCAGTCTCTATCTGGGGACATCTTTAAGGGCAGGTTAGATGACCATCTGCCAGGAATGACACAGACACAGATGTAGCTGATCTTTATTCAGGTAGAGGGGTGATTTGGATGGTTTCCTGAGGTCTTTTCCAGCCCCAGCATGAGCCACGCCTTTGGGAGATGAAGGCAGGAAAAGAACTCTGAGATTGCGAAGAGCAACTGAGCTGCTGGTTCTTGACATTGCTTCAGAATACATGGCTTTCAGAGGTATTTCTTTCCCACTTTTCTGACACAGTTCCTTCTGCATCTTCCCTCTTTCTGTAAGTCTTTTTTCCTTGCCCTTTTTATCATTTCCACCTATGCCTTCTTCCTCCCTTTTTCTCTCCTCCCTGAATATACAGGAGCAAATGAAGTTGTCCCTCAGCTGAGAATAAATTCAAAATGACGACTTCACTGCTGCTCTAGCAGGTATTGTATTGCCCCTCACCTTGACCCTTCTCTAACTACTGGCTCTTCAGGGATGCTTCACCATGCTGCTCAGTGTGTTCTCATCTCAGTGTTTGTGGAGATATGCAAATACTTTGGCTGTACAGGTGAATCAATCGGAGATTGATTGTAGATAAACCATTTTGACCCGATGCAGAATTTATCTGAATATTCAATTACAAAATACTGTCACTATTAATAAAGCACTACGTACAGTTCAGGAAGACACAGGCTGAAGAACAACAGTGTGCAGCTGCACACATGCAGCTCTTTTTGCCAGAGATTGAATTCTGCACAGAAAAAAATCAGAGTTGAGTTGCACACAAAATTGGGAGTGCAGGTAAGAGCAAACCCCCATTAGACAAATTCAGGGATTAGCACCTGGTGCAGAATCATGGCATTTCTTCAAAAGAGACACCTTCCCCTACGCTGTCACACAAACAGAAGGCACATGACTTAGCTAGGCCATGGATCTTGAGTCAATTTGGAGCTTTAACACTTAATTGATGTATGGCCTTGGGCAAATTGCTTCTTCACTTTGACCTTTCCAAACTTCTGTTTCTCTTATTTATGCTGCAAATGCTTTGATTTTGACAAAGCCCCATATTATATGCTTACACTGCATCTATTGCAATGGAATCACATCAATGTCAGCCCTGCTACACATAACTCTAATTGTACTGATGGGGGGAGAATTTGAGGTTTGATACCCTTTGACAGCTCACTAATTATGAGGAAAAATGGTGTGTTTCAAAGGCAATAAATGTTTGCACAGAACATTTCTCATAGAACATTTCTCTAGTTGCTAGTTTGGTCTGATATTTAGGACCCAGGAATTTTAGAGAGCTCACTGAGAGTCCAAATCATTCTTTTAGGAATATAACTGGTGTATAGATTAAATATATGCTGGTGGCTTATGTGCTTAGTATTATTTATGTATGTATTTTTTGCAAAGAAAAATCCCATTTGACACAGCCTTAATTACAATAATTCAAATCTCTGGTTTTGTTAGCAATAATACTGCAAGCTGTATTAGCAGAAAATGCCACCTATAACACTGGGGATTTTAGCCGGAAACAATATACTCCATCTTCATTTTATCTTTCAGCACTGAGTCGTTTTTAAATTACTCAGCTGTGCAAACTGTAGGCAAGAAAAGCAAAACCAACACCCGCCCTCTTGAGAAATAAACACCAAACCCTCTAGATAGGGATATAGCTGACATTTACCCAGATGGTGCATGGTAGCTCAAGATATTTCTTGTATTTATCTGCTTATGAAAAAACAGAGCAAGGGGATTCCAGTGGGGAAGATTCACTTAATACACAAAAATAATTTTAATAGACATTAATTTTTACTGAAGTGTGTAATTTCAGTACATATAAACATGTAGGTGCCCTAAATGCATCCTCCCTTGAATACGAAGAATAGATAGAAAAAATTCCAAGGCAGCAGCCACGGTAGACAAACAGAAGTGGGATGCATTATTTACACATACTAGTTGTGAGTATGAGTTGTACAGTGAGCTAATTAGATTTCAGTATTGAGCAATACTTTGGAGCTCTTTTTCATAAACTTCCCACTCCACTAACTATGGTGAAGGAAAAAAAATGCCGATTAATTGCAGATTAATCTAAAAATTAGTCTAAAATTTTTTTGAATTAATCTAAAAATTGCAGATTAATTTAATACTGTGCAGAGAATGAGGAAAACCTGTACTTGAAGGGCTGGTAAACCTAGCTGGTCATTCAGAGCACTCTTCCCTCCAACATGCAATTTGCCTGTGTATAGCTGTCTAGGACAGATGTTAACTGAGGATGAATAAAAGAATTTTTACTCTGCTAATATGCAGAAATTTCTTTCTGGTACATCTATGCTTGGAGTTCAGCCCCAGGTCTTTTTATGTAGTGTCCTTTGTTGCTGGGATAGATATCAACATGTTTATACTGCTTTAATGATGTGTCTGGCAGGATTTGATCTGCTGTCTTTCTTATGGCCTCTCAATAGGTTAAGTGGAAGCATGGCTTGGAAACAGTCTGAAAAAATCAATGCAAAAAATAAACCAAAACTGTGGGAGGAGAGGGGTTATACAAATATTCAGCAAGCTACCAAGAGCTTCTTGCATGCATACTTAAGGCATAAGGATATGAGTACATGTGTCTTCTCCACACTCCACTTTTAATTTTCTTGCCAAGAAGAAAATTTTTTTTCTAGTGAAGTGCAATTTGCAGGTGTTTGCTGAAATGAGCCCTGGTAGTGACCTACATAATAAAGAGCTCTTTTCACTGATAGCTGACTCAGGTTATCATCAGCACTGTGTCTCAACTGATGCATAGCCTTTGATGAAGATGGAGCAGTCTAGTCTGCAAGGTTATTAGTGCTACTGGTAACATAGATGATAATGCTACACCTCTTGACGTTTACAAGTTAAACAAAGTATTATGTCCTTCATTTATGACTGCGAGGACAATGAGACTTAAAATAGGATGTGGAACAGAGCCAAAAATTGTTTAAACGTCAGTGCAGAGGAATTAGAGTTGATCTTGTACAGAAAGCTGCAAAACGCATAAATGTTGATCCACCTTGACTTAAAACTGCAATTTTTGCAACTAATAGACCTATTTATACAGATGTCTAGAGGTTCTTGCTGTGGTTAGTAAAAAAGTGCTTATAGCTTTGGGATGTGGGAAAGCTATACGGATACTAGTATACTGACCCAAACTTCAGACTGATACTGTGAGAAAAATCCTTGCAAACAGATCTAGAAAACTAATGCATTGCTCATATGCGTGAGGTTGTTAGAGATGGGGAAATGATGATGAAATGAAATCACATAGGCTATTTCTACTTTGTCATAGCATAAGTTTTGACTTTTCTCTCCTACCTTTAGAGATCCATAACGAAGACACTGAGATCTGGTGGGCCACCTATTTCTGTTTATAGAAAAGGGAGAGAAATAGGGGGTTTAAGTCTTGATTCATCTCACCTAGTTTAGACACCTACTTTAGGACTAGATGAATCATGCCCTAGAAATGCCTCTGGGGTGAGACGAATTGCAGCCTCAGTATTCTGTCCCAGTCCTCCAAGGACACATTTTTGTAAAAATGTAAGAAGCTAGGTGCTTGTGACAGTGGCTTTGAGGAATGGAACAGCTAGCTTCAGGAGTCATAATGTATTGATTTAAAAATAAATAAATAAAACAAAACCAATTTTTTTTGAGGGCAAGTAAAGGTATCTGCCATACACTAAATCCACAAAAACACTCATCTAAGTCCTTTGGGCTGAATGCTCAATGAGTTCCTGAGTTGTTTGGTTTTGTTTCTGAAAGTAATTTGGGTTGGGCTTTGCTTTAACTCCTAATGTCTATTCCTGTCCTACTTCTAGCTGAACTCAAAGGTTAGCAAGCTGAGTGTCTTAGACTATCGAAGATGATCGCCAAGGTTTCAGGAATGGTCGGTTTTGATGTCTCTATTCTTGGTTTGAAGCATTTTCAATGGGACTTTCAGAGAATAATGACCTTCTCCCTGTCCCCCCATCAGCTCTTGTCTCACAAACCAGTTGGGCATTGGTATGATCAGGCTTTTCTGACAATTATAGAGAAATCTTAAATTTCCATATCTCAGTACAAGTACAAGCACAAGGCTGATGATAATACAAAATGAATGCTTATGTGGAGCACATTATCTTGAAGGCAGCTGCTGAATGATAATGTTCACAACAGCATAAACACGAGAATGCAATACGTAACCAAACATAGACCAGCAGGAGGATATGCATTTTCTCTAATTTGCTAAAGTATTGTAACTGCTGCCAATTACATCCTGACTAATCCTGGTCTGCACCTCATATAACTGATGGAGCTGTGACAAGTTGTTTGGTACGAATAATTGTTTACTAGAGAATATGTCAGACAGCTCAATTACTTTTTTGTTTTACCTCATTTTGAGCCTCCTTCAAAACTTGAAGCTGGTGTCTGGAAACACTGCAATGCCTGCCATCTGTTTTAACTGGGCAAAAATTCAGACTGCTGTATATTTTTAACGTAATTTTGATAAATCTGTTGCAAATCTGTTACATTATGAAATTTTATCTATTAAAACCATATGTTGCCTCTCTAGTAGATCTTCCTCTCCTGCGTTTATCCTGCTCATCCCACTTGCCCCCTTGGACTCTTGGCACGACATTATCATTCTTTCAATCTTCTGGAATTTCCTAGGTAGCCCAGGATTTAATAAGTGTTAAGATAAGTGAGCCAGAGAGTTCCTCAAATGGTGCTTTTAGGAATTAGATGCAAGTTTTCCCAGCCTGTTCATTTAAAAATTATTAAATGCAGTAGCTGTTTGATGTCCTTTGTCATGAATAGCCTAGAAAGTACTTCATCATGCAAGAATCATCCTTCTGTGATCTCTCTTCATTTCAAATACAGCATGGAAATGTTTCATAAACACTTCTACTTCTGCACTATTGTGAATAAATCTACCATCTCTGTCGAGCAAACAGCCTATACCATTGTTAGAATTTCACTTGTTCAAAATAGACTTCAAAGACAATTTTTTATTGGACTCAGTCCTACTATCCACAGAGTATTCTGTCATCTTTAGCTTCCCTTATCAGTTTTTTACATTTTAAACCTTCTGCTATTTATTGTTTGCTATCTATTTTTCTTTTCTTTCCCAATTTGCAATATTTTTTCATTTAACAGAAGTTAAAGCCTTTGCAGCTCCAACATCTCTGCTACTCATAGAAGCATGCCAAGTGCTTCAGATTCCCAAGACACTGTGCAGTCTAGAGAAAATAAAAACAAATTGTGAGGGTAGGCAACTCCTCTGTGGGAAGAGAATCACAATTTGGGAATCACAATCCATTGCAAGGATTTCACCCAGTCAGGCTTTGCATTTTGTTTTGCACCAATTACATGTGATATTTTCAGCAAGCTGTTAGCTGAATTTCCTTCAGTGGTAGGAAAACAGTCTTTGTGGACCACACAAGGGCACACACACATACTATACGATTTTAGAAAGACTTTTGGCATTCTCCAATGACAACGTTATATGCTAGCTAAAGACTCATGTGAATCTAGATCCAGAACTGGTTTGAAAACAATACTGAAAGAGTATTTATCAATGGGTCACTGTCAAAATAGAAGGATTCATAGAGTAGCATCTGTTTCTAATCCATATGCTGTTCAAGAGTTTCATTAATAACTGGGATGATGGAGTACAGAGTATGGATATTAAATTTGCAGATGGAGCCAAGCTGGAGATGAATATACTGAGAATGGTATAACAATTTAAAGTGATCTTGGCAAATTGAATATATGATCTGAAAATAACCAGATATTATTCAACGGGGACACATACATAAGGCAGGAGTTGTCTGTTTTGTAGACAGGATGGATAAAAGTAATTTAAAGAGCAGTTCTGCAGGAAAGGACGTAGGGGTTAAAGCTGGCCATAGAGTGGACTCGCTCAACATGATTCAACAATGTCATATTGATGAAAAAAAGACCAGAGCTCTTTGGGATCAAATGGAATTTATAACCCCAAGTATAGCCTGCAAGACATGAAGGAATTCTTCCTATTGATTCATCATTTAAAGGCTTCACTCAGAGCAATTTTCCAATTATATGTGGACCAGTTGGAGAGAATTCAGTAGAGAAAAATGAGAATGTTCAGGAGTCTAAAAATGTGACCTCTGAAAAATGATTGAACAAATCGGGTTATTTAACCTGGAAAGGAGAGGACTGCAGGAACAAAACAATCTTCAAATACATAAAAGGTGGTTGCAAAGAGAGGGAATAATCCATTCTTCATGTTCTATGCCTAGAAATAATGGGTATAAACTGCAGCTTAATTGGTAGGAGAGTGAAGCATTGGAATAAATTGCCTAGAGAACTGGTGGAATCTCCCTTTTAAAGTCCTTAAGAATCAACTAGTGAAATATCTGTCAGAAATGACACTGGTGTAATAGTTCTTTCTGGAGCAAAGCAATAATAGACTTAATGACATCTTGAGGTTCCCTCCAGTCCTGTGCCTCCAGAGAATTATTGGATGTAAAATACATCTTGATGGAGGGATGTGAAAAATGCTACAGTTCTGATTTCAGTAACGGAAGTAACTGAAGACACAAGAACTAGAAAATCAAGTCTACTAACTGTAATTGTGAGAGATTAATTTACGCTAAACTTCCTGGTCCTCATTCTTAAACATTGATTAACCTTTATGGATCATAGTTTACCCGTGCATAATATGAAATATAAAACGTGCAGGGAGTACTTAATACCCTAACAAAACTCCAGTTGTAAAATTACTAAAAATCAAAGCCCTGTCATTTGTTGCAAAATATTTAAATACAGCATATGACCATAATATTGTAACAGATTTCTAGTTAATCCACAAAAAATATTGTGAATTTGCTTAAATTAAGCAAAACTGAATAGTACACTTTATTTGATTTAGTGTATAGAGTATTTTTTCCCCAAGAATAACATGCAGTGAAAAAAACCCAAAG
The DNA here is from genome assembly GCA_035582835.1 of Phoebastria nigripes. NCBI lineage: Eukaryota > Metazoa > Chordata > Aves > Procellariiformes > Diomedeidae > Phoebastria > Phoebastria nigripes. The sequence continues at coordinate 18,473 of JAYKAV010000796.1, read as the reverse complement.
TTGAACAATCCCGCAATATGTTCTATCAACTTAGCCCAAAGAGGATCCTGCTTTGTATAAGCAGTTGAAGCAGTAAAATGAAAAAGCGAGGTCTTGACTATGAGGGAACAACCATGGAATTCAGCAGAGTTTTCTTAAGTAAAATGATGGTGAAATTTGAAGCATTCAGTCTCTTGTGCTTCAGCGTTTACAAGAATAAATGGAAATAAAACAGAAAACAATTTGCAAGTAAGTGGTATAGATGCTTGTGAAAGAAGTTTGTTCCATACTTGGGCAGTCATGAGATAAAAAAGTCAATCAATCTGACTGGGTGAAGAATAGCTAATTCAAAGTGAGCAGAAGCACAAGGACAGGTTTCATTAAAATCAAGGTAGTGGAGCAGAGAAAAAAAGCCTGATGGAATGGATACAGAGCAGGGTTGTCCACAATGGACTTGTGTTTTCTGATAAGGAGAAATGACAGTTTTCTTAGCTAAGCCCGAGCTACTCTGCAGGAACAGAAACATTTTCATTCAGGAAAAAAAACCAACCAAACAAACCCCCCTCTAAATTTAAAGCATCTGCAGATCATATTCTCCAACACACATGAAGATTCAGCAGCAGAAATACGGTTACTTTTTAGTGATGTGTTGTAAGATTTGGAATTTGTATTTTCCACACAGAAAAAAAAATACTCTTTTTCCTGTTTATTGAGACTAAAGAAATGTTTATGTTATAGAGGTTTAGATTATCAAGCTAGAATGGATCAATCTGTGGTTATTTAGCTTGAGTTCTACAGCACAGGCTGTATGACTAAATAAACAAATTCTTGTTTAACTACAGCGCCTCTCCCAGAAAAACATTGAAGCTTTAATTGGAAGTTGTCAGTGATAGGTCATATCACAACACAATCTWTGCAATCATTGCTTAATTAATAATTCCTCATTTAAAACAATAATAACATTTTATTACCAGTTTGAACTGCCTCACTTCAGCTTCCAGCTATTTGATCTCGTCATATATTTGTCTGATGGACTGACAAGCTCTCTATTATCCTGTTCCTGTGGTGCATGTAAGTACTTACACAGTACAATCAAGTTGCCCATGAGCCTTCTCTGTGTTTAGTTAAAATGGATTGACACATTACAATCTATAAAAATAGGCCAAGTTTTTCAATATTTAATGCTTCTCATTCACTCTTGGAACTCTCACTCAATTATTGGTACCCAAACCATATTTCTCTAGATATTGCACACCTATGTTCTTTGGGTTTAGATGTACTGTTACATGCTTCCTAGGAGGAGCAGGAATATTCTTTATTACTGTACTGCAAGCAAAGGCTCAATTAATTGGTGAATGTCACCAGAAGATTTTTCTTCTTATACAGATCCCTTGTAAAATGTGAAAATGCATTTCCTTGCATTGCTAACTCTTGAATCAACTCATAAACCTAGATGGAAATGCTGAAGCCATGTTTTGTGGTGTTAGGTACTTCAAAGTATGCATCATCACAGTCCGAGAAATTGAATGTCTGAGTATTCAGTGAGTATTCAGCAGATACCATGGAAATGCCCTTTTAGCTTCAGCCATGCTAAGGTGAGAGCAAATTCAAGTATTCATTTGTGAAATCCCTGATAGATGATTCAATTACAGGTATCGGAAGTAGGACAGCCATACAATCTCTACTTATTCTAAGGTCAAATTGTTCTCTTCTACTTTGTGTCTGGCAAACAGTGTGACCTGGCCACATGACAAGGGACTCTCGTTTTGTACACTCCCAACATGAACAGGTTACGGAAACTAAACCTATAGGTAAACTATACACAATCAGCCTTGCTTTGAGTAACTGGTCATTTCACATCCTAATTGATTGGCCAGGCACTGATGTCTCCCAGCATGACCTTAGCGTGACCTGTTAATGATTGCCCCCAAATAAATCACTGCTTGAGCTCTTTCTAGCTGAGTAGCCTTGTATTCCAGTTCTGCATAAAGCTTTTTCACTCGCTGAATCTATAGGACTTAGAAAACCTGTCTTCTGTCAGTCATACCTTCCATAACTATATGAACGCATATGGCTCAATACTGGCTGTTGTTTGCAACCCAAAAATGATGGCAAGTAATCATGTTGGGGTGCTAATGGGCACAGAGGAAATCAATCATCAATCATCACTTGGACACTGTGTGACTTTACATGTAGCTTTATTAAATGCGCTGTCTGTGCCTAGCTTCCAGGCATTAAAATTACATAGGGTTAAGGACCTGTTCTCTTATTTGGCCTTCCATCAGTCTTTGTGACCATTGGAAATGTTATCTGTAATGACTTTGGTTTTTTCCAAGTCATTGATTAAATAATGTGACCTGTCCTAGGGCCATAGGTTCCCTGGGGAACTGCATTAGTAACTTGTCTATTCTGTGATGGTTCCCCAGCTGCATGCTGAGAGACAGCCAAAAGCTCCACACCTATCAATGAATGTGTTGGACATGGATATGGATAGCCCAGCCCAAATATTATACCCTTGCTAAGGTTAAACTGTTGTTATAGTCTTCTGAGACCAACGGGCTTTGAAAGTAATGAGCCCTCATGGCTCCAAACTTCTGGGGAATTGCTGCTCAGTCAACAATCCCCTCTGCTAATAACTTACCAGGCAACAACAATACTTCAGTTACAGATATTGACACACTGCCATGTCAATCCTCTGGTGTCTCACTAGCCATCATGATTTATTTGTGATTGATGAAGCAGTGAAAGAAGAAGCTAGAGCACTACTGTCAAAAGATCGCTGAATTTGATTAATTTCAGCATAGAACATGTTTATTTTCCTGTGTGATGGCAATGAAAAAAGGTGAAGAAGTCAAGCCTGCAACAATATTTCTTCTGATTGAAAATCCCTTGAGGTATTTTTGAACTCCAGGATATGGAGATAGGGTAAATACTTGTGAAAATGGTGGGAAAATTAAATGTGTCTCCACAGTTTTCAACAGAGCTACAGTAAGGAAGGATGAAAAGTGACATGTTGGGGCTGATCCTGAAAAAGGTGAAAATTAAGTAAGGTGAATAACATGRTTCATCTGAGGAAGATACTAGATGATGTGAAGGGACTACTCCTGTTAATCAAATTAAATATTTTTAGGATCAAGCATTTGACGTATGCGTAAGTGCCAAAGCTATTAATATGTTTGGTTTTGTTAGATTTCATATTAAATGATTTTGATCAATCATATGAAAGTTTGCATTTTTAGATGGTAGATTTTGGTAGAAAATAACCTAAATATTCCAGCTGTCCTTTGAAGCTGAAGACATGTTGACATTTTAGAGCTGTCAGACTGCTATTTATGTGTCCAACCATGTATTTAGGTATCTTTTCTGGCAGCAAAGCTTAAAAAAGGCTTAAGACCTCATTTTGGATGACCAGATTAAATGATTAATGGCACCAAATGATTTTTTTAATTGAAAGAATGGAGGATCAAGAAAGACCTTTCCTGTATTTATTCAGTTATTTACACACAGACATGTACATGACAACCTCAGCAATACTGCAGCTGGAGTTGTTTGACTAAGGACGGTGGTGAAAAGGCACAAGCCAGCTTTATAAACCCTTTCAAGATCCTCACCCATGGGATTTTAAACMCAAGCAGCCAACATGTTGTCATTTAGAATGTGAGAGCATACTATGGTTTAGGTTATTTATTTAACCTGCATCATTCTGTGTTGTGTAAGCTATTCTTGTTTATATATTTACATCACAAACTTATTAAGAGATTGTTATTGGTGTTGACAACTCATACTCAAAAGATAGAAAAGCCATAATTAAGATTGCTAGTGGGGAACACAGTGTGTGATTGGATAATTAAAGAGTACGTATGCCTTAGGAGACAAAATAATTTTGAACAAACAGTCATAATTATGGAATTTCCTTGGTTTTCTGCTAGATAACTTCTGCCTTAAACCGTATTTGCTTGTTTTTCAGTAGTTTTGTCAACAGTTCCTGAAAATGTACCATTCTGTCTTTAGGATGATTGACTGGGCCTAAAATGCTTATTTTAGTGGTAAATGTGCTGTGCAGAACACGTAATTTAGTTCATATATATGACAGATACATCAAGTGCCTTTTGAAATCATGATGAAAAGATCTAATAAAAAATATCTTTATCAGTCAGAGTCAGTTTTTGAATAAAGTTTAATGTCAGATTTGATTGAAACCTGTAGTATAGAATTAAGAAAAGTATGCCTTAACCCCTGTTGCAAGGTCAGCATCCCGCTCAGCTTACTCACACCATGCTCTATGCTTCTGTCTTTAAACTCAGCTGTTGCCCCCAACCAGGGCTTCATTTAATTTTTCGGCAAGAGTGGTGGAGTTTTCTGATACAAAGTACTTGTCAATAGTCACACTTCAAACCACTAAAGGCATAATTCTGTTCTCTTCCCACCATATTTTAGAAATTATCTTTGCCTTCCATATCCAATAACACTGAGTTAAAGTAAGTACTCAGTTCTCATCACCAGATAGTGGTTATATACTTTGAGTTTACAGTACTGCTGGTGGTCGTTAGTTGCCATGTTTAAAGTAGCCCAAGTAAAACTGTATTGCATGAAAGGATGAATTCCCACCCTGCTCCATAGTAACATAAGCTTGGATAGAGGAAAGGAGAAAAGGTTTTCAAAGAAGAAAGTATGAAGTCCTAAAAATATGTTTCTAGACATCCTGAAATTTGATTCCTCTAGCTATATCTTACAAAAATACTGGAAAGAGTACTACAGTCCTTTTATCTGTCACATTAGGCATAGCACTTTTGATTTATGGTGCTTAGGGATTTATTTGATTTTTAATGTTGCGTTTATCCAAACCAGTGAACAGTGAACTCCAGATGGGTTTTTGTACACTCAATTTACATCTGCGCACTTTAAATCCCATCCTGGTAATTAGCCATGGATAGTCAGGTCTAAGGTACTTAAATTGTTCTGAGTGCTACTCTACTCTAAATGGCTTTATGCGTGTTTGAGTGTTTTATTAGTCAGGATCTAAGGGAGACAACACCCAACTTTGGTCTTAGCTCCAGCAAAAATGTACTGTTGTTTGTGGTATTTGTAGCACCAAGTCATAGAATGGTGGTTCCTGTACAAATATAATCGGTGTTCCACTGAGCTTGCAGTCCAAAAAGACAGAATAAGAAGAGCTATAAGGATACGGCATGGTAGGATGGATTATTGGGGTCTTTTTTAAGTGGGAGAATTAGTTAAATTCTCAAAGAAGACTATTTGATGAAAACAGTCAATCAGAAAAAAAACTTGGTGAAATTTATCACCACAGAGAGTTAACTGAGTTTTTGCAAGAGTCTGTAAGTATGAAGTTGAATCAGAAACCTAACCAAACTGAGTTCATAAGGAAAAAAAAGCTAATCTGCAAACCGAGCAAACCGAATTTTTAGCCAACTTTCCTGTTTGAATGAAAATCTCTGAATACCCCAGAACTGGGTCTACAATGAGATTATGTGAGTTTATGTGTTGGTGCACAAGTAGAGATACTTCAGTACCTGCAGATGTATGTGTGCATATATCACATCAGTTTAAAAAAGTGGTTTGTATCAGTAGCTCCTCCTGCAGACTAGAAAATTTTCCATTTGTGTATTCACTTTCAATTCAATTAAGCTAAAATGGTGTTTGTGCAGTTAGGTGACTTTTATCATCAGTTTTGTTTGCAGTCCAGTCTGTATTTCAGTCCCATCTTTTGCAGGGATCACAGCAAACCTACAGGCTCAATGAGAGGCTGCTTTTGCATTTTTGTCACTCCCAAAATGAGATCAATGAAACTTGGATTGGTTGTTCCAAATTTTTATCAGTTAGGAACTTTACACAGTTGGAAGAATAAATTAATCTTATAACCAGAGCTCTCCTATAACCTACTGAAAATGAAAATTTTTATTTATCTGAAAAAAGAATGCTAAAGTGGTCTTATAATAGATATTATGCAGAGGCAGAAACATCTGGCTCCTAATGAAATAACAAAAAATTATCAGCATATGGTGCTGATTCATGTTCATGCCTTTGTAATTTCACCTGATTAAAATTACTGAGAATCGTATTAATCAACCTGCCCTTTTTGCAATCAATTACACCTGGGTAAAGTGTATGTAAAATGCTATTATTCAGATTTGACAATGTTTTATCCCCATTTTGCTACTGTTTAAAAGATTACACAAAGTACAGGACCATGTTTGGTCCCTGTGTGTTTCGTAGAAGAGGTCTCAGAGGGTCATTTCAGGGCAACAAACACTTCAGGGAAAAGAGAGCTTTCGTGCCTTCTCTGGTCTCTCCAGGCAAGAATAGTATTTAACATCATCATGCCAGTCTATTTTTTGGAGAAGTAGCCGATGTGCACCCATATTCTATCTCCATCCACTACAAAATGATAAATACGTTTTACATCCAGAAAGAGGAATCACATACCTTCAACATGCTTTTTGTTAAAAATTTAAAGACGGCATTGAAGGAGGTGCTGGGTGAAAGAGCACAGTGTGTGTCTCCTATGTAAGCTATATAGCAACTGCATCCAAATACCGCACAGCCTGCTTTTCAGTCAGCTCTTTCTTGTTCTTTTGAAATGGATGGGGCTAGTGGGGAAGAGGGGAAAACAGTTTCTTTAAAGTGAGATGCTTTATTTTGGATATATACTTAGCATAACCCTGTAAGTCTCTTGTCACAATCTAGGGGCTAGGGCAGCACTGGCAGAGTGCCACAGCCTGCTGGGCTATGCCATGTTTCCCTAATGAGCCTCACAAGCTTTCATGAATGTCACATAGAACAGTGGATGTGAAGATGCTGTGGAGGGTATGTCAGAGCTGGTACATGCCTTGGGGGAAGTGATGTGCAAAACAAACTTTGTATAAGGGAGTCACATTTGGGGTATCTTTCCAAATTCTTCAAATGCACTACAAAAAATGCATGTGTTTATAGTATTAGCTACTGCAGTGCTAGAGCTTTCCTGTGCCAGAGGGATGGGAGTGCAAAGAAGAGGTCATGGTCTGTCTGTATGGGAGATTTTTTATATAAGCTCTTATGTCTGTGTAGGATTTTTAAAATAGAGGGCAGTAGGTATGGCTTTATAGAAATGCTTGGCTGCAGGAGAATTGAAAAGCCTCCAAATTGGTTGTGCAACAGAAACAAAAATCCTTCTTACCTAACAGTGTGAATGCACAAATTTAAAAATATTGAGCAAACAGCATAAAATGGAGGAACTGTAGTGCTTTGAGTAAATGGCTAGGGAGGTTTATACCAAACCCTTTTGCTCTTGGTCCAGTACAAACAAGCTGCTGTTTGCATTGGTCTTGCTCTTGGTGGCTCTGTGAAAATTTTTGGGTTTTGAATGGCACTGTGTTTGCACATGAAGCATCAAAGGCCTCCACAACCCTCTGGATCTGCTGCTGTGCAGGAAGGAGCTGTGGCTGGCCATTCTTGCGTGTGTGCCACAGGTCTCAACATGGGGACTCTCTCTAGTCTCTCTAGACTCAAGGGATCCAACGTTTGAGGCAGATGAGACCTCAGAGGAATGCAATGGTGAGGAAAGAGAGTCTAAGTTTAAGAGAATACATTTTTACTTAATAACATGTCTGTTTTCTCCATTTGCTACCCCTGAGCATTCCTGTCATCCCCAGGCCACAGCAAGGCTGAGCTCTGCCATAGCCTTCTCTTTGGGCCTCTGACTTCATTTCCATGCTGCCTGCCTTCAGTCTCGGGCCAGTCATGTCCATACTGTATTTTGGCAGGAGCACAGCAGAGCTGGTAAGTTATCCCATCTGCCTCTGTGCCCCTCTATACCAAGCACTTCTTGCAAATATGTCTACTCCAAGTCATTATGCATCACGTACAACCTATGACTTTCCAGGATGAGGTATTAATAGAAAAGGCTTGCCTTTCTTAAATCAATTAGCGTGCAGCACACTGAACTTGCTGGACAGCTGTGTTGCTTCCTTCTTGCCAGTGGTGAGATGCACAGAGTGTGAGCAGGCCCAAGAAAACAGGTTTAGACCTTCCTGTGCAAACTGTACCAGGCTGGGTACTCTGGAGGATGGAGGGGCAAGTGGTTCTTCTGTCCCCCCAATTGATCCTTGACACCAGAAGTGCTGCTGAGAGATGGGACTCCAAACATACAGTGTATTACATATATCATGGTGGTTACATCTGACTGTGATCACAGTCATGCTCCTTCTGTCTTTCAGGGGTTTTCAGGACTGGAGAAGAGAGATCAGCACCTCCTTGTGTGACTTCACCATCCTCAGCATGTGGAGCAATCAGCAATGAGTTCCCCTGCAAAGGTGGGTCTTGCCGCTCTGGAAGGTCAGGGGAAACCTCAGGTCCCAGGATTTTCAGTCTCCATGTCCCAATTCCACAGCAGGGACCAGGAAGCTCAGAGGGATGAAGCTGGGGAATCTTAGGTCAGTAATGAGATGTCATTTCTGTAGGCATGAGCACACCTGTGCTACTTTAAGTGACACTGACAATGTGACTTAACCAATTGTCCTGGTTTCGGCTGGGATAGAGTTATTTTTCTTCCTAATGCTGTGTTTTGGATTTAGTATGAAAAGAATGTTGATAAGACACTGATGTTTTTAGTTGTTGCTAAGTAGTCTGCTAGTCAAGGACTTTTCAGCTTCCCATGCTCTGCCAGGTGCACAAGAAGCTGGGAGGGAACATAGCCTGGACAGCTAGCCCAACTGGCCAATGGGGTATTCCATACCATGTGACGTCATGCTCAATATATAAATAGGAGGCGTGGTCCAGGAAGTAGCGATCGCGGCTTGGGTATCGCTCAGCGGGTGGTGAGCAATTGCATTGTGCATCACTCATTTTGTATATTCTATCATTATTATTATTATCATCATTATTTTCCCTTCCTTTTCCGTTTTACTAAACTGTCTTTATCTCAATCCACAAATTTTACTTTTTTTTTTTTTTTTCGATTCTCTCCCCCATCCCACTGAGGGGAGGGGGGAGTGAGCGAGTGGCTGTGTGGTGTTTGGCTGCTGGCCAGGTTAAACCACGACACCAATACAATCCGTCACAGTGCCAGAGAGCCCTTAATCTTCCTTGGGATTACAGTCTGATGCACTGACACCTGTATTATTTTGTCTGGACTGCTGTTGTATGGGTTTGCAAACACAGTTGCAAAAGAAAAGCATTGAAAGATAGGTATAGATAAGATTTAATGACAAGATCCTTCCTAGCTGCACCAGCGACTTAGTTTAGGAAACTGTCAGCTTAGTCCCCAGCTGTTAGGGCTTACCTCGGTTAAATCAGCTTCAGTATACACRTCTCCTCTGTCCCTTTGTTAGCAATGGCTCCCTTTAGGGCTGTTGAGGTTTGCCTGCTCTCTCTCGTCTCTCCTTGTTAAACCTTCCTTCCTGTTCTYACTTGGATTTATATCTCTCTGGCCTAAACCTCCTTTCCCTCCCCGCTTTCCAGAGCTGGATTTAAAAAGTGCAAGTGTCTGTAAGCAGCTTTGATTTCTGTCTTCCCTTCCTTCCCATTCCCTCTAGCTTCTTTTTGTGTCCACTTCCACTGCATTTTTCAGTTAATACTTCTCTTGTATTTTTCATGTTTTATAACAGTAAAATATGACAAAACACTGAAGTACATAGAGTTTATTGGCCTCAGCCATTCTAAACTATGATCTTTGTGTATAGACTAAAGAATCTCTATTACCAATACAAATGTGAACTTGGGCTCTGTTGTGGTTTAACCCAGGCCGGCAACTAAGCCCTAAGGGGGAGAGAATCAGAAAAGTAAAAGTGAGAAAACTCGTGGGTTGAGATAAAGACAGTTTAAAAGGGAAAGCAAAAGCCGCGCACGCAAGCAAAGCAAAGCAAGGAACTCATTCACTACTTCCCATCGGCAGGCAGGTGTTCAGCCATCTCCAGGAAAGCAGGGCTCCATCACGTGTAACAGTTACTTGGGAGGACAAACGCCATCACTCTGAATGTCCCCCCTTCCTTCTTCTTCCCCCAGCTTTATATGCTGAGCATGACATCATATGGTATGGAATATCCCTTTGGTCAGTTGGGGTCAGCTGTCCCAGCTGTGTCCCCTCCCAACTTTTTGTGCACCCTCAGCCTACTCGCTGGTGGGGTGGGGTGAGGAGCAGAAGAAGTCTTGACTCTGTGTAAGCACTGCTCAGCAATAACTAAAACATCTCTGCATTATCAACACTGTTTCCAGCACAAATCCAAAACATAGCCCCGTACTAGCTACTATGAAGAAAATTAACTCTGTCCCAGCCAAAACCAGCACAGGCTCAAAAGTGCTTTTTTGAGGTCACTATTCCCTCTAATGCATTCTCCCAGTGCTAGGGAACTGGGTGGCACAAGGGCTTCCCACCTTCTTTTTTGCCCTCACTGAAGCACAGCAGCTTTCCTGCCGCCCCTTGGTCACGGATCTTGCAGCAAGACAGTGGGGAGCTGGGGTATTGCACTGCGAACGTGTGAAATACAGGGCTGCCTGGGAGACAATAATGCTTTAAAAGCCTGTTGTGCTTCTCCTTCTCAATTTGCAAGAACTTGAAAAGTTTGCTCTGTGGATGAGTAAAAAGAGTAGATACCTATCAGAGGGTATAGGCAGTGTGTAATTTTGAATAAGTGAGAGTCGTATCTGTGTTGAGAGTACCCTCTACGCTCGGTGATATAGCTGGAGCTGAGGGCTCCATATATTCCCCTCCTTCCTTGCTGAGCCCCAGGGGCATCCTCAGTGCTCGCTAGAACACAGAAGTTACAGCCCTTGTCACAAGGGTTATTATTTAAAACCAGGTGTCCAACAGCACTTAGTAAATCGGCCCTGTCTTTATGTAAAAAATCTCTTGCTATGAGAATTGATCAGCTGTCTTGGGCAGTGATGAGTTTCCAACCACCATCAAAGCTAGCAGGGCCCCTTCGGGGCTGGTAAGGCTTTTTGAGTACTGAGTCTTTTTGCTTTGAATAGCTGGTCCTGTAATATATACATCCAAACTTCCCAGGGGCTATTTAAGGAGGAAATCAATAGTTCTTAAAAATGCCTCAGCTTTTTTACTTCAAAAAATACTTTTTAAAAAACTACCATTGGCTGGACTATATCTCCTTGCTCCTGGGTACTGGCACTTCAATATTTATTTTATCCCTGCTTTGGAACTAAATAAGTACTACCAATTCACGTTGACAGAAAAACAGAACAAAAAAACTCAAACAAAAGAAACCCAATTTATTTTGCTTTTAAAGAAGTTGATGGTCAAGTTCCTAAGCATCAGATGACCTGATATTATTACGAACACTGAAATGAATGCCTGTCATCTGAACACAGAGGTAATGTGTTCTCCTTAATAATATCCAGTTACTGGGACCTCACGATATTGCCTATCAGAGCTTTCACAACGGAAAAAGAAAAGCAGAATATATTCTTAGTTATGAGTTAGGTGAATTAAAATAAAATCAATTTCAGTGCATCAATATATATAATTCATTTTCCTCTAAAGGCTTATCAAATGGCATTTAGCCTGAATAAGTCCAGTAAGGCCAGGTCCTTGGCTGTGACATACTCTAGTAACTGAATTGCAGTAGGTGCTTGAGATCCTATTTTGAAGAGAAAAATGGCCTGGCTAAAAGGATAATTACTATGCTAAATATTACTTCTCTTCCTGCTTTCTGCAAACAAAGCTGGGTAGCAAAGTGATTGGTGTATAAAATATGTCTGCATATGAGAAGACAGAACTGAAACGTAGGTGATAGGTAAGCTTCGTGTTCAGTATGTAGTGTGAAAAGACATTAAAATACTGCACATCGGAATGCTCAGCTGAGATGCTGTCTTTCACTTTACAAAGAGCCATAGTACATTAGTCAGCTTTGCAGGGAATTACAAATGTGATTTAAAAGTTACATGCTTCATCAGTACATAATAACGTTTAAAAGACAAAATATAACTTCTTTTTTCTTTCCCATTTTACCATGAACTCCCTCCATTGGCAGTTTTCCTTCCCAAAACTTTCCAGTTGACCTTCTTTAAGGTTAAACATTCTCCAGCATTTATATGTGGGGTAGGAGGAATCTGCTCTGAGGAGTTTAAAGAATTTCCAGCATTGTTACTGCTTTGCTACACATCAGCTGAGTTGGATAAAAACTATATTGGAATTACTTGTGAAGATCCGTTAAAGCTCAGCCTGAAGAGAAGTCAGTGATCACTGGTAAGTCAGGCATTCACACATGTGGATGGCTAGTTCATCTGCCCAGGCTCATTAAGCCTCACAATAATTGCGGATAGTTAGCAGGTTGTAGTATGATATTTGGAGCACCTGTCCTAGCACAGAAGAGAGTCTGTGCTCAACTAAACTGCCTGGCTGTGACATACAGCTAAGGTGGGTGTCACTGCAGGGGCAATCAGGATCTCCATCCTCAGGAAACAGAACAGGTCTGATCCCTGTAAATGCCATTAACTTCAAGATTCTCTGGAGTGTCACAGACATTCAGCAATCAAGCCCCATATGACACATAGTTTATTTATTGGAGCAATATGTTAACTTTTTTATTATTTATTGAAGCTCATCTGTAACTAAGCATGTCTGCATAACAAAACCCTCCTGCACTATGTTGTTAACACGCAGAAACAAGCCTTTCAATATGTTATAGGTAACCTTTACCTATAGTGCTTCATGCTGTTGAAAATAACAGCTGAAACATGGATTAAATCATGCCAAAAATGACCCACGCATCTTGCAATTATTCATGAACCATTGATGATACTGGCGAGAAAGTGGTCACTGAATTCTAGAGGTCTAGTTTTGGGTAAGTCTCTTCCACTGGGAGAAAGAGACTGTACGGCTGCTCTGTTTTTTCATGCTTATTTGTAACTTTCATGCCTTTCTCTCTGTCACACTGCTTTAAATACTGCTGACCAGATTCTGGCTGCTTATGCTCAATAATGAGACAAGAGCACAGGGGACAGTTGGATTCCTGATGCTTGTATTGTCCCAAAACACTTCCAAACAGCAAACATTTGGGTAAGAAGTAGAGGAGTCACATTTTAGCCTGTTGATTCCAGAGTCAAAAGAGCCTTCCGCTGGTCTTTCCTCTGCCATGCTTCCAGTCCCTGCTACCAGGGAAGTGCTTTTTTGCATATTTTCTCCAGAGGGCTGCAGTATAAGAACTACCCCTTCATGCAGCTGACCAGTGATCTGATTTCTGTAATTTTATTGGGGTTGATGACTACTGATCTCTGGGAGTTGTTAAACAAAAAAGTTGGGTTACATTTACTAAAAAAAAATCTACAAAACTTTCAACACAATTGAGTTTGATAAGCAGCAATGACTCTACTCTGCCTTAAATTGCTGCAGGATCAGTAATTTGTCTTTGATGCTCTAGAGCTTCTGAGATGCTTGCCTCCTTCTTTGCCTAATGTTTCATTTGGGCAATATGCTTAATCAATGTTTGCTGATGTTTATGGTCTAATGCGTACTGACAGCAGGTGCAGAAAAAGTAAATCCCCATCTGCGTAAATATCTTCCTGAAATTCAGAAGCGTGCTGTTTCACTGTAATTTTCATAGACAGGTGATTTTTCATGGTACCTCCAGAAGGTTCCTCCCAGTCTCCTGCTGTTACCTCTCTTTTCCTACCTGCTGCTATCACAAGCTATGGCTTTGTTTGTAGCCCTACATGAGGTGCCATTTTTAACTATACGTATTTGTTTTGTTTGATGGACTCTCCTTTGGATTCAGTTCAGGTATGTGCTTAGCTTCCATGGTTTGCATCATGACTTTAAGTGTTCTGGTAGACAAGTGCCCTCCTTTGAAATGCTCTTGCTGTTCACTGGGACAAGAGGATGTCATGACTAAGGCTTTAAAGCAGGGGTGGAGATCCTGGCGACCAGACTCTCTGACTGTTTTGTCTGGTTTCTGGCAAGATATGGTGATTGGTGTTAGCTTTTGGGGAGAATTTTTTTTTATTTTTTTCATTGCTATTGCATAGCAATGTATTAATGAGATATGGTTAGGCAAACTTCTCRACAATACTGCCAAAAGCTTTTGTTCTAAAACTTGGATCAGTGGTTTGAAGATTAGGGACAAGCAAAAATTATAACAACTTGTTTCTAAAAATGGAGAAGTCTGTGTAGTTGCTTATTTTACTGTTTTTTAAAGGTCAGCATTACTTTCCTGCCCTTTTAATATACCCTCAGGAGGTGGGATGGCTTCTTTGCTTTGCCTTGCCTTGCTTTTTGTCTGAGGAAACAGAAAATGACATGGTTTGTATGAGCTAATTTATGGTCACAAACTGCTAGAACATGTCTTAATCTTCCTGCTAAATTATTTTGAATAATTTGTGTTAGTGTTCTTAGAGGTTGCCTAAGATCTGAGCCACATTATAGAAGTACATAATCTTCCCCCAAAATTTTTAACCTAAAGGGAAAAGAAAAAGGAAAATAAAAGGCACAGTCTCATCCACTGTGCAAAAGCACTACTGGAATCAGGAAAAGAGAACTGAGAAGAGAACTGAAAAGAGAACAAGCCAGGTACAATACACTGAACCATGTTATCATCTAATAGTCTATTTCTTAAAATTAAATAATCTGATACCCTTCAAGAAGGACCAGAAAAAGCAAAATATAAGGAGATATAAAAAAATGGCATAACAAGAAAGCTACATAGGGTCATACTTACAGATTCAGTAAACAAAGTAATGTGATATTGCATCAGATGAGATATGGGGGAAAATGTCTATAGAGAGCAGGAAAGCTCCAAATTCCATGTTAAAAAAACCCCTCAAACCCCACCAAAACACAAACCAAAAACAATGACAAAATGGTACATTTCAAAACTGAATAGAATATGAGAAAGAACAGTTACTGGTTAGGAGATTTTTTTTGTTTGGTTGGCTGAAGGGCTGTTTTTTTAAATAATATAACTGTATAATTCCATATACAGTTTTGAAAATCTTAAGCTATTTTATCTGATTTTCAGGTAAAAAAGCTAGGGAAAATTAGGTAAGTTGAGCTACTGGTTCAAAGACATAAAATGAAAATCAGAAAATAATTAAACGAAGCCATGTGAGAATAATCTCAAAGCAAGCTGAAGCTAAGCCAATAGTAACTCAGGCCCAGCTGTGCCTACACAACAAAGGCAAAATGCAATACAGTGGGGAAAAGCTGTGGGAAGAAATGCATTAGAACATTATCYTTTACAGTATGCCAGAGAAAAATGAGACCCTGTGCTACTAGGTTTCTCAGAAAAGCTTTTGGGTAAAAATCAGCAACTAGCAAAAGCAAATGCCTTGCCATCATTATTCTGCAACTGTTTCAAAGACATTGGTAACTAGAAGATGTCCAGGAGAAATGTGGGATTGAATGCCAGCTGTAACTGAGCTTCCCTTGTAAATTAGTAATCTTTGTCAGGACTCCAGTCAAAGAAAAGAAATGGAAAGGTTATATTGCTAAGCAAGCTGGAGAGAAGACATTGAATAGCTGGGATTCTTTAAACGTTAAGAGAGTTGTCTCAGAGCACTCATAAAAAACTGGATGGTGATACATGGAAATTAAAGGAAATGTGAATATAAAGGGTTTTCAGTCCTTTTGCACAACCAGCCAGAAAATTGTCCCACTTAGCAAGAAAGCAGAGGGCTACAGAGGGTGAAGACAATCACTAAGCTGGCCAAAATTAAAATTAGATGTATCTCTAAAAAATAAATATTGTGACAGATACTAGGGGAAACAGACTGACAAGACAAAACTACTGTTAATAATTCATCAGTCTGTTGATTATACCTCAAAATGTGGAGGACTTTCTGACAGCAAAATAAACAAGACTATTTGTTACACTACAGACAGATTTTGTAATCTTAGCTAGGGAACTGGAAGCCAGAATTTGTCTCAAAGAATATTAGTCTGAGAGTTCTACACACGGTTTCATTTTTCTCATTTAACTTGCAAGGGAATTAAGCATTTTTTTATGATGAAAGCTTATTCTATTCTAAACATCAGGGTTATAAAATCTTACTAATTATATGACACAGATCAGAATTTCCTGACTCCAGTTGCCACTATTAAGGTAATTGTGTGCATAAAAATCTGCAAAAAACCCGAAAATTAGAAATCAGAGGCATTCAGTATAGTTCTCTCCTTCAGTTTGTTTTTAATACAAGTAAATTTTAAGGGAAACAGTCTTGCACAACTGAAAACATTATCTACATCTGTTCTATCTAAACATCTAGCCTAAATATTTCATAAGTGGCATTTCTTTCAACATCTCCTATTATTACCCTTGTTAGTTTCTCCTTTTATTTTTACTGTCAATATTGTTGATGTTAAAAGTTTTCTTGGTCCCATTCTCATTATTTGGAGTCATTAAATATTGTGCTTGTGACATAATGGACTTTTCCACAGCAATCAACTGTGATGTCATAAAGCAAAAATGTTATTATTTTGAATAGAGAATAAATAATATGAAAATAAAAATTCAGGTTCTCTAAATAATGTAAGCTAAGAAGAATACTAAAAACATTTATTTTTTTAGCTGTGATATTTTTGTTTTTCTAAGTAATTTCCATTAAATTAAATGCCAGTACTGGTGGCATATTATTCACACAGTCATTTTGGGAAAAAAGTGGCACAGCAGTGGGGGAGCAAATATGAGGAAGAATTTCTGTTAAGCTGTTTGCAACTATAAGCACAAAATGTGCCAGTACAGATGAAGAGCTGCTATTTCGTTGTTTGATTCTTATTAAGCAAAAAGTCTGATGGAGTCAATGTTTTTGCTAGAAGACACACACTGAAATTCTCAAAAGAGCTGGCTTCAATACAGTGGCATGTAAGAAACTTTCTCTAGTGCAACTCTTGTAAGCTACAAGTTTTGAGATTGCAAAGGCATCCCTCTGAATATGAACTGAAAATGGTGCCCTTCATCATGGCATAAGGCAGCCTGCACCTTGACCTTTCTCTGCAATCTCTTCTAATCTTCTGGATTGCTCCGGGTTACAGAACACTGGGGATCAACCACATGCGCCCCAGCAGATCTAGCTCCTCCAGGTACATGCATTTCTTCCTTTTAGGGTCTTGTAACCACTCACAAGGGACCCACAAAAAACTTTCTCTGTTCAAAATATGACTTAATTTTAATAAGAAAAGAGGCTAACAGAAAATGGGCTTGTTGAGTTAATTTAATAATTTTTCCTTTTATTGTCAGTCAGTATTGATCTTTTACTCTAACTATAAGCTTTGTGTGTCTTGCATTTTATTTGCCTTACACGTCTGCTCAGTAGACCTTTTGGCACCATCTATTAAAGGTGCTGAAATCTTGTTCTGCTGTGGTTTCTGAAGCTGGGTTAAACCAGTTTCGGTAGTTTAGCAGAATCAACATGTGTTACACAAAACTCAGTGGTCCTGAATGTTTGCTGATAGCCTGATACTTCTGCAATTGTTCCTTCCTGTCTTTATTTCCTGACGAATCAGCAGCTGAAGTAATTCGGATGCACACGGTAAACAGCTTAGTAAAAATAAAATAGAATACGTATCATTTAATTATTATAAATTATTAGAAATCAGGCCTCTCTCTCTCATATGGTTGTACATGTCATCTTCTGTCATGTTCCCAAGAAACATTGTCAGAGTGAATCAATAGGATGTGGTTAATTTTGCTGCTTGCATTTAATTGCTTCCTAGAAAAAGCAATCAAAATGAGGAGTTGGAACCAACTTTACAAAGCTGCTGTTTCATTAGTGGGTACCACTGGTTTGCTTCTGTGCATGGAGCAGTGAGGGGGAAGGAGGGAGTAGAGCCAGTTGTGCATTTGGGCATTCATCCTTTTGATAATCACAGTCTGATACTGAAAATGCGAGAAGCTGAGAAGTGGTAGGAAGTAGAGGCATTGCCTCTGACTTTGGCCATTCCTTTTTGACCCCTAGATATTTTTAACATGTATCTCTAGTTACCGCTGCTCTGTAACTTGTAACTTACTCAAGGCTTGTTTAGGGGTTCCTCACCTGCGTAGAGGTAATGACTGCAGTCAGTCCAACCTGTTTGAGTTGTATAGATTACATTTGTATATGAAAGATGTGCATGACTGGTATTCTGGTTGTGGCTATGCATATAAATTCAGTTCCTCTTATACCTGAGATTTGAGTGCAAATAATTCAATAAAACCTTGTCTACAGAAGGATCTTGCTGAAAAGTAGATGCCTGAATAAGGCAACCAACATACATTTTCTTCCTCTTGGCTACAAACCTAATAACTGAATATACAATATGCGTAGGTTTCCTCAGTCCAGAAAACCCCAGAATTTCCTTGTTCAAGATTCTGGCATCAATTCTCTCCTAGTCCACAGTTATTTAACTGTTACCAGAAAACTTCTGATATCAGGTAACAGTGATCTATTACCAATCACACATAATCATAGAATCATAGAATCATAGAATCATTAAGGTTGGAAAAGACCTCTAAGATCATCAAGTCCAACTGTCAACCCAACACCACCAAGCCCCACTAAACCATGTCCCTAAG
>JAYKAV010000795.1:0-36440 GCA_035582835.1 Phoebastria nigripes | reverse complement strand
TTTAGATTGGACATTAGGAAAAATTTCTTTACTGAAAGAGTTGTTAAGCATTGGAACAGGCTGCCCAGGGAAGTGGTGGAGTCACCATCCCTGGAAGTATTTAAAAGACGTGTAGATGAGGCGCTTAGGGACATGGTTTAGTGGGCATGGAGGTGTTGGGTTGACAGTTGGACTCGATGATCTTAGAGGTCTTTTCCAACCTTAATGATTCTATGATTCTATATGGCCAAGTGTGAAAGTCTAATGGAGAGTGGAGACTAACAGTAGACTATTGTGGCCTGAACGAAGTCACGCCGCCATTGAGTGCTGCCGTGCCAGACATGCTAGAACTTCAATACGAACTGGAGTCAAAGGCAGCCAAGTGGTATGCCACCATTGATATCGCTAATGCGTTTTTCTCAATCCCTTTGGCGGCAGAGTGCAGGCCACAGTTTGCTTTCACGCGGAGGGGCATCCAGTACACCTGGAATTGACTACCCTAGGGGTGGAAACACAGCCCCACCATTTGCCATGGACTGATCCAGACTGCACTGGAGCAGGGTGAGGCTCCGGAACACCTGCAATACATTGATGACATCATCGTATGGGGCAACACAGCAGAAGAAATTTTTGAGAAAGGGAAGAAAATACTCCAAATCCTTCTGAAGGCTGGTTTTGCCTTAAAACAAAGTAAGGTCAAGGGACCTGCACAAGAGATCCAGTTTTTAGGAATAAAATGGATGTGATCAATAAAATAACAGCCATGTCTCCACCAGCTAGCAAAAAGGAAACACAAGCTTTCTTAGCCATTGTGGGTTTTTTGAGAATGCATATTCCAAATTGCAGCCTGATTGTAAGCCCTCTCTATCAAGTGACCTGGAAGAAGAATGACTTCAAATGGGGCCCTGAGTAACAGCAAGCCTTTGAACAAATTAAACGGGAGATAGTTCAGGCAGTAGCCCTTGGGCCAGTCCGGGCCGGACAAGATGTAAARAAYGTGCTCTACACCRCAGCCGGGGAGAATGGCCCTACCTGGAGCCTCTGGCAGAAAGCACCAGGGGAGACTCGAGGTCGACCTCTGGGGTTTTGGAGTTGGGGATACAGAGGATCCGAAGCCCGCTATACTACAACTGAGAAAGAGATATTGGCAGCATATGAAGGAGTTCGAGGTGCTTCAGAAGTAGTTGGTACTGAAGTACAGCTCCTCCTGGCACCCCRACTGCCSGTGCTGGGCTGGATGTTCAAAGRGAGGGTCCCCTCTACACATCATGCAACTGATGCTACGTGGAGTAAGTGGGTCGTGCTGATCACACAACGGGCCCGAATAGGAAACCCCAGTCGC
The DNA here is from genome assembly GCA_035582835.1 of Phoebastria nigripes. Lineage (NCBI taxonomy): Eukaryota > Metazoa > Chordata > Aves > Procellariiformes > Diomedeidae > Phoebastria > Phoebastria nigripes. The sequence continues at coordinate 35,119 of JAYKAV010000795.1, read as the reverse complement.
CCAGGAATCTTGGAAGTGATCATGAACTGGCCAGAAGGTAAAGATTTTGGAATGTCCCCAGAGGAGGAGGTGACGCGTGCTGAGGAGGCCCCACTGTATAATAAACTACCAGAAAATGAGAAGCAATATGCCCTGTTCACTGATGGGTCCTGTCGTCTTGTGGGAAAGCATCGGAGGTGGAAGGCTGCTGTGTGGAGTCCTATACGACAAGTCGCAGAAACTGCTGAAGGAGGAGGTGAATCGAGTCAGTTTGCAGAAGTGAAAGCCATCCAGCTGGCCTTGGAGATTGCCGAACGGGAAAAATGGCCAGTACTTTATCTCTATACTGACTCATGGATGGTGGCAAATGCCCTGTGGGGGTGGTTGCAGCAATGGAAGCAGAACAACTGGCAGCGCAGAGGCAAACCTATCTGGGCTGCCGCATTGTGGCAAGATATCGCTGCCCGGGTAGAGAACCTGGCTGTAAAAGTGCGTCACATAGATGGTCACGTACCCAAGAGTCGGGCCACTGAAGAACATCAAAACAACCAGCAGGTGGATCAGGCTGCTAAGATTGAAGTGGCTCAGGTGGATCTGGACTGGCAACATAAGGGTGAATTATTTACAGCTCGGTGGGCCCGTAACACTTCAGGCCATCAAGGAAGAGATGCAATATATAGACGGGCTCGAGATCGAGGGGTGGACTTGACCATGGACACTATTGCACAGGTTATCCATGAATGTGAAACATGCGCTGCCATCAAGCAAGCCAAACGAGTAAAACCTCTTTGGTATGGAGGATGATGGCTGAAATATAAATATGGGGAGGCCTGGCAGATCAATTATATAATACTCCCACAAACCCGCCAAGGCAAGCACTATGTGCTCACCATGGTGGAAGCAACCACCGGATGGCTGGAAACATATCCTGTGCCCCATGCCACCGCCCGGAACGCTATCCTGGGCCTTGAAAAGCAAGTGCTATGGCGACGTGGCACCCCAGAAAGAATTGAGTCAGACAACGGGACCCATTTCCGAAACACCCTCATAGACACCTGGGCCAAAGAGCATGGCATTGAGTGGGTGTGTCACATCCCCTATCATGCTACTTGGCACTGGTGAGGCCCCACCTGGAATACTGTGTTCAGTTTTGGGCCCCTCACTACAAGAAGGACATTGAGGTGCTGGAGCGTGTCCAGAGGAGGGCAACGAAGCTGGTGAAGGGTCTGGAGAGCAAGTCTTATGAGGAACGGCTGAGGGAACTGGGACTGTTCAGTCTGGAGAAAAGGAGGTTCAGGGGAGACCTTATTGCCCTCTACAACTACCTGAAAGGAGGTTGCAGCGAGGTGGGTGTTGGTGTCTTCTCCCAGGCAACTAGCGATAGGACGAGAGGAAATGGCCTCAAGTTGCGCCAGGGGAGGTTTAGATTGGACATTAGGAAAAATTTCTTTACTGAAAGAGTTGTTAAGCATTGGAACAGGCTGCCCAGGGAAGTGGTGGAGTCACCATCCCTGGAGGTATTTAAAAGACGTGTAGATGAGGCACTTAGGGACATGGTTTAGTGGGGCTTGGTGGTGTTGGGTTGACGGTTGGACTTGATGATCTTAGAGGTCTTTTCCAACCTTAATGATTCTATGATTCTATGATCTTAATGCTGCATATTGCTGTCATTTATATGAAGGGCCAGTCCTCCACTGAACCGTAATGAATGCCTGGCTTTGAATATACCTTGTACCTATGAGCTTAAGAGTTTAATTGTAAAGTGTGAGGGTTTGTTCCTTTTTACAAGTGCTGAATCTTTTGATTCATTATTTTTATACTGGGGGAAAAGTGAGGAATACAACTAAGATCTGTCTATCCTCAGACTGTAACATGCTGTTTTATAGCTGATAATTATCTACAATAATGAAGAATAATTAAGATAACTTAAAAATGTATGTTTTATCCTGGTCAGTAGTTAGATGCAAGAATTAGGTTTTGCTGTAAGGCTCTATGGCTTTTTTCTAATAAAGCTGAGCATTTAGGTAAGCAAATAATTCTTACGATTTTAATTAACCACAGCTTATTTCTTGCTTATTTACCACTAGAGAAGTGTATTATCTGTTAATACTACTACTTGCTTTTGGGAGGCTTAGATATGTCATTTGTAATACAATTCATTGTCTGTGTATCTCGCTGGTCACTGCAGCAATCAAAGCTATAGCACAGCCAGGACAATGACAAATGTAACATAGAGTGGAAGACAGACTGGGTAAAATCATGGAAGTCTTTCCACCTGCCAGCCCTGACAGGCATTTGTGGCAGATTAAAGTATTATATCATAGAAAAGGCCCTGTATGCTGCATTAGTGATGTTATTTATTGGACCTAAGCGCCTTTAAGAGGAACTTGCAACCTGGGGAATTTCAGCCCGTTTAGTACCTCAGCTGGATTCAGAAATGGAAGGGACAGAAATGCAGTAAGAACTGTCATTTTTTGTTATCATTTAACTTGAATGGGTGGGTGATAGCATCTTGATTGTGTGAAAAAATACATAGAAAAAATCCCTAGACTGTGGAAACAGCTTTGAAATCACTGACAGAGGTTTGCAGCTGAATGCCAGCTTAGGTGCTCCATGAGAGTTCATGTCAGGCTCTCTCTGTGAGGAGCCATCTCTTTGTCCTTTTTTGTGCAGAACTAGCATAATGGAATATGTGATTGACCCTTGAACTGTACCTAGCAATAACCACACTGGCAGGAAAGAATGGACATCCTAATGGAAAAAAACATTTAAATATTCCGCAGTGATCTCATGTTTTGCTCTCTTCCCATTGCTCCTCCCTCCTCTGACCCCAAATGTTCGTTCTAGGAAAAGGATGACTCACACAACAGAAAACAGTCTGAGGTGAATGCGGGCACATATGGCATTATTTGTAACTGTATAAATGTGCATCTTAAAAGGTTGTACAGCCCTGGACCTTGCTTTAAAAGCAGAAAGGTCTTACAAGGTCAAAGCATTCAGAAAAATGGGTGAGACGTTGCTTTCTGTACATACTACAGTATCTGAGTACCAAAATGCATGGTAGCTGATAGAGATGATGAAACTGGTATTTGTATCATCTAACATAGATACTTCCTTGTTTCTCGTAGCAGAGGTTTGGGGTTTTTTTTTAGAACTGGAGGATTTTACACTCCTGTTAAATACAGGAGTACTTCTTGGTGCCTCTCATCACTCAGCTAGGAAAGCCAGTGATAGGGACCCTGCTATGGTATATAGGATGCAGACATTCAAAAGTGTTTCTTTCAACATCTCACCTTACAGACCCCAGAGGAAGCGGGGGATGCTGTTCATTTGGGATTAGCTGTGTGGTGAGGGAAAGGATGGGACTGATAGCTGTTAACTGCTGTTGGGTCTGAGCACTTTACAAATAGCCCAGCCACTCCATCTCCCCTTCCAAAACTCTTGGTGTGAACTGTTTCCCTCTGTGGTTCCAGGGGAAGAGAGTTGCTCTCTGAGGTTGTGATCTTGCAGGGGTAGCTCCCGTCCCATGAAATGTCACTGAAGAGAACAGACAAACCTGGGAACTTGACCTTGTGTGTGACAGAGACACGCTGTGGAGGCTGTAATCGTTTGGGTTCCTGAGCAAATGGCAGATGATCAGTGGAGGGTTAAATCCAAGCAGCAAGGTGTTCATTATGATACTTCTGCCTCTTCTTTAGCACCATACCTGCACAGGATTTACCATCAATCATATGACTGTCAACAGGATGCTAGTGTTCTTCAGAGAGTAAGAACAGGGAATGGTGCAGTCTGACAGACATTTCAGTTCCTTCCAAATCATCCAAATATTCTGTCATTTGAGTCTCTGTTGTGTTCGCACGAACCTTATCAGCACCAAATAGGATCTGGAAAAAGAATCTCTTTTCTTTATGCCTCCGTCAGACAGGCTTTTTAAATGAAGCAATAGTTCACAACAATGAATTTTCTTTCATGGTCGGTTGCAGCCTGCAAATGACTCAGCTCAGATTTTGTGATCCAGGACAGTAATATTTGACAGTAGTATTTCCTGAAAACCATAAATAGACCTAGCAGTATCATTATCTCTAACTGGCTGAATGGGACACTTGAGAAAGATTTCAATGGGCTTGCTTTTAGAAAAACAGTGGTGAACTACTAACAAATAGTTTGTGAGGTTAGCTGGGTCTAGCGATAATTTCCTGAGCACCACTGAGACTATTTTGTTCTTTTAGATGGTGGTAGTTTTTACCTTAAATGGTTGAGGATGTCTGGTTTTAAGTGGTACTGGTGTTCTTACCTTCCCTCCTTTGCCAGGATGTACCCATGACATCAAATTTACAGTTAGCAGAATCATGGGGAAGAATCCGAAAATTCTGTTAGGCTCTGGCGGGGCAAGTTAGGAAACAGAATGTCTGTTTATTTGGGTTACATGTGGTATGTTGCCACTGTTGTCAAAATCAGTCTTGTTGATGGCTTGCAGGATAGCTTCTCTGTGAGCTAGATTACTCATTCCTTGCTGCAAGAGGTGCTGGGCTTTAAAAGAAAATAAAAATTCAATGAGTGAGGATTTATGATGCAAACTCATCAGGCCACTGCTTAGTGGATGCTAGGGGGAAGGCCTGTTGCAAGGATTCTCCTGCTTTCAATCAGCGCTGGGGTGGGGCCTCAGGCTGTGATAAACATCTTTTGAGTCTAATTCTTTTGCTACTAGAGATCCATAAGAAAACCAAGGGTACTGGCAGATTACCACACATTTCTGTTGAAGTTAATCACTAGAGAGAGAGAATTCATCTTTTTTCTCCCTCAAAACATACTTAGCTGGACTTTAATCAGAAGGCTAGGAGTTAATCCAATATGCAACTTTCCAAGAAAGAAGACTTTACAAAAATGTCATCATCCATCAGTATCAGGCCTGCAATTCAGATACAAAGGTCATCTTTCTTTCTGCATGTTTCCTTTCAGATATCCTCAATAGGAGAAATCAGATGTCAAATTTCCTTCTTAATACAATTCCTATAGCCTTTTTAATAAAGAGTGTGGAAATACTTGCTAAAATATAAGAAGTTGCTCGGTCCACTTAGATGAAGAAACTTGTCATGTTAAGCAAATAAAGGCCTCTGATAAATGTTAGCCTTTGATGGTGTTTAAAAACCCCCACAAGGTATTCAGCCAGGATACACCTCAGAGATGTATGTGGTGTAACACATGTAGAGGAATGGCCCAAATGTTACCCCATTGCAATGGAGCATGATACGGAGGTTGGGTTTTTCTTGTTGCTCAGAGTTCTTACTTTTCTTCCTCTCAGGAGACTGATTTTATACTGCCAAACTGTTAGCCCTGCTGGGGAATGATCACCTGGTATAACTAGCAGTCCTCCTCCTCATGCTGCCTGCCTATGGCTTGCGCTGCTGCCGGGGTGGTGCCTGCCTCAGCCCCAGCCTGGGGAATACGGGCAGGAGGTTGTAGCAGGCAACCTGTGTCTTCAGACCCACACCCTCCAATGCTCCACAGTTTTCCTAACCCCACACACTACTTGCAGGACTGCTGCTACAGAAGAGGCTTTAGTCACTATAAAAGCCAGCCAGCCAGCCAGCCAAGGAAAGCAAAGGACATATGGAGCTCCACAAACTGATGAAGTTGGACTTACTACAGTTCTCTGCCTTACACAGAGGTTGAGAGACTTCATGTCATTGAGGTATTTATAAGGTCTCTGGCTCCTCCTCCCATGACTTCTCTATGTCTAATAGCACAGAAGGTCATTCACCTCTTTTTAAGCAGAGGCACTTGATAGCAACTATTTCCTCTGCACTAAGGTGGCTGCTTCCGTGAAGCTCATGGGAACTGAATTGCCTTTGAGATCTTCTCCTTTCTGTCAAATCTGAGTGAAACTAGTCAATGAGTAAAATACCAGAAAAAGTCCTGACTGGGAGAGGCATAGGGGCAGGCATCCTGTCATGTTTCCTAAGGAAATCATATCAGATTTTTAAAGGAAACAGGGACAACTGAGATATCTGGGTAATGTGTTTGCTGTTGATCCCCTATTATTTTGACTGCAGTAGTCTTCATACTTTCAGGATATTTCTTCATTACACCTTGCAAGACTGAGGTAATTGTCTAAAATCAGCTATTACAGTTCCACAGGAGGCATTTTATCAGTTTTTTTACCGACAAGAACATAATGAATTTGAACTCAATGTACTGTCTCCCCAGCCCTTTGGTTCATGAAGAAGCACTGTACAAATTGTACTCATCTGTGTGTGTTTTTAACCTTTTGTCTTCACTAACGGATTTATCTTGCTTTCAGTTCTCTTGATACAATCTCTGAAAGCAGCAGTCCAACAGCTAAGACACAAAGTCACTCCTTTAGACTCACTCTTCGTGCATCTACTACATCTCCCACTGTGAAGCCAATGGAGATTTTGCTGCCACTGAAGGCAAGACCAGGCCTGTAGAGGCTGTTTAGACTGTGAAACAAGTTAGCTTGATAGTTAGCTCAGGCTGCACTACAAAATTAAAGAGAATACAGACTCCAGTAGGAGTAATGCAGACCAGTTAAAGGGGATAAAGAACTATAGACCTGATGGAAACAAGACAAGGGACTGTGTCATGCAGAAATGGAAATGCCCCCCATCTCTCCTTCCTTTCCTGTCGTATATCTCTCTCCCTTTTGTATTCTCTCCCTGACCTCTTCCATCTGTAACTATGGGATGATAATCACTCGAGCAGCAGAGCTGTGCTGTCTGTGGCTTTGATCTGAAGGCTTTAGAGAACCTGGTCATTGAGGTCTCCTGCCTGAACTTTTTCCCATTGTCCTCCAGACAAAGGCACTGAAGGTAAAGTGAATAGATTGTTCTTCAGAGCTACTCAAGGGGCATTTTTCTCCCCCCTGCTGTGAATCCTATGGTTCCCAGTGTTGCCCTTGACCCGGATAATGTCCCACAGTTAGGGGAACTCACAGCCCTTTTTCAGCCTCAAGGTCTGAACATTGTTTATCCGTGACAGAAATACCTTCCTTCAGACACAGTCATGTAAAAAGACTGGCAATTATGGAAGTGCACAATGTATTGCTTTGGGTAGGTGTCTCAGGGATGAGAGATCATCATTCCTCATGGGTTCTCACCCATGCTGCTGTGAATAGAAAGCTGAAATGCACCCTAGGGTGTGTGGTATCAGATTAAAGAGAAGTCAGTAACAGGAATGCTATAGTCAAGAGATATCACCTACCTCAAACCTGGTTTAGCAGAGGCAGCTCTGTTATATAGCATATGTTGCACTGAAAAATGAAATATGCACTGGTTTCCAGCAGCATTTGATTTTTAAGGTGTAAAAACTATCTCAGCCTAATAATGCACATGGAAAACACATGTGTTTGTTCTGCTAGGTTTTTATCCTGTGTTACATACCACACCCCAGTTAGTAGGGTGTAAGGGCAGAAAGATGTTAACAGGGTCTGCCAATGCAAGGGAACCAAGTTTGCCTCTCCCATAGGTTTCTGTATCTCTTCTTGTCATAGTCCAGAGAGAGCGGACACCTTATGCCAGAGAAAGGTTTTGCCCTAAAGCAAATGCTCACAACTCATAGAGATGAGCATCCCTGCAGGATGACTTTCAGTAGAACAAAACAAGTGATTAACCATTTCATAGGCTGGAGGATAGAAGCAAGTGAGGTGCTGTAACCTCAGGAACTCACTGTGCTACTACTCACAGTTTAAAAAAAATAGGTAAGCAAGACAGTTACACCAGGAAAACATTTAAGTCTACAGCAGTCTGATGAAGGTAATACATGGGAAGCAGTACATAAACACTGAATGCCTGAAAATTGCAGCATAAGCTATATTCCAGCAGTGTATGTGAAACACATTGTCAGAAATCCTGTAACTACAGCGTGTTCTATTTAATTTATATCACAGAGACAGGCATAGGGGAGGGGGGACACTGTTACCTGAGGGCAAGGCTTACTCCAAGTGAAGGACACTAAATGCAATAAAGTACAGAAATATTTTTACTACCTATTTTGTAATTCTGGTGGAAACAAACATACACTTTCACTATTTAAAATGTTCCAAATAGCTGAGATCCTTGGCACTGGTTTTGTTTGCAATTTTGGTATCACAAAGTGGCTTGCATTTACCTTATCCCACAGCAAATACCTCCACATAGCATGCAAAGTGTACCTTCCTAGCAACAAACTCACATGCCCAGATGGTGTCTCCCAATTCCACAGAAATTCCAGTTCAAAAACACTCGATTTCTCCTAGTTCTGGTTAGCCTTTTCTGGAGCCAAATAAAGGTTATTGCCTTCTCAGAATAATTCTGCCCACAGTAAACAAGAAGTCCAAGAAGAAGTGAAGTTTTGGCTAGAAAAATGACCTGTCCTATATGAATTGACTTTCCTGGTTGCTAGTTCATTCAAAATGGCTGCATATTAACTGAGAGTAAAACAGGACTCCAACCTAGGGGAAAGAGAGAGGTTCATTGAGCCTCCTCCCTTTGCTGTTTCTAGCTCTATGTAGGCTGACATAATCCCCTTCTCAGCTTCTGAAAGACATCAAAGCCTTTTTCACTCTGCTGCTGACTCATTGGTGGTCCACAGAGAAAAATCAGCATGGCCTATGCCTTCAGATGCAACCAGTCTGGACAAATCACTCCCTGCAGCCTGCTGGCAGGTTGTGGGTTGCATGGTGAGTTTGTGTAGCTCTGGATGCTGAGCAGATGTGTGCTTTCACCCAGAGCCCTCCTGCAGGTGCATAAAGACCTTCACCGTCCCTTCCTCAGGAAATGATGGGATACGCTCCATTATTTAGCATGCAATCAGGACACATGGTGAACAGGAGAAGAAAATCTGTTGAATTCTCAGTGTAGAAGGAAAACACCATCCGCAGCTCTTCACAGGCGCGTGGTGGGGCTGAGGAGATTCGCCCTGCATGAGTCTAAGTGAGAAGCCACTCCCTACGTGGTTGACAAAGAAAGGCAACGATCCATGTAAGCCCAGCTGCTGTCTGACTTACCTGGGACTGGTGCAGGAGCCTACAGAAACCTAGAGCTTTGTTTAGGCACATACCCTGTATCGGCAGATGTAGTCAGTATTTACTGCACTCTCTCTATTATCTCTGTCACTGCCCTTACTCTGCAACATTCAGAATTGAAATCTGCCCGGAGGATGATATTTTGTCACAAGGAAAGCCAGCAGGGATTTTAACTGGGGAGGAGAATAGCTGCCAAAACGCTAAGAGAAGTATGTATTTGGAACAAGGACACGAGGAGGTGTACCACCCTGCTTACTGTGCTTGCCTTGGCTGCACGTTGCTTTCTCCTGCATTAGGGTTTTTTTTATTATCTCCTTGTTGGCAGTAGGGATGATTGCCTGCAAATGTCCACAAACACACCTGCTGCCAGACACTTTGGTGTCAATGTAATTCCAAGAAAATGAGAGCTTCAGCAACCATGTTGGCACCAGTTATTAAACCAGATAAGCCACCTTCTGTGCACTGAGGACTGTGCCCCTCACTACAAGAAGGACATTGAGGTGCTGGAGCGTGTCCAGAGAAGGGCAACAAAGCTGGTGAAGGGTCTGGAGAACAAGTCTTACGAGGAGCAGCTGAGGGAACTGGGACTGTTTAGTCTGGAGAAAAGGAGGCTGAGGGGAGACCTTATCGCTCTCTACAACTACCTGAAAGGAGGTTGCAGCGAGGTGGGTGTTGGTGTCTTCTCCCAGGCAACTAGCGATAGGACGAGAGGAAATGGCCTCAAGTTGCGCCAGGGGAGGTTTAGATTGGACATTAGGAAAAATTTCTTTACTGAAAGAGTGGTTAAGCATTGGAACAGGCTGCCCAGGGAAGTGGTTGAGTCACCATCCCTGGAAATATTTAAAAGACGTGTAGATGAGGCACTTAGGGACATGGTTTAGTGGGCATGGTGGTGTTGGGTTGATGGTTGGACTTGATGATCTTAGAGGTCTTTTCCAACCTTAATGATTCTATGATTCTATGATTCTAAGACCTGTTTGTGTGGCAGTCCACCTACCTCTCTTGGCACTTCCCGAGACTAGTGCCTCTCTGGGAGATCACTGTGCCCACCTCTTCCTGATGCAGTTTGTGGCAGAGCTGGTGGCTGGCAGATTTTACTTTTTTTGCCCCTTCCCGGAAGTGTCTGCTCACAAGGCCTGCATGTTGGGGACTGTGACTTCAGCTGCTCTAGACAAGCTGGAGGAGGTGCCAAAGCACCATTATGCCAATAAATTGTTTCTATTTACCTTCTGTAAGCCAGGAGTGGTAGAGCTCGCCAGGGCAGGTGAAGCAGCGGGTGCGTGTACATAGTGTCACCTTTCTGTTGGTATCCCAACTTTGGCACAAACACACTGTGAAACAACTGAGGACACCCTGCTTATGCCAGTTGCTCTCTGCTCCTTCCGTGACGCCTGGTGGTGCCTGCAGAGCTGACCCTCACCGCTGTGCTTTCAGCTGCCAAGTGGTACCAAAGACAGCTAAAAGTAGTGTCAGTTGTGCTGCCAGCTGGGGCAAGCTGGCCTCGCCTGGAGGATGGCAGTGCCTGCAACAAACCTGAAGGAGCATTGCATTGGCATCAGTCCCTTACGCTGCTCTTTTCTGTAAGCAAAACCCACACTTCTCTCAGGGGTGTGATGGATTACAAAGGCACAAGTGGCCTACTGGGATACTAATTAAGATGAAAAAGGGTGAACATCCCAGGTATAAATAAAACAAAACTTCAAGTAGAGAATCTGAGTTACGCCAAGACTGTTTCATGCCCGTTTAGCCGGGGCTGTGGATTTACTTCTAGATGGGGGTCCTTCCCACTGCCCGAGCCTTATGAGGGGTAAAAAAGGCCTGAGCCCTTCACGCTCTGAGCATCGCTTGCCTCCACTTGCTGGGGCACCCCTTGTGACAGCATTTATTTTGGATGCTGGGCAGTGTGGGGAGCAGAGAGGACAGCAGTGTGGAGGGGCTCAGGGCAGTAAAACGGGGCTGAGGACAGGACAGGTTTGGCTCCACCATGCTTGCCCCTGCACTTCTCAGGACAACACCCTGGCAGGTTTTAAACAGGTTTTTAGCAGGACAGGTGGTGGTGGTGGGGAGAGGTTGTCCAGTAAACTTCTTTTTGGGGGAAAAATTATTTATTAACAATAATGAACCTTAAGGAATTTCTGCTTTTCAGTCAGTTTCTGGTAAGAGCTTTGCTGAAAATCATTGTTCTGAGTGGGGAGTAAACTGGATTTTAGGAAATAATTTTTTAAAAATAGCCTATAAAATATAACAGGAAATGGGTTTACTGACACTTTTGACAGAGGCACAAATGCTGAACAATACAGCATGTTAGCCTGGAAAGAGCTAATGTTTCCAATACCCGAACTAATTTTTCTTGAATAGTCTTGCATGTTGTGAGATACATAAGGCAAACTCTTCAGAGCTAGTTTTGGCTAGCAGTATCTCATAGCTACAAAGGATCAGGCTACAATCCCTTCGTCAAGAAAATGCAGATACCAAATTAGCAAGAATTGGTCATTGCTGTGGGAGGCAAATTCTGACCAGCAATATAGCATGGTATCAAGGCAGGCAGGCAGTACATGATGACAAGAGTAGGTCTAGATCTTCACAGGGGCTTAGAAAATTCTGGGAGTAGTTTCCCTTTTCCTTCATCCTAGTTATCAACCAAGAATAGGAAACAAGCCAGGGTGGGGGGGAGGAGGAGGGGAAGGGAGCAGTGGTTTTTTCACTGTCACCAAATTGAAACAGTGCACAAAACCATTCCGTCATTTTACAATACAATTAAACTGGGCTGCAGAGAGACAGGAAGGAAAGCAGTCTATTAAGTGTCCCTTTAGACATAAATTGTAACTGATAATTTTCTTATCAGTTTTCCTCACAGTCTTCCCCTCCTGCCCTGCTCTCTGCAATACAGCATGGAACTCAAGATCCAGTGAATTGGTGTATTTTCCCTAGCAAGACAGTACACACAAACATAACTTCACACCCATCTCCTCCTCTGCCTCAGACAGTAAGCTAGACCTCCTCTTTGGTTCTGACCCAGCCCCACTGCAGGCAATCCTCCATCACAGAGGAACCAGCACGCGCAGTTTCACACATTTATGGCAGCAGTTAGCAGAAAGTTGTAGTGGAGGGCTGGTATTTACTCGTCATTGCTGGTGGACAGGTGAAAAGCCATTGCAGGTAACTCAAAGCTTTGCGGGACACCTCTTGTTCTTTCAAAGATCCTTGTCAATCTGTTGCTTAAACATCCAATTTGGTGCTCTTTAACTTAGGGGATGGTGGTAACTTCTCTGCCTATGACCCTCATATTTAGCATGTGAGAAATGGTTCGGTTTGAGTTTGAGGTCTCAGAGGCGATACTGCAGATCTACAGATTAATCACTGGTACTTCATCACCCTGCCCAAAAAAACCCTTGCCCACAACAAAAGTATGTTATCCAAACTGTGATGAGGAAATTAGCATAAATAGGAGATGAAGGGATGATTAAAACATCTCTTTAGGGCTATAATCTGTAGTCTATCTCTCTGTGTATTCTTTGCAAGTATCTCACACAAATATTTATTTCTCTGAGAGATGTGTTGACAGGAAGGGAATTCCCTGTTTTAAAGTCTTTCCAGGGGAGGGATCAAATACTCAGTTTTAACAACACACATCGCTTTTCTCCTTGTCAATAAACACCCCAAATATAATTACTTGTAAATGAAAAAGTAATAGTGAATGAACAGAGGTTTGTTTTTTCAGGCACTACAGATAAGGCAGTGAAGTACTTGCTCATGGAAGGGGAAACACGTGGCAATGAAACTTGCCATCATTCCCCCAGGCAGGATTGAGGAGGTTATTTAATATATTTTTCTCCTTCCCCTGCTCACACCAGTCATACACCATCAAGGATGTGATATGAAGGACTTTAAATCCTGTGCTTCCTTTCAAAAGTGGCTGAAGTTGAGGCAGAGATCAAATGTTACCAAGCAGTGGGGTAAGACAACACACACCCATGGAGCACAGCTGTGAACGCCTGTGTGTGTGTGTATGTCTATTCACTTCTCAGATAAAACCTAACAGTCTTTCTTTCAAACTCTCCATCTCCAGCCTAGATTTCAAAGCATCCCACATGTGCCTCTGTGACTTTAGCATACACCAACTTTGCTTTTTGCAGAATGTGCTTGACCTTGTTGTTTTTCCCACTTGGCTGGCATTAATGTCTCAGGACAATCACCTTTCTCAACTCTTAGTCTATTTGCAAATTTCTTTTGTTGTTTCCAATCTAAAATTTTAAAGCTCTAGTATGGTTAAAGACGAATGAAAAATCTCTGTCCTGAGCTCACACCTTTAGGGTTGGCACAATGCCTCATAAAAAATGTCTCAATTCACTGTGGAGGATGACTTTCTGGGGCTACTACAGGAGAAATAGTAAGTAATAACATCTATTGCAACCTTTTATAATTCGTGAAGATGGAAAGTTTGGTTGATTATGGGAAATTTTTAACATTACTGATTTTCTCTTGCTGTTATTTATTGAAGATCATTCTTTTGTTTAAAATTATCATTCATTCAATGACAAACTAAAAAAAAAGCCAAACATCCCAGCTGGCAAGGACGACAGACTGTGCAGCCTGAAGATTAAATGAAAAGGTGTCAAACTGAAGAATGGCATTCAACTCAACCTGTGAGCAAATGTATCAGTAAAGAAATGTAGGGGAACTTGGCCCAAACAGAACCACAGGGCTCCAGACATACACAGCTCCAGAAAGTTGTCATCTGGTGGATTCACATTGGGCTGTAGACAAAAAATCCTTGTTTAACTAAATTTTAAGCTCATTGGAACACAGATGTTTTCCTTACTCTGTGTAAGCACAGCAGGTAGCACAGTGACGTGGCAAGAGGCAGTTAGTGCCACTTGAACACCTATGATGAAGAGTAGCATTGCAGATCATCATTCAACTCAGAGCAGATAGTTAAAATACTATTTTCAGAGCCATAGCAAGTCCAAGACAATTAAGACAGAAGATACTGAGCAAAATGACGCACTAAGTCTTTTTATTAGTATTTATTGTTGTTACTGTTATTCACACTTAGACAACTCAATTACATAAAGTGATTTATATGAAGAGCTCTGTACTGATCTCATAAGGTGAGAAAGTGTACACGCCACAGTGGAACATTCTGTAGATACAGTGAAGTAGGACCTTTGATAGAAGGGATTATTTCCGAGAGCCCATGTACAAATAAAGGTAACTTTCATACTATATACAAACTTATATTCACAGAGAATATACTGATTCAGAGATACAAGAGTTTCATCTAGTGAATAATGATCCATACACATAAACACATGAGAAAAACTGGAATTTTCAGGGGGTTGCCTGGACTGGCTTCCATGACAATGTATTTTTTTTTAAGTTTGAAATGAGTAAGATGGGGGACTTCTTCAGATTTTTCTTACAGTAAGTTGAAAATGAGAGATGAAAGAGTATGAAAACTACAAAGTGAAACAAACAAGCTAAAAAAGCTTTATTACAAAAATAGCATCTGATTGTCAGTTGTAACACACTACTATTATTTTCACATGACAATACAGTGGCGTGATCTTGCCATCTTAAGTGACAGAAATAATTTCTACTCATGTGAGTCAACTCCCCAGGGTCAGGACTGCAAAGTTAAAACTGTGTAACAGAGATCTTGATAATGGAAATGAACACAAAACCAAGCGAAATCCCTTTGGCATTACTTAATTTTGATGGGGGATTAAAAGAAATGGTTGATTTCTATTGGATAGCCTGACCCTGAAAACTTTAACTCTTTTGTAAAACAGATGTGACAGAAGTAACTCATCTCTTATAAACTTACTATAATTTGAGGAGCTTCCTTTACTGTGATCTCAGTGGGAGAAAGCATTAGAGTAACAGGATGATTTAATTGCTTCATTGGGCCCAACTCTTCAAGCATTGTATTCCTTCTTCTGGGGTGAACAAGGATGGCAAGATTGAGCCCCTGCTGCAAAGGCAGCGTGCAGCATTTTGTATAATCCCACAGGGAAGCTCAAGAGTATGAGCAAAATCCACCTGACTTACTCACAGCTTCACTAAGGCAAAACCAGATCCTGCTTTACTGTACATTTATTTGACAGTATTTTACATTATACCTTAAACAGAGACATGAAATGGATTCTTTACTTTAAAATTAACGATCCCCTTATTTAGAAACCCCATACTAGTCTTCTGGGTTTTTTATGGCTTCTTTTTGCATTAAGACAACTATGTGACATAAAATAAAAGTAAAAAAAATAGTAAAGTGCAAGATCTTTAAAAACGCATACAAATTTCATTGTTTGGATTGGTTTTGTGTTTGATGAGCGGTGAATTTACAATAAATCTACATGAATGTACAGTTCACTTACCAATCTCAAATTACATTATTTCTTACTCAGTCTTGTCCTGGGCCACTTATGGCTCATGTAGGAATGATGTGGCCAGTTGTGTGTCTGGTCTACCCGCGCTCCAAGTGGTTACATGGCTTCTAGGCTGGGGCTGACCTGCATCTGGCTGTCTGGGAGCATGGGCTCAGTGCCATGCTAATGTAATTACGTGGCTTCTGGAGAAGACACGGCTTACGTCCAGCCAGGCAGGAGCACGGGCAGGGGAACACGCAAACTAGCTGCACCCATCCAGGCAGACAAGTCCTGGCCAGGCCATACACTGACAACGAGCAATACACAGCAGATCTACAGGATGACTTGTCTGGACTACGGGGCTGTGATCCATATAGGACTTCTGTATATCGGATGGGTGCATAACTGCATGAACTGCATAACTTCAATCTGGAAGTTACTCTCCCCAGTCCCAATGGAAATGACAGATATCTCAATACTGATATTCCTGTAACTGATGGCCACAGATCCAAGAAGGATCATTTTAACATCAACCAGGAGTGAAACCCACATCTGTTGGAGGGCTGGAGCAGGACTCTTCTCCACACTGTTGAGTGCAAACTATCCCATTTGCTAATCTCAAAATCACTTTCTGCAGATATGTTTCCAGCTGCAAGTTCTTGCATCAAACTTTCCAGGAATAGCAGGAAAACAAGAATCACCTGTTCAAAGGACCTAACCATGCCTCCCTCTCAATTAGTTGTGTCATTGTTATTTACAAGAGGTAAAATGGTTTCCAAGAATACAAGTGAATGCAATTTTTCTCTTTGTACACAGCTCCCAGGACAATTCTGTTTGTTACGCAAGTGCATTTATGAAATATGGGATCCTAAGATAAAAATCTGTATCTTGCCCAAGTTAATGGCAGAAATCTTCTGGATTTCAGTAGGCCAGTTGTTGGAGAAGGGATTATTTCTTTGTTATAAATTAAATAAATCCATCTGATACAGACTCATATTTGATTCAGAACATAAGTTATATGGACCACAAGATGCTATTTTAAGGAATTACTGCTGAAAGAATAATAATTAAAAAACATCGTATATCCCCTTTTTCGCAAAATATGTAATGAAGTAGAAGACAACCAGAGAAATAATCCCTTAAAAAACACCCAAACATTCAGAATATTTCTACGCATCTATTTTTTACAGTACTTGGATTAACCATGTTTAACCTACCACTTTGTGGACCTTCATATCCACACACAACAGTACCATGAGTGACAGTGACCATAAACTACTTCAGAGTAGCATATGTGGAAATTACATGGAAGGTTCATTGCCATTACAAACATCAAATGACACCTAGATAAGCTTCTTTGTCACCCACTGTGCTTTATGCTTCATGAAGATTATGCAGACAGCCACATCAATTGAATAAATAAGCAGGGGCATACAGACACAGAGAGCCTGTCTGCACTACAAGAAAGCACTAGCTTTCAGTAAAACAGTTAATTTAAAATACACAGAGCTTTGCTGAAACATTTTTCCATGTCTACATGTAGTTCTTGAGGAGATCATCCTCATATCACATTTTTTATCACACTTTTATAGCATTACCCAACAGATTCAACCATGATGGCTTCTACAGAGGGAAGTCGGCTTTTTTTTTTCTTTTTTTTTTTTTTAAGTGGGAAACAGCAAATACTTGTAGGACTCCAGTGGTATTTTGTACTGATGGGGCCCATTCTTTTCTTTAATTCCAATGAAGTTAGTGCAGAAAAATCTTTAAAACAGGTTACAATCTGACCCACGATCCTACTCAAATGCTACCGGAAATCCCTTCCAAAAATCATGTTCAACATTGGTTCTGTTCAGGTGTGATGGTGCCACAGAGAGTTGGCTATTTAACCTGAAGTTGCATTCTTATCTTACTTATTGTGTTGCCAACCTGGTGTTGTCCTGAAAACGTTACGCTAGAACAGGATCTTGATCATAACACCAATTTCTGTATTAATTATTCATTTATGCTTCATAAGGATTATGCAGACAGCAGCATCAATTGAGTAATAAGCACAGGCATACAGGCAGGTGGAAGAGGCTTCAATGCCGACCAACTCGCTGTAAAATTCAGGCAGTTTGCGGGACCAGATCCCTAGTGAAGTCATTCAAAACTTTGAAGAAAATTTTGACTTCTAGGTCTACAATGTTGAGAAATATTCATGGATCCCACACTGAAACAGTTATGAACAATGAGAAACACTTTATGCTGGGAAATTTGCTGTCATTGTAAAATAGGAAATGTCCTAATAAGTGGTGTGCATTTTTGGCAGCGTTGAGCCTGRACAGCTTATGGACATCCAGTCACTGGGTTGCAGCAGCTCTCGGCTGTTCTCTCAGCACTCCAGTTTAAGATTTTCAAACTCCTCCCATGGGATAAGGGGCCATGCTTCTCCCTCTATCCCATTCCTCTCTTTTCTCTGCCAGCACAGCTATTGCCTTATAATCAAAGAGCGCATCAGCGTGCAAGTACCCTGAAACAGTTTACCCCAGCAGTTATGTAGAAAGCTGCCTTGGTAAGTATAACCAGCTTTCACAGCCAGCCTCCACAGAAAGCACCACAAAACTGAAATCTCTCCTATTACCTCTGGAGCTGAGCTGCCACTGACTGCACAGTTATTCAGCCATTTGAATAATGATCTGCCCAGCAGATGCAAGGCAGTGGGAGCTGTGAGGTGTCTCATTCCTGAGGGGAAAAAATTACTTTTAATACCTTCCAAGATAAATGTGTTGATAGGGGCAAGCAGACACAGGGAAGAAATGAGTCAGATATAGATATATTTTAAGACAGCATACAAATGCCATTACAGGACATGAGCCCTTAGCCCTACACATAAAATTCTTTCTTCAAGCTGTTGATGCCAGCTTTGGACTGTAATATTCCCAGTGTGTAGGGCTTTTGATCAGTTACTCTTTTCTGCCTACGGGCCCTCAGTGGGGCAGTGATCTCTGCTGCTGCTGCCCTCGCTTTGCAGAGCACACCAGAATGCTCTTACAGCTCTCAAGGTCAGGCAGGGCTTTTTCCTTTCCGGTGTGGGAGTTACACTACGCTGGCGATGAAGTCATCAAAAAAAAAAAAAAAAGGAGTAATGTACTGAACAGAGATCAGACTCTTGCCCTTCCTTGGTTTCTTGATTTGAAATGCCAGACCAGTGAATCTGGTATCTTTGTATATTGTAAGTGCCCATATACACAGACCTATTATGATCCTACACATGCTCTTTTAGATTGCTCTGTCTTGTTCTGCTCACTTGGGAAAGGATCGCCTGTTTTGAGCACTGTCATCAGAAATAAAAGCATTTGGTGACTCCTCTGGGACAGATTATACTCTGGAGTCAGCTCTGTATTTTGGGACACCCGTTTTATTTGAGCCCAGAATTTGGGTTATAGATTTGCTTTTGTAAGATTGTTGTTCTTGTCAGTAGAGGGCACCGTAGGTATGTATATACCTATCTTTCCATTGCGAACACCCGTAGAAACAAATATTAAGAGGTGGGCAGCACTATCGTTAAGACAGGTAAGGATTCTGGAGCAATGAAGGATCTTAAATGCACAGATAAAGTTTTACTCACAATGAGAGAAGCTCACACTAAAAAGCACTAAGAAGCAGGAGATGTAATGTATCAATAACCATACAAGCAAATGTATGGTTATGATCAAACACTGATTCTGAATGTAGCTAGGACTTAATACCTTAGGACAAGACATGAGTAGCAGACACTGTAACTCCTAGTTTTCTTGCTTTTGATCATTAGTATCTCACTTTTTTCTTCATGATATCACATAATATTAACATTTTAGTAATTTTTAATATGTATTTTTTACTGTTTTCTCTACCATCTGTCAAGTCCTTACTCTCTAATCAGATACTGTTATATAGAAACACGTATAACAGGAAAACAGTAAAGGACAAAGGGGATGAGTGAGAAGCAAACAGCTGGAASACAGACAAGACAAAATGTGCTGAGCCTTCTGTTACACAGCTGTGAGCATGGCATTGCCACTGTGAGCACAATACGAATACAAAACAATGCTGAAACAGGTCACAGGAATGCACTGAAATTTCATGAACTCTAACTGCACAAAAGACTTGAACAAACAAGCGACGATTATCTGAAATAATTTCTTAACACCCATTCCAGTTCTCCCTTTTTTTTTTTAATCATCCAAACTACAGGAAAGATGAACACTTCATTGCTTTCTCCCTCATTTTTTTGTTCTAGGTTTGGACCTTCTCCTTCTCTCAGGATTTCAGTAAAAGAATATTGCATTTTCACTCCTTCCTGGGCTTCTTTAGACATTCACACTTCCAGCAATAGTGAAAAATTTTCATGTAGGTTTCCTGCAGCTGCACTATATTTAAATTGTTAGTTTCTCCTACCTAATTTCAAGATTTATAAGAGCAAATATGAACTGCCCCAGCTTTGTACTTCAGCTGGGAATCTCTTCCAGCAATGGCTATATGTAGCTGTGAAGGTCCTTACACTCTAAGTAATAGTGAAAGATAGCCTGTAAAACATGTTATCAACTTCAGCAATTAGGCTGCCACTTTACAACTACTTCTATTTTCTGTATGAAATACTACACATAAGCAAATTAGCCTTTTTCTTCTGGCATGAAGAGGCAAACTCATAATGATAACAGCATCTGAAAGCCATTGGTACTGTTGTTGGTATTGCTGCATTAGAAAAAATGGTGTGTTCACACAGTAGTTGTATGATCTCTCTGCATGCTGTGTTGCTATTAGAGAAGAAAGAATATCCCCATTCTGGTCTTTGCATGTGAATGCAATGAAAATCTGCACCAGTTACAAAATGGCCAGGCAGCATGGCCCCTGCAGTGCCAGAGCCAGAGTTCCTGGAATCTGAAGAGTTTTGCAAGATGTAGTAAACCACCATTAACATCCTGCTGATTGCCTTTACAGACCTGTGATGCAGAGGATCAAAACACTGATGAACTCCCTGGCTTTGCTGAAAACACATCATATAAATCCACTTATATGAAGAGATGTGCAAGCTCTTCCCTGTCTGTGACTCATGCGCTCGGTGTGTGCTTTCCTCTCAGGAGTTTCAGCAGATTACCAGAAAAATCCCATACCAGGGTGTGTGGGGGGTGGTGCCTCCACAAAGCTAGTATTAGCATTCCCCTTAGAAGATGAGAGCTTCAAGAACTGAGCATGCTGTGTGTCTGTGTATACTACTACAGAGAATGAGAAGTCTGCGGATATGTACCATAGGCATAGGAGAAGCAGTAGCTTTCACCGTTTCTGTGCATGCGCAGCATCTCCAGTACTGAGCGGTGAGGATGTTCTGCAGCAGACAAAGAAAACCTCAGCTGGGCTGGACTCAGCCCTTCACGTGTGACTGCACCATCCAGCAGCAGTCATTCTTCAGCTCTGAGATCCACCCTTTGTATCCTTTTCTTTCTTTCTCTCTTTTAAAATTGAGGGAGAGGAAATTTACAAAACCATGGGTTGTTCTCATAGAAGATTTCCATTGTTGTTTTTCACGGTTTCATTTTGATATATTTTTTTTTTTTTGTATAAATATTTACGTGGTGGTTTTTTTTTTTTTTTTTTTTTTTTCTCGAGAAACAGAACTTTCCACTAGATGGAGACAGGACACTGGATCACTTTGTCCTCCAGGAGTACACTGACAATCAGGAAGACGAAATAAAGCCCAAACATGAGAAAGCCCAGGATTTTATTCATCCTCCACTTGCAGAAAGCGATGGAGAGAATGACAAAGAGCAGCATGATGAAGAGGAGGACAATCGCACAGAACAGACCATTGCTGCTGACTGTCACCGGGGCAAAGCTGTTAATCACAGCGTACAGGAGCCATGGAAGAGGAAGGCTGTTAAGAAACAGAAAAATAAATTGGAAACATTGCAGAGGTGCAGAAAGGAGCACTAGAAGGTTTCTGGAGGCACTTCAAAATACAACCAGAGGCTTCCTGCATAAAGTGAGGCAGGAAGAGTTTCAACTCTTCTAACATGTACACAAATCTAATTTGTCAGCTTGCTCGTGGTTTCTGGGGAGAACACATGGGATTTAGGCTCCTCAGTCTTCCACCAGTTACATTGGTGAATTACATTTCCCTTGGCTGACAAATCACCTGGCGTCCTGTCTGTGAGCAGGAAGACCCCTTTCATTTGTTTCTGGATTTCAGACCATTTGCTAAAGAATCTACTTCCAGTCTCTTTCCAAGGGCCTGCCTGACAGGAGGGTGGCTCGCATAAAGACATGTCCTTGCCATGAAGAACCAGCACTCTGCAAGGCACTGCCCCCAAAATTTGGCCCTTAAAAGCCT
Source organism: Phoebastria nigripes (assembly GCA_035582835.1). Lineage (NCBI taxonomy): Eukaryota > Metazoa > Chordata > Aves > Procellariiformes > Diomedeidae > Phoebastria > Phoebastria nigripes. Next base: position 13,401 of record JAYKAV010000795.1, on the reverse strand, counting down.
TGATCCACATTTACTCTATAAGCTTGTGTTAAAATGTGAACTTCAACTGAACTCCAGCTTCACTGCTATTTCTGTATTTGCTGTCATTGCATTTCTCATCTCTGATGCCACAGAATGAGGCAACATCCCTCTGGAAGATGTCAAGCTGAAATAAATATTTAAGCCACTGATTGGAGCTTAGCAGGCTTAGAAAGCATGAAGAGAGCTTCAAACTTTGAATAAGCAGCTCAAGAGAGAATAATTTATTACAGCCTCAGTATTCACTACATCAGCCTACAGCTCAACTGTGCCATTTCTGTTGTAAATATACCAGGTCTAGCAGACTGGTACAGGACAACAACATTTCCATTGGCAGGAAGACTAAAAGGTTTAAGAAAAGTACAAAAGCATTGCAAAAGAGAAAAGTTTTGTAATGCACCCTACATGCTCTAAGTTGAAGCACATGGTAGTGAATAATGTTTTCATATATTTTGCAGGTCTGCTGCTTATAGATGTTATTGCAAACACTTCATGCTTCTGGATTAATAGAAAAAAGTGGGCCAGTTTTTCTGCTGTGTCTGAAGGTATTGCCATTAGCTAACAGTCAGAGTAAAAAAGCCATTTACTATCCACTCTAACTTCAGGACCCCTTTTTCTACCCGTCCAGTTGCTGGTATATTTTCAGCAGCGAAAATCATGACCTGTTCTACGACTAGGCTGTTCGGGACTATGACTATGACTAGACCTGTTCTTCTGCGTGTGTGATACTAAGAAACAACCAAAGATGGAGAAACTGCGAGTATGGACACGATTCTCAGTGCCTCTATCCTGTGTTGAAGATGGGAATGTGGGAATAAAGACAGAGTTTGTCTGTATAYTTCCTGCACATTTTTGAAACACCGAGGCATAGATTACAACATTTCTGGACCAGATCTAGCTTGGTCTCAAAAGGTCAAAAAGGAATTTGAATTCCAACCACATGCCACACATCATTATCCTAGAGCTGCTGTGAAGCAGTAAAGTGTAAATAGCACATTTCTCTCAATCTTATGTTGCTTCACATTGTCAGAGCTATACAAAGGGTCCTTTGTGTTAATAGAGAATTGGTTTGTAATTTGGGACTTGCCAGGTATATAAAAAAATCACATGGCAACAACAGCCTAAACGAGCTACACAAGACAATGACATTCTGTTTTTAATACAGTAAGCATGCTGAATACTGCAGAGGCAATGAATTGATCCCAATCACCATTTATAAAGAAAGCCCTAGTATAAGCACAGTGAGTGGTAACATAAGCAAACAACAGCAGCCTGACAAAATCATAAAAAGCTTCAGAAATTCCTTCTTGGAACAATGCTCTTGCATGCTTTTTTAAGTACGATTCACTTGCCTAGGSAGCTCTGCAATGTATCAAAGAGAGAATTAGGCAACAAATTTGTAACAATTCTGCCACGGAAATGTCTGTAAACTTCTGAGCACTTGAAATAGTAACATCCATTGCATCACTCTCCTTTTTAAGCATCAATGGCAGAAAATTGTTGTAGGCAACACCTTGGCAAAACCACGGCAACATGCTAAGAACAAAAGACTTGTTAGAATTGACACAATTTTCTTGCTGTAGGACTTACCCCACTGTGATGTCAAATATGTTGCTTCCAACAGAACTGGATACAGCCATGTCCCCCAGACCTTTGCGTGCTACAATAACACTGGTAATAAGGTCAGGAATGGATGTGCCAGCAGCTAGAATAGTCAATCCCATGATTTCTTCGCTAATACCAATGGTCTCTCCAACCTAAAAGGGTTTTAGCAAAAACAGCAAAAAAAGTCCTGTGGTGAAGAAATGCTTTCTGCTGTAAACCTGTTTAACCAGGAATATTATCCCGAAGCTTGCTGATTAGCTTGGAGAATACAGGCAAGATTGGAGAATTACTTGTTTTCACAGATTTCCACGTTTCAGGAGAAAGATAAGATTCTCAAACAGAACCAGTAGGTAGGTATTGACAAGCGGTTGCTGATGGCTCTGATGTTACCAGAGTCATCAAGTCCTGTGGTCAGGACAACCACAGCTCTCTGAACTACTTTCCATTTACTGAGTAGTGATTTACTTCATCCACGGTTGCAGCTCCTGAAATAAAGCACTGCTCAGCATGAGACAGATGATGGACTCTGATTCTAAATGATCTCTCACAGTGCAAAACACAATGCAGGGCTTGTATTTTGTACCAGTATCACCTCCTTACCTGATGTGCCCACCAGACCATTAAGTAAGAAAAAAATGCAATCCAGCTGATAGAGCCAAAAAACGTGATAGGAAAAAATTTTCTTGACCTCTGAAACAGAAACAAAGAGAAACAGTGAATACCTGTGTTGAAGGCTGACATGCTGTACTCTTATTTGCTTCTCAAAATGAGAGTGGTCTTTCATTTTTTCTAGCCACCTGTTCTGACCAACTATTCTGATCATCATCAGATGATCAAAATAAATGTCAAGAATGGTAAGAAACTGACTCCCTAAACTGGTATATACTTACCTATGCCTCATTCTTCCAACTGCTTCAGTTGTAAATAACACCTCCTAACAACTTGTATGATGAATAGGAAGTTTTGGGTTGTCATTTGTATCATATTCTGTTATGCTGCAGTTTGCATATGTGTTTAGCTGAATGGTGGTTTGACTTCTAAATTTATTAATAACTTCATGCTTATTCAGAAAGAATGTTTTCAAACTGCTAAAACAGGTACCCATAMCTTTCATTCATACATCAATAACTTTGTGCAACACCTTCCAACAGTCAGTGTAAGAAAGGCTGCCATATGACAGAGCTAAAAAAATACACATCTAACATTTATTAGGGCATTTACTTTTCCTGGGAAAACAACCCACTTTCTCAATTAGAAGAGAAGATACATTAAGCACATATTTGCCGTGCTTTGTTTTGTAGAGAAGTTTGTTATAAAAACATGTAAAACACACTCTGAGGCCCTTCAATGAATTAAAAAATCTGTATAACACCAAACTAACTTCATTTTCATTTTCAGTGTCTCCCTTACTAATGGGAATAGATAGCATTCTTGCAGCCAGTGAATGGGTTATATTCAGATTAATGATTTATTTTGGTTTCTGTTCTTTCCAGTCTTTTGCACCATCCATATTTCCTATTGGCTAGCTAGATCTATGTAACAAAAAGAGATCAAGTTAACTACTAAAGGAAGGAAACAGAACTGCAGTACTGTACCAGGCAATCACTGTCTAAATCAAATTAGTGTTTAAAATGAAATCTGTACTGTGAATGAATGCTACCAGTCTTGAATGAAACCACAATATTTATGGGCATCGACCTTCTGATCACAGATCCTCACTCCAGATGACTTCTGACGTGTCACTAGCAGAGTCCTACAAATTTTCATGAATAACCAGTAGGACTGCTTGTGGAAGTAAGTTATAACACTTTGAATAGCTGTTCCAGCTGCTGCTCGATCCTACACTACCTCTTCCTGTTAAGTCCCAGCTAAATCCACTTCCACTTTTTGCTCTGCAGGGGCCTTCAGAATTTTTGGGCAGCGCACCTTGCCTGTACCCCTCTCCACTGCAGGATGTGCCCCTGCTGCACCAGGAGACTCATGAGCCTGTGGGTCATTCCTAGGTGTTGTGGCAGCAGACAGGACTGCAGGGCTTTCCCTGAACATGACTTTTGGAGAGAAAATACTACTTGGATTTTGCCAATTCAGCTTGCTCAAGCCATGATAAAGCCCTCTTTTTTTTAGGGATTTTACAGAGCTGCACAGCTAGCTTTTCTTGTATAACAGACACAAGAGGCATTTATATGGGACAGMCTCCCATTTAGGAATTGATCAGCATGGGTGGCTGTGGACTAAGAGGTGCTCAGTGAATTGGGCTGGCCATCAGAGCTGGTCATGCAGGAATGACACTGTCTTTTGTCAGCTGAACCAGAAAAGAGCGAGGCTGGTCYGCAGGCTCACTGAAATTGTGCAGACTCTTTCTGCTGATGTAAATGGAATGAGATCAGGTCATTACTGATGGGAAAAAGGTAAAGTCAGCAATGGCAGTTGTGCACAGTCATCTACAGGGCAGGACAATTAAAAGGTCCATATCTGCTCTAGCAGGAGGTGCAGCTGTAGGCTGTGCTACAGAACACTTACTCACTCCCTGTGGGCACTTTGCATAATGCTAAATACCCTCCTAAAAACTGAGCTCATAAACATTGACTAACATGACCTATATAACTCCACAATGGAATATACACAGGAACACATTAAAGATGGTACAGATTTAGCAATGCTCCCAAACCCCCTCATATATAAATAAATAAGCTCAGTTATTTATTTATATATGAGTTGGAGTATTTATATATTCTTGGAGTAAGAAAATCATTCCAGTAGGTGTTTTAAATGAATTATCTTTAAATATAGGCATAAATAGCCACAATGGCACCTGGAAACATCCTTTTCATGTAAACTCCATTACTGTCACAAGCACTGTTTCTAGAACTGCCCAGGGTACTTTGGTTGATCTGCTTCTTAACTGCTTCTTAACTCTTTACTGAGAAAACAGAGTTACTTTTTCAAAACAGAATTCTAAAGTTTTATCAAATCAGAAAATCTGATCATGAGCTTCCAATGTTTAAACCTACTCAGATGGACTTTTGATTTTAAAATGGAAACTTTACACACATTGGGGGACAGAAGACCTTAGTCTGAAAAGGAACACAATTTGAAAGGAACACAAAGATGGCTGTTAAAATAGTGATCTGACACCCGTAGGAGCAGAATTGAGTCCGGAAGGGATAAATGAATCTCATCAGCAATTTCCTTTTTTTAAACTAAATAGCTAGCACTTCTTTTTCACCATTCTTAGTAGCCAACTCTTTCAACTTTCAACATTTTTTGTCTTCCTTGTAAAAACTGGGATTTTCTGGCAACACATATGGTGAATGAGATGATGAAGCAGTAAGCTTGTTGCAGCTGGTCACAAAATCTACACAGAGCACCTCATAGCAATGCGATTTGAATAATCACTATACAACACTCAAGATATAAGCATACATCGGCTTATGCAAAACTAATACAGCGAGAGCTGTACTGGCCAGTAATAGCTCTCTGTCAGTGTGATTACATATACCAAATGGTTCCTGCAAAATAACGGGACATTGCCTATCTGAGTCAGACACCCACAGAATTCAGATGGCTAAGAATTACAAGTCAGTAACTTTGCAGCATGTGTATTCCTAGCCTGTCTTAGCCAATTCTCTCCCAGTAAAATTAACTGATAAGCAGCAGTTCAAGACTAAGAGTACTTTAATAGGCTTAACAGTTTAATTGCCTATTTTAAAAGGGGGAACATTTAAACTCAAAAAGGGCAAAATTTTAAGCTTGTACATATTACAGGTGATGAAATCACGAATGGACTCCATAGATGCTGCTATATAATTTGCATATAGATGAAATTTTTAAAAAGCAGTAATGAGTGCGCTGATTCTTTTTTGGATGCTGGATTTTATTTCCAGAGTATAATAATAACAATGCTTATTTTGTAACTAATGACAGCATTCTTTTGAGATTTATCTCATCGCAACTCCCTAGCTCTTGGAAACATAGAGAGCTGCCAATTTCAAGCATTTTCCTAGAAGAATTAGTCAGAGACAGCAGACAGCAAAACTTCTCTCCACCTTTTCTGGTAGCTGTTGTGATGGTTGCCTTGTAAAGACAGAGAGCCCAGTTTATTACCAATTGGTTCTGTTGTGGTCATGGTAACAGACAAATGAGAAAAGCCATGGCTCATTCAGTTCATATGCTATTTTCTTTTAACAAAAGAGAAAGAATTTTATAGTTTCACTGTAGATTGGTTGGATTGGTACTGTTCCTGTCTATCAGCAATCTTGATACATTTCTGTATTGATTTCATGCCAGTGTCTGAAAAACAGGACTGTAAGTAGCAAGAATGATCCAAGTATGAAGGTTTTTCTTATAAGAGCCTGATCCTGAAAGATAGTGAGTGCTTAATAATTTGCAAAGTAACTGTCTTAATTTTAGCCAATATTATTACCAACATCTTTACCTTTAACCTGAATTAATCATATGTTTGTCCGTACACAAATTTATCTGCATTGCAAGCTTTGATTTTCCTTTCATACTTGACACTGCTTAAATCTGATTACTCAGAACCTGCTCCTGTAACTGGATCTSTGCAGGAACATCTTGTCCTTGTCCCCTTGGTAACAGTGCATCTCTATACGGCAACAAGAGTTCATGTACGTTGTACCTCTTCGTTGGTAATTGGAATTTGCAGAGATACAACGAACTGCCCCATATGGGTCCAGTGACAGCAGGACTGGAGCCCCGATAGCCATTTTTCTGGCCTTTAACACAAAGGGATGGAAAGTGCAGTATGGCTATAACAAAAGAGATGGTGTTCAATATCTGCCACTGACCCACTGGGCCACGTTGGCCACATCATCTTCCTTTCAATTTTTCAATATCCCTTACTGCAGGAGGTGGACAGTTATGTTTGTAGCCTTTACAGAGCCACTGGGGAAATAAGCTATTAGTACAGGAAAAATATGCGTTATGTTCAAAACACCTGAACAAGAAGTCAGGTACAAAATTCCCCAAGGGCACACCTACAACTGGTGTACTGCCAGCAACATTATGTTATAGTAAKGATTTTAATATATACTGCCTTAATGTGAGCAGGTATTATTAAGGCACTAAACACACATTAAAACATATCAGCTATTGAATCAGCTGAGAGTTAGTTGAACTAATGCATAATCTATTCTAAGTATATAAAAATTTGCATATGTGTACACCAGAGCATAATAAGGCAGTAAGGATTTTGCTAGCTTTATAACCAGAGAACCTTGTACATGAAATAATTTTTCTAGAGCTTCTGGGTCTCATGGAGCTAAATATAGCTTGGTATAGCACAAGTAAATGCAGTCAAATCATCTCCATTATGTGGAGATAAAATATATTTTAGAAAAGAGACCCTAGGAGGAAAGGAGAACTCATTTTTGAAAAGTGGACACCCACAGAGGATGTCAAAGGCTCCATATGGTCTCTCAAATCAGTATATAGCACACAGGCATTCATTTTATATATCCACATGCTAATCTGAGCATCCTGATGCAGAATTTGGGTTTCTGACTAAAATTACCACACTTGCAAAATCAAGCCCCTGTCGGTAGGCCTACCTACAAAATCTATTTAAGTATTATTTTAGGTTTGTTTTAACTTTTGCCTCACAGATTTCATGGAAAGTTGTTTTCTGATGCACATGCTGAGCTATGATATTGGGTTTTGTTTTTGTTAGGAAGGGAATAGCAGGGATGACACACAGGCATAAGTGAGAATATTTTAGAGTCAAACACTCTAATGAAGCACCCTTGAAAAGTTACGACAGTTTATGCAACCATCCGGTTAATTCTTTGACAGCGATGTTCAAAGTAAGCAGCTTGTCATACCAATACAGCCTGTTACCTCTTCTGTTATTACTACATGTAATTACAAACTACATTTCTTTTATTTCTGTAGAAAAAGCTACTCCTTTCAGTGAATGAAATTCTAAAACTCTGTTGCCCATTGACGTATCTGGCATATACAACTGTGCTTATCTTTTGGGTTACGGCAGGGTATTTTAGCTGTAGGATGTCAGCATGCCAGTTCTGTTGTGAACAATACTAGTGTTAATAATCACATGCATCACACAGTTGCACACAACTTCTTGAGATATTGGCCTTCCAAAACAACTATTGCAATAACTGTTCTCATTTGTACAGTACAGAATATTGGATAAGGCTACATGTCTATTGATATTAACGTCAGATTTTCGAAATTCAAAGTAATGCACATACTTATTTCGTAGCAGTACTTGCTTAGTTTGGGCCAAATTATGAAAAAAATTACAGGGATGATTTTGAATGATAAAAGGAGGGCATAAATACAGACATAAACAATCTTGAAATTCATGTAGTATGCTCTCTGTGTTACCAAACAAAAAGTGTTTACCAGAGTTGTTTGAAAACTTTAAGAAAAAGGAGCTTAAAGATTGGAAGGGAAAATGTCAGTTTATATCCTTTGAGAAACCTTTATCTAAAAACAAATCAGAGGTCTTATTTTAGCTTGTTTCTTGCACTGAATTGCAGTTTTTCAGTGTGTGGGATGGGAAAGTTTTTCAGTGTGTGTGAGGAGGAAAAAAGAATTCAGGGTATTGATTTATAACCTTATAAGCTGTGCATCCCTCTCTTGCAGCAGTTTTAAATCTATTTTTGATCCAGAAAGGAAAAGAGATTAAAACACTACTACAGGATTTTTTCAGCTCTTGACTTTTTTTCTTTCACTTTCCATGAGCCTCTCCAGTCAGGTATATTTGTATATGTGAATATAAAAGTGGTAAGACTTGATAACTTGTCACAGTAAGTCATTTGTATGAATAATCAGTCTTACATTACTTCAAGCTGTGTTTGGGACAAAACCAGCAAGTATTTTACACATGGAAGGACTTATGGATCTTGTTCTAGTATGAAAATTAAAAGATGCCAAGTAGAAGACAAAGGTCTAGTAGAACATGCATTTAAGAGAAATGCGTATCATTATTTTTGAACCACAGAGAAAATTTAGACAGTCTAAAATCTTTCTAGTCATACCCTTTAGAGCATTGCACATGGACAGACTTCCTCAGCACTTATGTGATATTCAGTGGAGATCTAGAAATGCAGGTGTGAAGGCCCCAAAGAAGTTTTAAGAGCTTTCACTTTGTGTCATAAAATATTGCTGAATACGAATGGCAATCTTTATAGAGCTATTAACAACCAGTTGTCCATAAGCACCCATTTGAAGATTTGAAGACTGATGTTGTGGCCTCTTCTTCAAAGAAGAAACTATTAAAAAAAAAAATTAGCTCTATTTTTACCTAAGTCCACTACAGTCCCTTTTTGGCATTTAGCTAGAGAGCCACCCTGTTGTGCAGAACACACCGACTTACAATAACAGTTACTTACAGGTTTTCTGACATCTGGGAGGGAAGCCCACAGTGGAAAAACAATGGGCAATACAAGAAGGTAGGTGAGCTGCTTGCGTGGGGTGTCAGGCCAGGACAGGCTGAGAGGCTGGTCCTCATCCTCTTCATTCTGTAAGAAAAGCCACAGTGAGCAGAATATTCAAGTGGATGAATGATGTTAGGGATTCTTTAAAGAGGAGTCCTGAGGACTGTGCTGTGTTTCAGTGAGAACCCATGGGGTCTGAAAACATTGCATCAACACCACACCTACCTAACAACACTAGCTAGGACACAGTGAAAAGATTTTGGCCAGGCTATGAGGTATCCCTGCAGCACAGGCTGCCTGAGGACGTCCGTTTGCAGCTATGCTGACAGTGATGCTGGTCCCTTGGGATGCACGGAGCAGTGTCGTGCCTTCTCCCTGGAGGGGAACCTTGTGCCTCTGATACGTCTTCCCACAGGCTCTCCCTTGGGATGTGGGCTAGTCGAGTCAGGGATCAAAACTGGTCTGGACTGCATTAAGCCTTGCCACATAGATAGAGATAGMGATAGAGACAGAGACAGAGAGAGAGATATGTGTGTGCATGTGTGTGTACACACACACAAACATATAGATGCATATAAATAGAAATATGTATGTGCATATATATATGTATATATATATCTAACTTTTCAAGCTTTTGTAACTTAAAAAGTTACTATTTTTTATATGTATGTATGTATGTATGTATTTTCTTGTTCATAGGACCATAGGGTAATTCAGGCTGGCAGGGACCAGGGGAGCTCCACTGCTCAGCTGGGGAGGTCAGACCGGGCTGCTCAGGGCTCTGCCCAGTCAAGCTGTGAAACCACCAAGGATGGAGATGGCCCACCCTCCCTGGGCCCTGGCTCCACCGCTGGGCTRTCCTCATGGGGAAAAGGCTTCTCCTTATCTCCAGCCTGAGCCTCTCATGTTTAGACCAGCCACAATGCAGCAATCTTAACAACTTGGTGCTAAAACTAAAGGAAAGACGTTCCTCTTCTATTTGTGTAGCTGATTTTCACATCAATCTCTGGTCTCCTTTATGTGTATGCTGTTCATCCGTCATGTCTATTACAGAGTAGGTGTATAGGGACCGTCTCCCACGACAGAAAACCTTTTGGCTGCCTTTGCTTCTGCTAACAAAATGGAGCCCTCTCAGACTGCCACAGAAAGAAAGCAAAGTGAGCATGATTCGGCCTTTTGGGTATATGTATTAAAATAACTTTTTTAACTTTCAACATAGGTAGGCAATGTCTCCAGAATTGCACAGGGATCTAACTTATACCACAGGCAACAGAAAAAATGGCCTAAACAGTTCTTTCACATAAATGTGTGTAATGCAAACCCTGTTAAGCCTATGGAAAGATTCCTAGTGAGCTCAGTGGAAGCTAAAGAAGTCCAAAAAAGAGTACCTGGTGAAAACTGTGTTGTTTGAGAGCATGAGAGTTATACAACTACTTCTTCATGTAGTGTTCTCGTTTTCTTCTTTTGCAAAAAGATAATAATTGAAAATTCAGTCCTCTCTGCAGTRTGCAAGTTACTCTTCCCATAGATTTATAATACAGGTTTCTTGTCAGTTATTGTCCTGTCTTAAGATTGCTTACATAAACCCTATGACAATGCTATAAGAAGCAGTCATTTGAATGACCACATCAGTTATTTTTTGCTAAGCAAAAGAGTTATTGATGAAATGTCACCGTATGTTGGTATTGTTCATAACATTTTCTACTTACTGCTAATTTTGATTGAAGAACCGGTCTTAATTATTCCACTATTATGAGCTCCTGAATTGTTCAACTACTCAGCTACCTGAACTGATCAGTACCTACAGAAGCAAGTCCATCTCTTAGCTCAGGCTCTTCCATCATGACTGTATCACCTGACGCAGATGGACTGGAAGCAAATCCCTATTTACCTCTTGACACATTTGACAGGCTGCAGCTACTTTGACAGTTATGTGTTGATGTCAACAGAAGACAATATTTTGTTAACCCCTACACTTTGTGAAACTCCCAAGTTGCATGATTGTAAGATGACAGTAAAGTGAACAGGTCATAATAGGTATAATCATTAAAAGATTTTTAAAATGCACATAGGCACAATTTGTCACACTCCACACAGTACTTAAGAGGCTCCTAAGCAGCTTAAGAGGCTAGCTTTTGCCTTTAGCTTTCAGCTCTTTACCAAAGTGGGCAGATGATCTGTACTTCACTGCTGGAATCTATTGAAGCCTGACTTTTGGGGGACTGGGCTGGTGCAGGAGTTTGTGGGGCTGCTTCCTAAAAACCAAATCCATTCCTTTTCCATTCTGGTAGATGCTGTTGGGGTGGGAAAATCAATCTGAGACGGACGCTCAGCTTTGAAATATGACGTCTGAGGTAAAATTTGAGCACAAAAGAACCAATTGAAGGGTTGCCTAGGTAACTCTTTCTGAGTGGCCTGTATATAATTCAAGCAGCGGACTCAGCTGGAATAAAGCTCCATAAATGACTGCTTCATAAACAGCACTGAGTGACAAAGTACTTCCTCAATTGCCATCTTTAGARATTAGCCATGATTAACAACTGTATTTAATCATAACAAAAGCTTTACATTAGTCTGAGTTTGCACATGAGTCTGCAAAATGTACGGAAATTAATACCTAAGTTTGTTCATGCAGTACTGTACCAGTACACACCGTACTTCAACACYGGGCCTCATTCTGGTCTCATGTCTGTGTCAAACAGCACTGGGCTAGCACGAGCACACAGACAACATGAGTGGCTGTAGCAAAGGACCACAAAGAATTACATATGGAGATTGCCAGATGTCTCCTGAGAAACCTTGATCCATCTGTTTGAGATCATTTTATCTTCAGGTTGTACTGCCTCATCCCTCTCCCCAAGACAACTATCCCCAAAATATAAGGCCAAACTCGAGCTCACAGTGCAGTGGGGCAAAACCCTTTYTCTTGCTAGTTTAACTCCAGGATGCATTACAGATGCCACAGACTGGATCTCCATTTCCTATTTTGTAAATTGGAATCAGCACCTGATTTTCAAATGCTGACCTTCCAAAAATCAGTGAAAGTAAAGAAGTTCAATGTATTTGTAAATCTGGCTTCCATGAATTTCAAAGCAATGCTGAACTATCCACTGAGGTTGAAGACATGAAAGGGAAATAATTCTGGCAGCATTAAAACCATGCAAACGTAGGTGTCATGCTCTGGACTAAGCAGCAGTGATATAAAATGACTCAGCACAGATTTATGGCAGAGATTGCATGCACTGTCTGTGGCTCCAGCCTATCTGCAATGTACATACTGAATATACATTCTCACAGTTTGTAGAAAGTAATAGTTTTGACAGAAACTATAGTTTTGATTTATTTTAGTCTGTATGATGAAAACTCAATACTTGCACTGTTCAGTATGATCCTCTTCTGCAATGCTAAGAAGAAAAACATAATGATAATGTGATATACACACTGGAATTCAGTTGCCTAAACATACATATGGTGGTGCCATTTTAGATACGTTCTGGTATCTCACTTGACCTCCACATGCTCCATCAGAAGTGGAGAATATTCTGCTTGTTTATGACATACCTGCCCGTTTATGACATACCTGCCACCACTATGCAAAAATCTCCATTTCTCTAGGCCAGCTCAGGTGGTAATACCTACCCATCTATACGCAAATGAGTCTTACCCCAAAACTGATTCCCTGCTATGACTCTGTAGCTAATTAGCTTTAAAGATATTGGAGTGAACATACGGGAAAGCTGCATTAGTTGACATTGTGAACTCTGATGATAATCCAATATCTACACAAAGTTTCATGTGAACCTAAATTTAACTGCTGTCACAAAAACACAGGTCATATCATAGTCAAGTAAAACCTGAAGCTGTACAGACAATCATGGTTCTCATATATTTCCAAGTCCATTTTGGGGACTTGTCTGAAAGGATTGTCCAGAATATGCTAATGAACACAGAACTGAACAGTTTACTTATATTATTACAAACAGCATTAATTCTAAGTGTTCTAGATAGTCATTAAACACATCAAAACTGGCAGAAATGACTGGCACCGTGTCCTGGTTCCGGCTGGGACAGAGTTAACTTTCTTCCCAGTATCTGGGGAGGGTGTGCTGTGTTTTGGGTTTGGTATAATAGGAGCGCTGATGGCCCATTGATGTTTTGCGYGTTGCTGGGTGGTGCTTGCACCTGGCACTTTTTGGCCTCCCATGCCCTGCCAGGTGCATGGGAAGCTGGCGGGGGGAGCATAGCCGGGGCGGTTGACCCAGCTGGCCAATGGGGTATTCCATACCATAGAATCATAGAATCATAGAATCATAGAATCATAGAATCATTAAGGTTGGAAAAGACCTCTAAGATCATC
>JAYKAV010000794.1:24419-39071 GCA_035582835.1 Phoebastria nigripes | reverse complement strand
ATACTCCAACTGAGAAAGAGATATTGGCAGCATATGAAGGGGTTCGAGCTGCTTCAGAAGTGGTTGGTACTGAAGCACAGCTGCTCCTGGCACCCCGACTGCTGGTGCTGGGCTGGATGTTCAAGGAGAGGGTCCCCTCTACACATCATGCGACCGATGCTACATGGAGTAAGTGGGTTGTGCTGATCACACAACGGGCCCGAATAGGAAACCCCAGTCGCCCAGGAATGTTGGAAGTGATCACGGACTGGCCAGAAGGCAAAGACTTCGGAATATCACCAGAGGAGGAGGTGACGTGTGCTGAAGAGGCCCCACTGTATAATAAACTACCAGAGAATGAGAAGCAATATGCCCTGTTCACTGATGGGTCCTGTCGTCTTGTGGGAAAGCATTGGAGGTGGAAGGCTGCTGTGTGGAGTCCTATACGACAAGTCGCAGAAACTGCCGAAGGAGAAGGTGAATCGAGCCAGTTTGCAGAAGTGAAAGCCATCCAGCTGGCCTTGGATATYGCTGAACGAGAAGAATCGCCAGTCCTTTATCTCTACACTGACTCATGGCTGGTGGCAAATGCCCTGTGGGGGTGGTTGCAGCAATRGAAGCAGAACAACTGGCAGCGCAGAGGTAAACCTATCTGGGCTGCCGCATTGTGGCAAGATATCGCTGCCCGGGTAGAGAACCTGGTTGTAAAAGTGCGTCACGTAGATGCTCACGTACCCAGGAGTCGGGCCACTGAAGAACATCAAAACAACCAGCAGGTGGACCAGGCTGCTAAGATYGAAGTGGCTCAGGTGGATCTGGACTGGCAACATAAGGGTGAATTATTTATAGCTCAGTGGGCCCATAACACTTCAGGCCATCAAGGAAGAGATGCAACATTTAGACAGGCTTGTGATCGAGTGGTGGACTTAACCACAGACGCTATGGCACAGGTTATCCATGAATGTGAAACATGTGCTGCCATCAAACAAGCCAAGCGAGCAAAGCCTCTTTGGTATGGAGGACGATGGTTGAAATATAAATATGGGGAGACCTGGCAGATCGATTATATCACACTCCCWCAAACCCGCCAAGGCAAGCGCTATGTGCTCACCATGGTGGAAGCAACCACCGGATGGCTGGAAACATATCCCATGCCCCATGCCACCGCCTGGAACACTATCCTGGGCCTTGAAAAGCAAGTGCTATGGCGACATGGCACCCCAGAAAGAATTGAGTCAGACAACGGGACCCATTTCCGAAACACCCTCATAGACACCTGGGCCAAGGAGCATGGCACTGAGTGGGTATATCACATCCCCTATCATGCACCAGCCTCCGGGAAAATCGAACGATACAATGGACTGCTAAAGACTACACTGAGAGCAATGGGTGGTGGGACATTCAAGCATTGGGATACACATTTAGCAAAAGCCACCTGGTTAAGTCAACACTAGGGGATCTTTCAATCGAGCTGGCCCTGCCCAATCAAAACTTTACGTACTGTAGAGGGGAATAAAGTCCCTGTAGTGCACATAAAGAATATGCTGGGGAAGACAGTCTGGGTTAGTCGTGCCTCAGGCAAGGGAAAACCCATTCATGGGATTGCTTTTGCTCAAGGACCTGGGTGCGCTTGGTGGGTAATGCGAAAGGATGGGGAAGTCCGATGTGTACCTCAAGGGGATTTGGTTTTGGGCGAGAATAGCCAATGATGTGAATTGTATGATGTCAATTGCTATATAATACAGTATGTCATCACTTCTATGGTTGCTATATGTCATATCAATGGTATTGCAGTAAGAATCACCCAGATTAATGAAGAAGGAACTCTGATGAAACCGAGCAAAGYRCAACAATGATRAAAYCRGAYAAGCGCAGCGRTRATGGAACCAGAACTGGCTTCAGGATGCAACAATCCAACACCACCCACCATCTCTCCTGCCCTGAAAGACTGYTATGACAGATGGAGCCCAAAGTCATGGACTAAATGAACTCAATGGACATTTTAGAGGGATGGCCCATAGACTAAGGGAATGATATCTGTGTGTATATATCAAAAGGCAGGAAAAGTGGTGATGATTAATTGGAATGTATTGGAAAATGTGAGACCTGGGCATGACGTGAATGGTATAGAATATGGGGTAGATACTGTCCTGGTTCCAGCTGGGACAGAGTTAACTTTCTTCCCAGTAGCTGGGGGTGTGTGTGCTGTGTTTTGGGTTTGGTATAATGGGAGCATTGATGGCCCATTGATGTTTTGGTTGTTGCTGGGTGGTGCTTGCACTGGGGACTTTTCGGCCTCCCATGCCCTGCCAGGTACATGGGAAGCTGGGGAGGGGAGCATAGCTGGGGCAGCTGACCCAGCTGGCCAATGGGGTATTCCATACCATGTGACGTCATGCTCAGTATAAGAACTAAGTGTGTGTCTGGGGCTCTGGCATCACGGGACAGGCTCTCGCGTATCGTGCTACGTGTTGATTCGGCGGGTGGTGAGTAGTTGCATTGTGCATTGCCTGCTTTGTATATTCTATTGTTGTTGTTGTTATCACTGTTATTATTACTGTTCTACTTTTTTTAATTTCAATTATTAAACTGTTTTTATCTCAACCCGCGAGTTTTCCTACTTGTGCCCTCCTGATTCCCTCCCCCATCCCACCGGAGTTGGAGGGGTGAGGGAGTGGCTGCGTGGTGTTTAGTTGCTGGCCAGGGTTAAACCATGACAGTCTTGAAAAACAGTGGGTAGGCTCAAGAGGCAGTTGGGGCACAGTCTTTGCATAAGTTTCTTTAAACAGAAAACCAAAGTTAAATGATAGCTGTAAAGATATTATCCATGGTCTGAAGTTGGCTGTTGTTCTCTTTCCAGATGCCTTTCCCCAGCCTGTTAATTCTCCATAACTGCAGAATTTGCATTGACAAGGCAAAAAATACTTCTACAGAAAGATGTAGGTTTAACAGATGTAGATATGTTTGAGGACATCATTCTTACTCAAATTTGTTTTAGACTCCATTTCATTTTAGAATGAAATTTGAGAGATGTTTATCTCAACTGACTTCCATCTTTGAGGATCCAACTTAAAAAAAACCAAACCACACCACGAACTGATAGAAGCCGGTAATTACAGCTAGAGTAAGGGGTAGAAATAGGCACTTTTTGGCTGAACAGTAGTTGGTGAAGAAAAAAGGAAGCGCTTATACATCAGGTGTAAGTTGGTAGCTCAGCAATTTATTAAACAGATTAATCCTTTTTCTGCCTGAGGAATATCACTGAACTGTTTAGTTCCCTTCACCTTCTCTTCAATTGTATTCAGTAAATATCTTTCTGTACGCTGCTGGCAAACTCTGATTTCAGTACTGTTGTGGGGAATCCAGAAGTTGTGATATGGTGGGTTTTAGTTCCCGTGTTGGAAAAGCAYGAAAATATTCTCTGCACAGATTAGTTTCAATTGGAAATTCACTTTGAGAAATGTTTCTGGGGTAAACTAGGTCATTCAAATTGCAGAAAACAAGAGAAATATGTTGACCAAATGGGCAAAATGAATTTGTTAGGAAATTGAGTCTGGACAGAGGCATATCTCTGTCCAGATGGTATCTCAGCTCAATCATTCAGCTTGAATAACAAATAGTATTTTTGTTTCCCTGGTATGCACCACAAATGCTTTGCTTCTGGGGACATAAATTATGTTTCAAAACTCAAGCGATTGCTAAGGTAGTATACCTTGCAAATTAAAGGCTAGATCTTATCCCTGGTAGGCATCTATTTCTTCTGGATTTACTTAATATAAGTTTTTGGTTGTATTACTCTACCTCTTGCTCTGGTCAGTCAGAGTCACTCATAGTTGCTATGTAGCATGTTCCTTACAGGGTTAGATGCAGCATTTATAATACTCTGAAATTATCTCAAAGGCCTTTATATAAAATATTTCTTTGCAATAAAATTATCATTATATGGGCTAAAGAATCCTGTCTTCCAATTTCATATTGTGCAAATTCACATTTTAAAATGTACATTTTGAGCACCCCTCATGTCTCATGTGCATATAAATATATATATATATATATGTATGCCGTTTCCAGTGCAGCTGCAGTTTTATTCCGTGGTCTGAAATCCGTGGTAGCTGCAGTTTTATTCTGTGGTATCTCCTTGCCAACAATAAAAGAGGGAAAAACCCCAACAAACCGGGTAGTGCTCAATGGCTCACTGTAAGCCCTCTCCCCTATACGGTCTCTTAAGGTTCAGAAACTAGAAGACAAAAAGATGAATTTTTAATGCACACAGGACRAATGTCAGTGTGTATATATATACATATTTATATATTATCTGCTTAATTGGTAGAAATGGGAAAAGATGCCTTTCAGATTTAAAGGAATTTCAGGCCTCCATCCTGCTTAGTATTTGCTTTTCTAATGTGGTTGCCCATGACAGTGGCAAAGGTAGATGTGGTTTTGGACGGGAGCACGGGCATGCCAGGAAACAGCTCTCGCTTTCTTCTAGTTCAGAACAGAGGGAAACTATATGAGAGAGACTTGAGCGCTGGCTTCAGAAGTAACTTACAGGTGTGCCTAAATTAAATAGTCTACTTAAATATCTGTACTTGTTTCTTGTTCTTTTTCACTTCTCTTGAAAATCTGAAATTTGCACATTTAAAATAAATTATATGTGAACAATGAATTTCTTACACTTGCTCATTTCAGAACCATGAATAATAAAATGGTGATACAGATAGCTGTACGCAGAAACATTTGACTACTAGTATCATTGGATTTGTGCTTATGATCCCTGTACGCTAAGAAACTCTTCTACAAATACATGTTTGTAGCAGTATGTGATTTCCTGAATCAGTTTCAGGCCTCCTTTATGACTTTAGTAACTATATAATGGAATCCAGTGAGGATCGCTGTCCCGAACAGCTACATGTTAAGTACAAACGTATCAATCTTTTAAGCTGTAACGCCATTTATTTTCTTGTAGTATGCTTCCTGAACTGTGATGAGCATACTCACTGTATACTCACTGTACTCCTGTACCCTGCTTAAAGGGGAGACTATCCTACGTCTATAAAACAGAAGAGGGGTGGGGTTTTTTGCTGCTATTGCATTTTAACATACTAAGAATTTCACATTTTTCTTCTTCATATTTTCTTTTCAAGTCAATTATTTTAAATTAGCTCATGAAATGTTTTGAAGAATAAATGATTTCCTTTTTACTTTGAACTAAAGGAAAAGTAATTAAGTAGTGCTGAACTGAACAAACACCCATTACTTTTAGGTACCACAGACGAATTTTCCTATAATTTTTTTTATAGGTCAGTCAAGCTGCAAATTACCCAGGAAAGCCCTCAGGTAGACCTTCTGTTAATTTTCTGACATGGCTGCCTGCTTTTAAACCAAGAACTAACAGTTGAAGACCTGTGTTGTAGTAAAGAAGGAAAAATTAAAAGAAAAGAGATTAAAACAATTCAGTATGAAAAGAACGGTTTGTTTCATAGCTGTTCTAAATATGGTCCCACCCTGAAGGCAGATTGTGGTAAAGGCTGAAAATGTTAACTTAAGAGAAGATTAAAATAACCGAATATATCTAGTTTGCTGAAATGGCAGAATATGCTTAGCATATGGGTAATAGTAGATAGTTTTCCCTATGAATTTTTGAGTGAATTTTCCTCTATGCAAGTCACTCTAGGTTCAAGTTGTTTGGACATGGACAAAAAGAAATAAAACAAACGATATAGTGTGGTCCTCTACACTGTTACCTCACATTTTCCTTCCTTATGTCTGTCCATCTTCACAGTCTGTGACTTGGGAGACCTAAAACATATTTTATAGCTAGATTAACAGCTGGTAATACTGTGTGTAGTGCACACAACTTACATTCGTTCTTTTTTTTCTAGTGAGGAGACATTATCAGCTGTTGTGCCCACAGTGTGTTCTTATCCATTAATCATTCTTATGTCCTCTTCTGCAGACATATCCTTGAAAGGCATCAATTTTACTGGAATATAATCTGGAAAATTTTCCTGTTTCATTTGAGAAGTAGAAATGTTCATTTCACAAGCTCTTTAAACTCTCTTCTTTAGTAACACTATGTTGTAACTGTGATACCTGAAGGTAAAATATGCCTGAGTGCTTTAAATGGGGAAAAACTAGCAGCTGAAAAAACAGGAGACTTTTCCTTCACGAGATTATTGTCTGTTCTAGCATCATAAAAAGGAACTATTTGAATGTTAATCGGCTTAGTAATGTAACTTGACAAACGTGGGTTTCAGTCTTTTATTTTCTGCAGGTCTATATAGCACAAAGGCCTGAAAAAGGTTCAGTCTGTATGTATTACTTAAAAACACTTGAAAATGGGACAAGGTACTAGTGAATTGAGCCTCAGTTGTTTACCTTCTCATTCAGCAATGCATTATGTCCAGTGGCAGTAAGTTTGCAGTATGAGGTGTTATATGCAATAGTATAGTGGATACACATCCCTGTGTAAAGCCTGTGACTTTAGGCTACTATAAACACAGCATACTGGTCATACATGCCATGCATTTGGGAAGCTGCCATTCTTTAACACTGAGATCACTGTTAAGGTTTACATTACGATGCAAGTTGCAGGAAGCATAGCTGGAATGGGAAGAAACCACTTTCTGGGGTGCTCCGTCTTGTTGAAAGTGAAGTTCAGTTGCTGCTGGTTTAACCTCATCTATCCCATTACTCGCCCTCCACCCCGCTCCCCACCACATCACCCTGCCCCATGTGAAATGGAGGAAAGGCAATAGCAGTACAAACATTAGTACATTGGGATTCATTTTCATGCCTCTGGGGTTATGGGTTTGGGTTTTTTTGGTTGGTTGGTTTGGCTTTTTTGTATCGCATGCTTGTTTGACACTGTTTTTAACTCTTAACTGTTCATTTTATGTAAATCTAGCTCTCTGGAGTTGCTCTGGGTCTGGTCTTGCAAGGTGCTGAGCACTGACCTTAGGAAAGCAATGTAAGCGGTTGACCAGCTGTGGCTGCAGATATGACTCAGATACTGAAGCATTTGCTACTCTAGAGCTCTTTATTGCTCAAAGGTGTGTGTGTAAGGTGGTCTTGGTTTTAATTCCATTTAATGTATCTTCCTTTAACCTGGGGTTATTTTTGCTGTCTTCAGAAGAGTTTCAGACAGTTGGCTGTCATTATAGGTTCTTTAGTTCATTAACTTCCCATTAATGGTGTGTGGCGTGTGTTGAGGAAGAATGTTAGTTATAAGGTAGACATGGTTGTAGTTGAGCTTGAGGTTCCCCCTTTTGTCCTTTCTGATGAATTGGTCTATACAGTGGGAATTTTGTATTGGTCTAAACCTACGTATTTGTATTGAATAAATGTAAACCTTAGTCCATTTTAGATTCAGTGGGCCTTCTAATGCACTGGCACAGGGATTCCATCCCATTAGCTATGTTAGCTTTTAAATGAGTTGTTCTGATCATTAGCAGAAGACTTTCTACTTGTGTGTCAACATAAATTTGAAGAATTTTCTATTTCTCATAGGAATAGTATTGACCGTTAACTTCGTTTCCTTGCAGTGGTGGTTCCTGTTACATAGGATAACTATTTTTTCTGAGTATAGATACCTGTCCTAAGATTTTTTTGAGGACTTGCACTTGAGAAGCTCTGCCAGGACAAAATAGGATATTTCTACAGTTTGCATGTCTGATTGATAGATTCTTTTTTGGAGCAGTTTAATATATTGGTGGGATTTAAAGATGTGCTGAATCTAATCTTTCAGGAGTTGAGGAAATATTCATTAGAATGCATTGTCTCTTGCTGAGTTTGACCTTCACTACCCTGCTGGAGTGCACTGCAATTTTTTAGCTGCTTTCATTCTGCTTTTCCTCCTTGGATGATAATGAAAGTGAAGCAGTTTGCATGTCCAGCCTTAGTTCTCCGCAGTCTTGAAGCTTTCCTGCCATTTAGGCTCCTGCTGAGGTCAGTGTCCCTGTGCCTGTGTCTTCAAATCTCCAGTCTCTTTGTCTTGGCTTCTAGTTCTGACAAGCAGATAATGAAGTAGTTTTACTTTCTGTATTGCCCTCACACTTAGGAGCTTGTGCTGTGTATTGGTTTGCGTAGTAATTCTATCCTGGTTTTTAGAACTTTAAGGGTTGACAGTTCCTGCAGTCTGTGCTTTCTGCAGAAGTAGAGACTCCATTTTAATCATCTTTATTATTAGAAACTCTGTTCAGTCTTGTGGAATAGTGCTTAATATAAGCACTGAAACAGCAGCAGTTTTAAAACTAACAATGAAGTACAATGCTGGCACTGGCCTGATCAACACTCAGTCACTTGTGTATGGCTAGGAAACTGGGGAGAGAGATCTTCTTTCCTCTTTTGCAACTCTTAAAGTTAGTGGAAGGAAATGGTGCCTGAAGTCTGTGCTGGCTATTGCATTGCAATATTAAGAAGTGTGACTTAAGAAACATGCTCGCCACAGTAATAAAAGAGAAAGGATACTGGTTAGTTGTTATATCCCACACCAAAAAGGGCCAGTTTATTTGCCTGTAACTACCGTTTTATGAACGTAAAAGTTTCACTGAATTCCAAGAGTATTAGAATTGGTGGAAAACAATGCAAATAAGTTTGGATTTTCAGAGCAATTGCATGTAATTGTAATCTCTCCCTCCCCCCGCAATTAACTTCTTAATAGGTTGTGAGATTTTTCCAGTATTAGTTCAAACTACAAATTCTAGCACAATGTCACTAATATGCTTATTTTGGATGGCAACTGGAGGAAGTGATTGTTGGTACCATTCACTCTGTGTTCAGATAAGTCTTTCAAAGCCTGAATGATGTAGTTTTCACTTAATTTACTTGGCTAACAGAGCAGGTCCAAGACTGACCCTTTCACATGCGGAAATACGCGGTCATGAATAAGTTGCCTGCTGTTCAGGTGTCAAGCCTGTGTCTGGATCAGTTACATCATAAGACAGGGTGCAATATCTCTGCAATCAGGATAATACATGGCCTTGCAGTCGCACCCCCAATGCTAAAAGCCTCTTTCTTTCCAAATACTTAGGAAGATTGCTGCATTCATCCCAACAAATGCAGTACGGTAGCTCCCACCATGGACAACTGGAAGCCAGGTCCAAGTTCGCACGTTACACTTCAAAATTTGATACTGATTTATTACCACAATTATACATTCTATGAAGTGAAGTGAGTGTTCCTGAGCGTTGCTGATCGTCTTTGCAAGTCTGAGTTTGGGTCTAGGCCCAACACATCTTTCTGAGAGGGATGAGGCAACAGACCGTTTTAGTCCATTAGGTGGGCACTGAGTCTTTTTTCTTCTGCTTGTGAACCTTTAGAAGCATTGCTCGTCACTGATTGATAGATGAGGTTCTGAAACAGCTATAATTAAGATACTGTTCACACTGCCATAATTACAAGATAAAGCAATTTTATTAACCAGGATTATTTATTAGTCACAGCAATCAAAGCTACATTTCGATTAGTCACAGGAGGACCTGACAGAACATGGATGTTAACATTAAGTATCCAATGTGTTAATTTGTAAACCTGTCATATTTGCCATGGTGGCAGTAAATGGTGTTAAACTGCTTTTTCAATAGATTCATTAGTGATAACATTTTGGGTTGATACCTCTGCCACAATTTTTACAATATTTCTTGATTTATTTTTTTAAGCACATCAAGTATGAAGATTTAAATTAGGCTTATTACAAAGAATTGGGATTTTATTAAACACAAATTAGGAAAATTCTTTAATTGCTTTGGGTTATTAAATTTGATGCCAAATTTAATCTCAACCACTACCTCAAATTTMATCAAGAAATATTTGATTTAGTTCTCAAACAAAATCTGATCCTGTAACTATTAAAGGGAAAAGCTAGAGTTAAGAGAGGCTCTCAACAGTTTTGAATTGTTTCCAATTCTGAAATTCTTTGCCATGCCACTGTTCCTTTATCCTCCTTCACCAAAGAGGACATTTCATATGTTTAGCAGGGAGTTCAGAATTAGCTGTGTGAATTAACAGATGATAACTTAGTTAATGATCACGTAAGCAGAGAATGTAGCTCATGATTGAATTTTAATTTAGACCTTCATTTTTTGGTTACTTTAATGACATATCTTCCATGCCAATGTATGGTTCCTGAGATAAGATTTCTACAGAGAAATCTTAAATTACAGTTTCTTGTCTGAGGAACTGCTGTAGTCCTCTTGATTAAACAATAGGGTTAATTTCAGCTGGCATTGACTATTACACTTCCCTGAAAATCTGTTGTCGTGCAGGGTCAGGCAGCAAGGTTGAGAAACACACAAGAAAGGATGCTAAAATATGTAAGTGCATCAAAGTGAAGCCAGCTGTATAATTCAAGCAGGTTTGCTAGCAGTATATTAAATCTGGTAGCACAACTAACAGTAGTAATGGGCATGTGGCTGTAAAGCCTTGGTATGGGCTTGCCCTAAATGTATACAGGACTGGCATAGGTAACATCAGTTGCTAGCTGTGGAGTTTGTACTACTGTGTTTGACAGTTAACTCTGTTATCTAGGTTGGTGCTGGCATGGGTATGCCTATTGCACTGTGCACATTCCCATGTTGTGCTGGGTAGACGGGAATAAAGCTTGCGCTCTAAACCAACGTATTGTTTTGTATCTCATCCCTGGCAAAAGGTGCTGGACATGCTTGTGTGCCCCAAACCACTTGATCGTGTTGGTGAGGCTCTTTACTACTTAAAAATAGAAGTTTATTTGTACATGCCACTTGTAGAAACTGAACAGCAAAATCTTTCCTGGGAATTTCAATAGGTGGATTTCAATTAATCAGTGGAAAATCCACTGTTATCTTTACTGAGCACAAGAGTCTTTCTGGCACTTTGATTCTGTAGCAACAGGCTTGGATTTTACACAGGTAAAATACAGCAAATGTTTTGAAGCCTAAACTGCTTTGGTTGTAAGCTTACAGCTCGTGACTTGTTGAGCTGTGACCAGTCAAGTGGTGACAGTACAGCATTTTCCTTTCAGTAGGAGACAGAATGTTTCAGTATTTTCTAATGCTAATGTGGAACAGGTCCCAGTTCTTCCACCCTTGAGTACAGGGAAGTTAGAATTTATGTTGAAATCTGTAAGTAGTGCAGTAGCAAAGCAGAAAATTTCCAGCCTCAAGTGAACACACATGCTATTAGTTCAATGTCTTGATGCAATGCTTCAGAGAAATAGAAATCAAGAATAGAAGAGGATAGATGATATAATTTGTTTCCTTGTCAATGCAAGATGGTGTTCTCGCATTTTATTGAGTCTGGTTTCAAAACTCTTGAGGAACAGAGATCACAGTAGTTTCCCTGAGAGAGAACCAAATGCTTTTCATTCGTCAAGAAGCTTTACTTCATATCCATCCTCATTTCTCCCTTCTAGTTGTACCTTTGGGCCAGCCTAAGTTTCTTTATTGTTGTTTATATGCTTCATTGATATTTTCCCATCTCGCCGTTTGACAAATCTGTACATATTCATCTTCCTTTCYAACAAAATTTCTCCAATCTCCTAGCAAATTGAAGGGAATTTAGAAAAGGTTTTGTCAACATTTGTTCAGGGATGGTTGGAAGACATGAGGAGAGGGAGGATATCACAGTCACTTTCAATGACACACTTCTGAAAAGAAGAAAATACTATGACCAACTCTGGCTTAATAATGAAAGTTGCACAACAGTTGCAAGGGGGTTTGTTTTGGTTTGGTTTTGTACTTCGTCAGTTTCTAAAACTTCAGCTGCTTCTATCTAATGTTGCAATTTCTATCTAATGCTCAAAATCTTGTTTATGGTCATAGAGGAAGTACACCTTATAAATAAAGCCAAGAATTTTTTGTTAGCATAATTGAAACCTTGAGAGTCAAAACGTTGTTAATCCAGATGTAATTGTTACAGAAAAAAAATAACAATGCAGGTAAAACTGTTGTACATGCACTTTTCTGGGTGGTGTGCTCCCCCTTCCACTGCTCCTCTGGGTCCTAAAGCCAGCAGATTCATACTGGTGTTGGAGTGTTGGAGTCCTATGCCAGGAGGAGAAGGATGTTCATCTTGTGTTGTTTTGTTTTCCTTTCTCCCTATAGAATCCACTTGAGATTGTTTTTATATATTTGCTAACATATTTTTACATCTTCTTCTTTCTTCACTGGTCCCCAGCTCTGTGTTAGATTCAAATTTATTATATATGGTATACCCTTTGCATATGTTAGATGCTTTTTTTTTCTTCACTTTGTTACCCCTAAAACTAGTTTTGTCCAGCTTTTTTTTTTTTTTTTTTTTTTTAAAAATGGATCATTGTTAAGTTGTTTATAGCTGTTGGATCTCCAATTCTAATCTTGTGCCCTACCTCTCATCCCAAGCCTGTACTCTACACCACTTACTCTGTCTCCACATCACAAGGCCTCTGCTGTTATACCAAGCCTGTCTCTCTCTACATTGTGTCACGCTATCTCATTCTACATAAAATAACTGTTTATTACTGCTATATATATAAAACTATGCTGGTACTACACAAATCAGGAGTAAAACTGACCAGGCATAGGTAGCCTTGTCAATTAGAGAAATTTCTGTCATGGCTAAACCAAGTAAAACTACAGGTAGGTTGAGAGAGATTTAGACGGAGCAGGCCTCGCAAGCCTCAGTCCTGAGGCCTTGCAAATTCACTACAAAGCTTATGGACTGTTACTGTATTGCAGGGCTATGTGGTTGCACCAGGAATGGAATGTGTGGTGTTGCATACCTAGTTCTTAAGCATCTGAATCTTTCTGGCTATCGTCTAAATACTTAGATACTATTATCTCTCCCCTACTGTGAGTTTGAGACAAGTCTTTCGTGTATCCAACTGGGATACCCTGGAGACCATTTCCATTATGTTTCAAAGATAATTTGAAAGTCGAATGCTGATTGCTCCCTAGTTTTGCTTTACCTTTTGCTATAAATGTAACTGCATCTTAAGTGTTGTCTTCTACAGGTTTCATGTTTGCCTGATGATAGTCTGGTTTGATTTTTTTTTTTCTTCAACAGTATGTTTCTGTAATTCTTGCTTGTATTCCTGTAGTCTGTTCTAAACTTAACTTCCATTTTCAGCAAAAAAAATATTACTATAAATGCTGGTTTAGTTTGTTTTCATCATACCGCATAGACCTCTTCCAGAATGCTATAGAAGGTGCTAAATTAAAGCATTAGTTACTCCACTGATTATGCATCTGTCCTGGTTTCGGCTGGGATAGAGTTAAATTTCTTCCTAGTGCTGTGTTTTGGACTTAGTATGAGAAGAACGTTTATAACACTGATGTTTTTAGTTGTTGCTAAGTAGTCTACTAGTCAAGGACTTTTCAGCTTCCTATGCTCTGCCAGGTGCACAAGAAGCTGGGAGGGAGCATAGCCAGGACAGCTAACCCAAGTGGCCAACAGGGCCATTCCATACCATATGACGTCATGCTCAGTACATAAATAGGAGGCGTGGTCCAGGAAGTAGCAATTACTGCTTGGGTATCGGTCAGCGGGTGGTGAGCAATTGCATTGTGCATCACTCATTTTGTATATTCTACCATTTTTATTGTTATTGTTATTGTTATTACTTTCCCTTCCTTTGCTGTTCTATTAAACTGTCTTTATCTCAATCCATGAATTTTACTTTTTTTTTTTTCCCCGATTCTCTCCCCCACCCCACTGTGTGGCAGGAGTGAGTGAGCAGCTGTGTGGTGTTTGGCTGCCTGCTGGGTTAAACCACAACAGTCCTTTTTGGCGCCCGATGTGGGGCACGAAGGGTTGAGATAACGACAGATCTGACCAAAGCGTATTAAGGTAAAATTTGTTATAAGCATTCATGATATTGGTTAAATAGTCGCTGGCCACAATGTTGATTTATTGGCTCTCAAAGTTGTGGGGCTGGCTCTGAATCTTATGTTATGTAATACCTCACTCGCAGTATATGTTCCCTGTTGTGCTGTGTATCACTGCTCGGAACTGTGTCAAGGTTATAATTTTGCTGCACTGTGTAACACTGTTTTACGATATGATAAAATCATTGGTCATAAGTCTAATCTGGTATTTGTACTCAGCATTGCCATCATCTCTGTACCTCGGGAACCAGCTCTTGGAAACTGAGTGAGCTGCGAGATATGCGAAAAGATTTCAGCCGTCGTCCACGCGAGCACATTGTCACCTGGCTGCTCCGATGCTGGGATAACTGGGCCAGTGGCCTGGAATTAGAGGGTAGGGAAGCCAAGCAGCTGGGATCCCTTTCTAGGGAAGGGGGCATTGACAAAGCGATTGGGCAAGGGGCACGAGTCCTCAGCCTTCTGGAGGCGACTCCTGTCAGGCATGAAGGAAAGGTATCCCTTCAAGGAAGATGTTATATATCACCTAGGCAAATGGACCACCATGGAGAGAGGTATCCAGTACCCGAGGGAATTAGCCGTGCTGGAGGTGATTTAKGATGACCTGAACAACGAGCAGTTACCCAAAGATCCAGATGAAGTCAAATGCACCCGACCCATGTGGCGGAAGTTGGTCCGGAGCGCACCAGCGTCGTATGCAAACTCATTGGCAGTAATGGCCTGGAAAGATGGAGAAGAACAAATGGTGGATGAATTGGCTGGCCAACTCCAGCAATACGAAGAAAGCCTCTCCTCCTCCCTACGAGCCTGCGTCTCTGCTGTGGAGAAACTGTCT
>JAYKAV010000794.1:8030-23432 GCA_035582835.1 Phoebastria nigripes | reverse complement strand
GAAAGTCTAATGGAGAGTGGAGACTAACAGTAGACTATCGTGGCCTGAACGAAGTCACGCCGCCATTGAGTGCTGCCGTGCCGTACATGCTAGAACTTCAATACGAACTGGAGTCAAAGGCAGCCAAGTGGTATGCCGCCATTGGTATCGCTAATGCATTTTTCTCAATCCCTTTGGTGGCAGAGTGCAGGCCACAGTTTGCTTTCATGTGGAGGGGCGTTCAGTACACCTGGAATCGACTGCCCCAGGGGTGGAAACACCGGCCCACCATTTGCCATGGACTGATCCACACTGCACTGGAGCAGGGTGAGGCTCCGGAATACCTGCAGTACATTGATGACATCATCGTATGGGGCAACACAGCAGAAGAAGTTTTTGAGAAAGGGAAGAARATARTCCAAATCCTTCTGAAGGCCGGTTTTGCCATAAAACAAAGTAAGGTCAAGGGACTTGCACAGGAGATCCAGTTTTTAGGGATAAAATGGCAAGATGGGCGYCATCACATCCCAATGGATGTGATCAATGGAATAACAGCCATGTCTCCACCAACTAGCAAAAAGGAAACACAAGCCTTCTCAGCTGTTGTGAGTTTTTGGAGAATGCATATTCYGGATTACAGCCTGATTGTAAGCCCTCTCTATCAAGTGAGCCGGAAGAAGAACAATTTCAAATGGGGCCCTGAGMAACAACAAGCCTTTGAACAAATTAAACGGGAGATAGTTCAGGCAGTAGCCCTTGGGCCAGTGTGGGCCGGAGAAGATGTAAAGAATGTGCTCTACACCGCAGCCGGGGAGAATGGCCCTACCTGGAGCCTCTGGCAGAAAGCACCAGGGGAGACTCGAGGTCGCCCCCTGGGGTTTTGGAGTTGGGGATACAGAGGATCTGAGGCCTGCTATACTCCAACTGAGAAAGAGATATTGGCAGCATATGAAGGGGTTCGAGCTGCTTCAGAAGTGGTTGGTACTGAAGCACAGCTGCTCCTGGCACCCTGACTGCCGGTGCTGGGCTGGATGTTCAAAGAGAGGGTCCCCTCTACACATCATGCGACCGATGCTACATGGAGTAAGTGGGTCGCGCTGATCACACAACGAGCCCTAATAGGAAACCCCAGTCGCCCAGGAATCTTGGAACATCAAAACAACCAGCAGGTGGACCAGGCTGCTGAGATTGAAGTGGCTCAGGTGGATCTGGACTGGCAACGTAAGGGTGAATTATTTATAGGTCGGTGGGCCCATAACACTTCAGGCCATCAAGGAAGAGATGCAACATTTAGACGGGCTCGTGATCGAGGGGTGGACTTGACCACGGACGCTGTGGCACAGGTTATCCATGAATGTGAAACATGTGCTGCCATGAAACAAGCCAAGGAAGTAAAGCCTCTCTGGTATGGAGGATGATGGTTGAAATATAAATATGGGGAAGCCTGGCAGATTGGTTATATCACACTCCCACAAACCCGCCAAGGCAAGCGCTATGTGCTCACCATGGTGGAGGCAACCACCGGATAGCTGGAAACATATCCCGTGCCCCATGCCACCGCCCGGAACGCTATCCTGGGCCTTGAAAAGCAAGTCCTATGGCGACATGGCACCCCAGAAAGAATTGAGTCAGACAATGGGACCCATTTCCGAAACACCCTCATAGACACCTGGGCCAAAGAGCATGGCATTGAGTGACAATACAATGGACTGCTAAAGACTACGCTGAAAGCAATGGGTGGTGGGACATTCAAGCATTGGGATACACATTTGGCAAAAGCCACCTGGTTAGTCAACACCAGGGGATCTTTCAATCGAGCTGGCCCTGCCCAATCAAAACCTTTACGTAGGTGGGGATAAAGTCCCAGTAGTGCACACAAAAAATATGCTGGGGAAGACAGTCTGGGTTAGTCSTGCCTCAGGCAAGGGAARACCCATTMRTGGGATTGCTTTTGCTCAAGGACCTGGGTGCGCTTGGTGGGTAATGCGAAAGGATGGGGAAGTCCAATGTGTACCTCAAGGGGATTTGGTTTTGGGTGAGAATAGCCAATGATGTGAATTGTGTGATGTTAATTGCTATATAATACTGTATGTCATCACTTCTGTGGTTATTATATGTCATATCAATGGTATTGCAGTAAGAATCACGCAGATTAACGAAGAAGGAACTGTGATGAAACCGAGCGAAGCGCAACAATGATAAAACCGGACAAGCGCAGCGGTGATGGAACCAGAACTGGCTTCAGGATGCAACAATCCAACACCACMCACCATCTCTCCTGCCCTGAAAGACTGTTATGACAGATGGAGCCCAAAGTCATGGACTAAATGAACTCAATGGACATTTTAGAGGGATGGCCCATAGACTAAGGGAATGATATCTGTGTGTATATCAAAAGACAAGAAAAGTGATGGTGATTAWTTGGAATGTATTGGAAAATGTGAGACCTGGGCATGACGTGGATGGTATAGAATAAGGGGTGRATACTGTCCTGGTTTTGGCTGGGATTGAATTAAATTTCTTCCTAGTGCTGTGTTTTGGATTTAGTATGAGGAGAATGTTTATAACACACTGATGTTTTTAGTTGTTGCTAAGTAGTCTACTAGTCAAGGACTTTTCAGCTGCCTATGCTCTGCCAGGTGCACAAGAAGTTGGGGGGGAGCATAGCCAGGACAGCTGACCCAGCTGGCCAATGGGGTATTCCATACCACGTGATGACATGCTCAGTATATAAATAGGAGGYGTGGTCCAGGAAGTAGCAGTTACTGCTTGGGTATTGGTCAGCGGGTGGTTAGCAATTGCATTGTGCATCACTCATTTTGTATATTCTACCATCATCATCATCATCATTATTATTATTATTATTATTATTATTATTATTTTCCCTTCCTTTTCTGTTCTATTAAAATGTCTGTATCTCAATCCATGAATTTTATTTTAGTTTTTTTTTTTTTCCTGATTCTCTCCCCCATCCCACTGTGGGGCTGGGAGCRAGTGAGCGGCTGTGTGGTGTTTGGCTGCCTGCTGGGTTAAACCACAACAGCGTCTATTTAGCAATTTTAGCATAATTTATTCAGGTTTGGGTTTTTTTAGTGTTTTTGTCTCTTTTTTTGACCGTTTGACTTTAATAATGATCAAAACCAAATTCTGATGTGGTTACAGGTAAAAATTGCAGCTATTGCAATGCAATTACATTAATACAAGTAATGCCATTTGTAATTATATAGGTGACTCATACGGTTATATTTACGTGACTGTGCCTATACTAAAGGAAGCAGATGTATCTGTGTGCTTGGCATGAGTGTTTTTTTTTGTAGGACGCATTGCTCTAAACTTGTGTGTATACAATTACATATTGTATTTTATACAAATAKAAAATGTGCATACTAACTTATAGTGGTGGAAGTAACATAAGAATACTGGGTTAGGATGGAAAGTTTAGATAAGTCTCATTTCATAGCTATAGTAGGTCTAGCCTGAAGTCTAGTCCCTATGCTTGAAAGTCTGGCCTTGAGCTCTCTTTAAAAGGTGATTCCTAATTTCCCAAAGGCTCTGTAAAGACATACTAACACAAAGAGATGGGATACAGAACAAAAGCAACTGTTGGTTTAGCTGTACATTTACTGAAAATAGCATGTGGAATTTTAATTCCTGTTCTCTCCAAGGAGCGATCAAGGTGTAAGAGCATCAAGAGATGTTTTTGCAGGTAATGTCTCCATTCTTAAAGATTGTATGTCTGTCCCCTGAACTGCTCATCTAGTTTCTCTGGGAAACTTAGCCATGAGTTTGTATACTCAGGCCTGACTCTGTGTGTATGTACGTGCACATGTAATAGTACCAAATGGTACCTTTTTTTTGTCCGAGCTACTTTACTCAGTATATGAGAAATTTTCTTTTCCAGTTTGTCATTATGAAGAAAGGTCTGCCATATGTGAAGCATACACAAATTAAGCTCAGAAGAGAGAGCATCTTTAACACAAAATAAGAGTGTTAAAAGTAGGGGGTTTTGCATTATCCTATTGTCAACATACTTTAACACTATAGCAAGGGGCTGAAGTCTAGGGAGCTGCTGTAGATGATAGGATGCTTGTCTGTAACAGATCCATGACTTCCTACCTTGTCTTTATAAAAGTCCATGTCTGTAGCACATGTGTAGCTCACAGTATGGCCAGGAATTCAAGTTTATCTATGGTAATTTTGTAGGAGGTATGCTGAACTGTTTCTATAATTTTCTTTGCTAAAACAGCAACTCAGATGAGCAAAATTTGATGTGTTCACTGTTTTTTCAGCTTGCTTTTGTTCAGTAATATAGAATGCTAGATAAATGTCCTTGATTCAAACTGCAGGAAATAAGTATTCCCTTGGGGCAGTTGAACTAGGGAGCTACTGAAATGAAGTTGATCCTTTGGAACAAATGCATGGTATTATCAGGGAAAGATTCCCGTTCATTTCCTAAGTCTCTTGCTTGATGGAATATCCAGTAATCCAGTAAGGATTTTAGGCTTCTCGGCCTAGCTTGAAGTAGGTTGTAGCTCAGACATTTTGCAAGACTACAGAGTGATTGGTGAGATTGAATTAGGAGTATATCACCTATAGGTGTGTCGTGCTTAGTGTTGCTCTGAACTCTGAAACTCTCTTAAGGTATGTGTTTCAAAGATTTGCTTTGCTAAAGTACATTTATACCCATAACACCTCCTCAAAGGAAAGCACAGAGAAGGTATAAATGCAACATGGATACAGGATAATGTGCCTTGGAAGAAAGAAGAGGACCAGAAAGCATGATGGGATTATCAAGAGCAGAATCAGGTGTGAATCACTATTAGGAGCACAGATGTTACTCTCCAGAAAAAAATTGCAAGTTTCTTTAAATATGGG
Source organism: Phoebastria nigripes (assembly GCA_035582835.1). NCBI lineage: Eukaryota > Metazoa > Chordata > Aves > Procellariiformes > Diomedeidae > Phoebastria > Phoebastria nigripes. The sequence goes on along the minus strand of JAYKAV010000794.1, from coordinate 18,578 downwards.
TGGCAACAGATTGCCCGTGTTCTTTGGTAGGAATATAGAATATTTTAAAGTCTGTTATGCAAATCCGTTTATTGTTTTAAGAAACTAGGTTGTTGGGGTTTTTTTTCCCACTTGTGTCTCTAAGGAAAGTGTTCAGGTAAGTGCAATACACGAAGCAGAAGATACCCAAACTCTTGTTAACATGATAAAGAGGATGGAAAATACGTGATGTTCATTTTTACATAAACAGCTCCTGTTTTTCAGGGGATATTGTGATCTGTGGGCTAGAATAGAGGAATCCTCAGTAAGCCATGCATATGCTTGTTAATGATAAGCAATGCCAGAGAAGGTGCTACTGTGAAATGGGATACCATTTGCCTAATTTAAGACAACAATAAACTGACTTAAAAAACACAGTGGAGGAAGGCTAGACTATTTAATTTGTTYGCAAGATATTTTTATGAATTATGCTGTTACTTCTATTATTTTATTAAGAGGAGCAGGACACTGCAAAAGCTCTTCTTCTGGCATTTAGTTTATGTCCCTAGCAGAATTCAGTATTGAATTGATTGTAGACCCTTTTCGGGAGACTCACACAATTGTGACCTGTGGTGCTGTCCCTCAGCCTTTGTACTCTGGCTATACTTTCTGCGGTGTATGGACACATACTCCCCTTCCCACACGTGGGCCCCTGCCCCTGCTCTCCTTGGCTGAGGCTTTGGGCTGTTACTGAGCCGGCTGGAACCGACCGTGACCAGCATAGGGCAGTTCTGGTGGCGCCCACACCGGCCCCGGCAGCCTCCCGCTCTCCAAGCGCTGCTGGTTATGCCCAATACAGGAGCTTTTCAGATGGGGAGCACTTCTCTTCTCTCTCTGTAAGAGGCTCTACARTCTACTTGACCTGAATACAGGCCTAGCAGCAAAGTTTATTTAAAATTGTCCAATTTTTAAAGGTTTTTCCATTATGAACCATCAAGGCTGAAATTTTTCTGGCTGGATGCCATCCTCAGTCGAACCTCTGACAGATTCAGGGAAAGCTTGGACTAGCGGGAGGCTGTCATCCCAGCGGAGCATGGCGCTTCCTTCATGGCACCTGTCTGGGAAGCAGCTGGTGGAAGAACACGGGGACGTGGCTGTTGTGGGAGGAGCGTGGCAGGAAGGTTCCCCATGACCATCCCCGAAAACGTGGCTGCAGCAGAATCCCTGGACAGTCTGGATGTCCCACCTGCTTAGGTTTGCTCCTCATGTAGCTAAATTCTCCAGACGTTTTGGTTGCTCCAGGCACTTAATATTGTTCTGTAGATATGGAGCACCAGTGAAGTTATATGTGGTAGTTTGTCAAATTAAAAACAACTGCCCTGTGCACCCATTAATGCAATTGATTTTTAAAAGAGAATTACTTGTGATGGTTAACCTTGGGCACGCCTGACTGAATACCATTTCATACCATTATGCTTCTAGTTCCTTGAACATTTGTAGGTTGTAATGAGCTTGAGGCAGGAGGGTTTCTTATGGCTGGGGAAATTACTAATGACATAACTTGGAGCTTATAGCTTTTTTCCTCTCTTATAGGAACCAGATGGAATAGGATCCTGTCCTTTAAAGATTTAGCTTGGTTTTGAGGTAAACCTCTGATTTTTTTTTTCCACRGTGATGATCAAGAGAGTAGACGTGCTGCATCCAGTGTGAATATTGACAAAAACTGAGTGATTGTAATTGGCAGAGAGGTTTGCGGTGAATTCAAAGGTTGAGTCTGTGCTTAGCAGATGGACAAGGAGGCAGGGTGGTTGGAGGATGTTGAATAAACTGTGTGTGCCAGCACTAACTAAAAATCACCAGAGCTAGAAAACAAAAGGCCTAGAGGCCAAGCACTATCACTGAGGTCTGGAATCCCTGGAGTATTTTCCCCAATGGGAGGCAGGAGGAAGGTGATATTAGTGCTTTTAGACTGTGACTGGTTTCTGAAACACACATATTTATGTGTGAAGTCGACATGGGAACGTTTGGTTCATGCAAGTTTTGCGAAGACAGGAAAAGTGAATGCCTAGCGAAGAATCAGCTCAGTTTTTGTTTTGTTTTTGAGGTGGGTTGTTTTTTTCATAAGACCTAGCTGTTCCTGCTGGAAAACCTGTTTGTTTTGTTTCAAATGGAAACAGTATTTGGAAGTCGAAGGACGAAGAGAACAGCAGGAATTGAAAGCAAATTGGTAAATTCAGCCTGCTGTTGTGACGTGTTTATGGTGTGAGTTGGACCTACAGAGTCTGATTAGCACATTCCCAGCGGATAGAGCTGTTTGCACAATGGGAGGAATGGCAGAATTAAAGTTAGCTTGCTGTGTATACAGCGTGTCAAAAAAACATGAGCAGGGGGAAATCATCAAGTTGTTTTTAATCTGGTAGCGGTCACTCTTTTGCAGGGAGATCAAAAGCAGAAGCTAAGGGCTGTTGTGGTTTTAAGGCTTTTCAAGAAGCATCAAATTGAACTTTGATTCAGCAGGAAGAAAAACATGAATTACAAATCACCCTTGTTCTGATGTTCTATATTTCAGCTGCTGGTTAAAAACAACCAGCTACAAATAGGATAAGAAATATTAAAGCTGGAAATAGGGTTTGTAATTACTGGAGGAGTGAGGGTATTGAATATCCTTTCTTTAAGGACAGCACTAACTATTATGAAGTGAAGAGTTGATGAAAAAAGGATTTAGATGTATTTTTTATGGTAGAGGTTGGAAGAGATGCCCTGGAGAATCCTCTTCTAGCACTTTCCCATTTTTGGATGAGATAAGTTTGAGGAGGAGTAGAAGTTGAAGGATAGAAGGGTTATCTGAAAATCAACCCACGTGCACATATCAGGAACACCAGGCTGCAGCTGCTCTGTAAATAGTTGCTTTACTAAAGATCCATTTGAGCTTAATGAAGTTGCTTGTTACTCAGCACATGGTATGCGGAGAACACCAAGCTCTGTAAATTAAGTAATGATTGATCTGAGCTGTGTGTTAATTTCTTCATACTATTGTCATTCCTCCTACCAGTGTCATGAACACAATTAAGTGTACTCAGATCCTATTTTAGGACTTGCTCTCAGCCAATTATTCAGAGTGAATGGCTGGAACTTTTTTTTTTAAAGAAAAGTATTGCAAGCCCTTGAAAAGCGTGTCTGTCATAATAAGAAACCATACTTCTGTTCCTTTAGGCAGTAAGCATTAATTAAAATGGACTTTATGATGCATTAGTGCAGGTTCTAAGCTATACATTTCCTGAAGGTTATAGTGTAATACATAGTGGTATGATGCATAAATGGTAACCAGAGAAGCTGTGCAGTAGCTTTTTTAGGAGGGAAGGCTACATTGTTTCTGTGATAAATAGTAACACCAGCAGTGACAAATTTTACTTGTGGCAAAATGCTAGGAAAATTGATGACTAACTAGGAGAAGCTCATGTGACAGTTGTTGTCCAGGTTTATCTGGCAGCTTGATCTGGAGTGTATCATGTTATGATGAGTGACTGGGAATTGAGTAAAACTTTCCTGTATAATGAGAATGTGATTTAGGTGCATTTGGTTTGACAGAGATGGAGCTGTGTGAATCACAGCAGATGCAAGGGTTGCAGAGAAAGTATTGCTGAACAGCCCAAAGCAGGCTCAATGTGATATTGTAAAAGCTGGGATTATGACCCACACTTTCAACAATGCTTCATCACTTTACTTTAGCAACCCATGGACGGGCTGCGTTGCAGAACTAAGTGCTTTATTTAGTGCATTACAAAATCCAGATGTACTGCATCAAGAACCTTCTTCATTACACTTTCTGTTTTCTAAGAAGTTTCACTTTATTTCAAGGAACAAGCTCTATTTATTAGATTATTCAAATAGAGAGTCATTCTGTGCTTACCATAGCGCTTTCATCATGGTATTCCAGTGATAGAAGAGATTGCATCCTTCCTCAGAGGTGCTACCTTTGGTAGTTCATCTTAAGCCAAGACCTATTTTTATGAAATGGGAGAATGACAACATTTCTCAGTTATGACTGAATATGATTTCAGTAGGAAAAACTCAGTATGTCTTTGTAGAGGAAGATGAAGTATTGTTGTTCTGTCAGAGCTCTTTGAAGGAGCAGATTGATAACAATGATCTGCTTGATGTGGTGTTTGTATTTCCAAAAGCCTGAAAAAAGTCTTTCACTGAAGGCTCCTAAAGTATCTGAGCTGTTACAGAATAAGCATTTGTAGATGAATGCCATCTAGATATCCATGAACAGTGCTAGTAGTGTTGATAATGCATTACATAAGGAGAAATGGTTGAAAAGATATATTTTTCATGTGTAATTGATATTAACAAGACTGTCAACCCTCTTTTATTTAGGGTTATGTTGCTGTTTATGAGCAGAATGAGGAAAGTTTCTTTGTCAGTAGTCTTATGTACCTGATGGCCTAATACATGGAGCAGTGACTAGTATAATAACCTGTGTTTTGCTTGTAATTTGCCTCCAAGAAGCTTTGGACTATCTTTAGCTGCTACTTGGGACTGTTCAGCATGTGATACTCTGAACACTTTTGGAGGGTGGGTTCTCCATTGCCTAGTACTTTGTTCAAGTTGATTCCCCACCCCCCCCCACCCCACCCCCCCAGCTACAGCTAATTAAAAATGCTACCCTTTTAGGACAGTAATGTGCTAGATCCTCTTGGCTGGTGGTATCATTCATGCTTTAGAAATCACTGGGTTAAAATTAAGCCCACTGAATTCCATAGCATTGTTTCTGTCCTTACTACAGGATTAATATTTGGATTTCTGCTTCAGTTTGAATTTAGCATTCTCTTAAGATACTTTAATACTTGCTTACAGTTAAGCATTTCTGTAAACAGTTCCAGCAAATCCATTAATCATTTCCAAAGTACAAAAGAGTAATGCAGGTAAACTGAACTCTCCCTTTCTATCTTCTGTACAGATTGAGCTTCCTCAGGGTTTTTGTAACTGTTGACATTTCTGCTGGTTTTGGCTGGGATAGAGTTAATTTTCTTCATAGAAGCTAGTATGAGGCTATGTTTTGGATTTGTGCTGAAAACAGTGTTGATAATACAGGGATGTTTTCGTTATTGCTGAGCAGTGCTTACACAGAGTCAAGGCCTTTTCTGCTTCTCACCCCACCCCACCAGCGAGTAGGCTGGGGGTGCACAAGAAGTTGGGAGGGGACACAGTTGGGACAGCTGACCCCAACTGACCAAAGGGATATTCCATACCATATGACGTGATGCTCAGCATATAAAGGTGGGGGAAGAAGAAGGAAGCGGGGGATGTTCGGAGTGATGGCATTTGTCTTCCCAAGTAACCGTTATGCATGATGGAGCCCTGCTTTCCTGGAGATGGCTGAACACCTGCCTGCCGATGGGAAGTAGTGAATGAATTCCTTCTTTTGCTTTGCTTGTGTGCGTGGCTTTTGCTTTACCTATTAAACTGTCTTTATCTCAACCCATGAGTTTTCTGACTTTTGCCCTTCCAATTCTCCCCCCCATCCCACCAGGGGGGAGTGAGCGAGCGGCTGTGTGGTGCTTAGTTGCTGGCTGGGGTTAAACCACGACACATTGAAAGAAGGTAGAGGTGACTGGAGAGCTGCACTCTGGGAACACCTCATCGCTCCTCTCAGAAAGCAGCTGTCTTGTCTGAGGTAAATGAGGTAATAACAAGAGAAAAATTTGGCTCGTGTTATAGCAACAAGATGTAGTTTCTTGCGTGTTTAAATACATTCTTGATAGTATTATTGCATAGTAAGTTTACATTTCCCATACTTCTGCTTCATATTTCTCTCTGTGGTGCATCTTTGATGTTGGGAAGAATCAGATGTATCAGACTATTGGTAAGCAAAAGTAGTATAGAGAAGGTGGTATTTCTCTTCTGCCAGCCCCTCCAAAAAACCAGAAGTGATCCTGGAAAAGAAATTCTTTCAGAAGATGAGACCAGCCTTTGAAAGAGAGACCATGACACAGGTGAAATGAGGGCAAACTCATCCAGCTGTAGAGAGAGGGCCAGAATTTGGGTCCAAAGTTTGTAATGATGTATATAAATAATAATAAATAAATAATGTAGAGGTAGTTTAGCTATGGACCAAATTAATCAAGGAGGGTGGCTCTTTCTGGCCTGTGTTTGAATGAACATTCTTAGACTCAGTAAAATTCTCTACAAGAAGAGTATTAAAGTAAATTATTTACAGCTTTAAGTCAGTTATTTACCTGAATATTGAGATACTATCAATCCTCAGAGATAACTGTTGTACTGAGAGCAGGGGAGGAGGAGAGGAAGACAGAGGTGGCTTCCTTTTTCCTTAACTCATACCTGCTGGCGTGACCAAGCCACGGGTGCCGTGTAGAGATGATTTAGGATCATTTAATGTTACTCTTGCTTGCAACAATGGTAGAAGGATAGTTCAGCCCCCTCTTGCCAGAGCACATTTGCCATTGCATGTAGTTGGTACCAGAACTGCTTGTGGATGACAACCAGTAGACTTGGGGATTTCTTTTTATCTGGAGGTTTAAAATCTTCCATGTTGGGGTTATGCAGTAAGTGCCGGCATGAGTTTAAGCTTGTTTTCCCTGCTATTTGAAGTATTGGGTCAAGCTGTGTGCAGTAAAACAGGTAAATGTGGAGAAGCATTAAAAAAACCCCCTACAAACCCTTAGAGTACTTAAACTTATGAAGGATTTAATTTGTATTATTAACAGAGGGCTCATTTCAGTCCAAGTTGTAAGTACTGGAACTTATCAGTTTTGTACATGTCCTACCCCTTCAGGAAGATGCAAGTCTGGTGGCTGCCTTATTCTTGAGGCTAGTAAAGAGGTATAAATATGCAACAGATGAGAATAGTGTTGCACAGATAATTATTTGCATCCTAGTTGTAGATGATTGTCACTAAAGTTTAAGAAACATTTTGGATATCTAGTAATTTATTACATTAGATTTAAACATGATAATTAGTTTAATCTTCAATATGAAAGGTAAGCCTTAAGTATGTTTACCTGAAGTGCTTCTTTCAAGGCTTGTTTCTAACCAGTGATCTGTCTTTTTATTTGTTTCTGTTTTCAAGCAACTCAAGATTATTTTTTTAAGTGGGAACAAGGTAGATGAAAGAGAAAAATTGTTCCTACTCCAGGCTGTTGCAGTTGAAATACGTCTTTATTTCTTTATTGAAGCAACTTTATGCAAATAAAAACTACCAGCAATATAGTACCCAAAATAAAACAGCATGCACTAAGTCAAGTAGGAAAGTTGTAAAACAGTGTTTCATTGCTGAATGTTAAATATTCAAATAAACATTGTAAAAACTTCAGGAAGACTTTATGAGTCCATAGACACACAGTGTAAAATCATTCAAGTTCTGCTATCAAACCACACCGATTGTTCAACATATTCTTATCAGTCCAAGTTGAAAGCGAGTATCTTAAGGGAGGGGAGTACTTAAGCTAGTGCATATGTGTAATTCATCTCTCAAACTGCATGTATCCTGCTGCTTTCCCTATTACACCTTTTACATATAGAATCAAGATGGTGATTAAGTAAGTGCACAGAACATTCATGACATAAATAAAATGTGTGCAAACATACATCAGTATCTGGATGAAGGAGACTGTTTCACATAAGTGTGCTGTTACTGCCCTGGGTGGATGCTGTTTGTGCATTGCTAAGTGCCACAAGGAGAACTAAGGAAGCTCTGTAATAGGACTGTATGGGCAAAAGATTGCAAGACTGCTTGCAAACATATGGAAGAAAAAGGCAGAATAATAGCAGAAAAAAGGGGCTTAACATTAATCCAGAGATTTTTCCCTAGATTAGTTTCTTTTTTTCCTATAGTTGAAATGTATTTAATAGAAAAGACACCTTTAGGAAAGACTTCAGTGGAAGCATTAGTTGAATTTGAAATGTTTTAAAGAGCTGGCCTTATTCTCTAATGGCCTAGTATTCTATGGCATTGTATTTCTGTTGCTGGAAGTAGACTTGTCTAGTAATTAATAGCARGGAATGATTTGTTATCTGGTGGTCAACATGCCTATGGTGAACATAACTCCCAAAGCTTACGTTCCTCATGAAGAAATTGTTTGAAAACGTATTGACAGATAGAAGAACCTTTATGTGTTCAGATATGTTTTGACCTTCTCACTGAGTAATACTTTATTCTGCAAATAGTCTCATTGAAATCAATGGGACTGTTTTACAGAAAAAATTAAGTAGAAGTGAGAGTGGCAGAACCAGATTGGCAGACTCTGAAGTAGATGAACAAGGTACTAGAAATGAAAAATACCTGTTAAGTAGTCTCAGGATCAAATTTGCTAATCAACCACATTGTTTATCAGCTGGAGTAGCTGAGGTATTTCCATCTGTAAACTCTGCTTGTACATGTGCCCTGTTTCTGTCTGTCAGCTGTCTACTCATCTCACCTTATGCGGGAGATGACTAGGAGAGAAGACGATCTATGGGTTGACTTGTAGTGCCTTGATGTTTTTTACCACAAAAGCAGATAGCATATCTAGGTAGCCTGAGCTTACTGAATAAGGTTACCTATAAAGTTAATCTGCATCCAAATACAGAAGAGATGTGGATTTTATAAGAAGGATACTGTGGAAGCTTGAATTTAAGCTGAGATACTAAACTCTTCAAAACTTCAGGAATTTTTGGTAAAACATCACCTTAGGGTAGAAAATGTTCCAGAGAGAAATTGTACAGGTGTGATTCAACAACAGTCATTGCAGTAACAGTTATTTAATCGGCTATTTCTATAATCAAGTAATTGTTGTAATAGTTCTTTTAAGAGTTTGGTTTAGCTTTAAATAAACTGAAAAGAGGAAGGATGGAAATCCTTAAGTGTAATCAATATTTTATTTTAAGAAATAAAATCACACCTTGTATTTGTCGTCTAGGACCTGAGTTACAGACTGAAACCTAATTTATCTTCTGTTTTTTGGTTTTGGCTCACACAAAGGTTTCTGTTGACAGAAAATAAATGATCTTGTGGAAAAGACGTGCACTTGGGACTTGCAAGATCTGTGCTTAGTTCTTAGCTCAGCGCCAGTATTCCTTGAAATCACTTAATCTGGATGTGTTTCCCATCTGTTCTGCTTTTCTAGGTGGCAAGATTTGTGACCATGTTTGCATACAGATGAATACAGGGTTATTCAGTCCCAAGTGTTACTCAGAGCCTCTTGTTGCTGTTGAAATGCATATGCCAGTGAAATTAATTCCTGGTTTATGTCTTTAAGTGATTAGATCTTAATTATATGCGAGTGTGTATTCTTCATTTGCAAGGAATGGTGGGGAACATTTACAAATGTGTTCCTCCTGTACAGAAAACTGATTAAATAAGCATGAGGGGAATGATTTAAGAAGGATAGCAAGTTGTAAGCTTACGGAGGACTTCTTGTAGGAGGGAGACGAGCAGAACAGTTTTGAGTCACCCACTTCAGCTGTTTATGTCCTTGTGACTATGTGCAGTTTAATTTTCCAGCTACGATGGCCTGGTCAGACATGCCCAGGCCTCTTCCTGAGTACAGGATGCTGAAGTGCAGTGTTGGAGAAGGTTGAGTTGGAATGGAAGTGCTTAGTTATGTATTAAAAGCAATCATTGCTAGTAATGAGAAGTCCCAAAGAGTTTATTCTGGCAATTAAAAAGGTTGTAGCTATGCTTTCCTGGGTTCATTAGAGAAAGATGCATTTTTGCTGATGTAAATTGATAAAGCTCTAGTTATAGCTACCCTCTCAGATAAGCTAAATATTCAAACTTGAGAATCTCAAGTATCATTGAATTAAAACCACACACTGTTACTTTAGTTGCCAGGAGGAAAGAAAAAAAAAAATTTGTCTTGATCTCCTACTGTATTGCTAGGTTGACGCCTCCCCAATCCCTGCCTTTTGTAAGCTGCCTTTGGTTCTAGAGTGCAGACGTATAACTAACCTTTGATCTCATGTGGTGTGTTAACTGCTGGCTTTAAATGAAGTTTTTTCTGGAACAGACAACCTATGCTACACAGCTTTACTTAAATCCAGTTTATTTGAAGACAGACGGTGTTTTAAATTTACTAAATACATACAAGCACTGTGTAGTATGCAGACTTTTGGGCAAGCTGCCTTTCTGATCCATCTTAAAAAGCTGTTTAAAATATATATTAATCAGTTTTGTGATAAAGACTTCATTGTATGGGGCAACACACAGCAGAAGTTTTTGAGAAAGAGGAGAGAATAGTTCAAATTCTTCTGAAGGCTGGTTTTGCCATAAAGCAAAGTAAGGTCAAGGGACCTGCACAGGAGATCCAGTTTTTAGGAATAACATGGGAAGATGGGCATTGTCACATCCCAATGGATGTGATCAATGAAATAACAGCCATGTCTCCACCAACTAGCAAAAAGGAAACACAAGCCTTCTCAGCTGTTGTGAGTTTTTGGAGAATGCATATTCCRGATTACAGYCWGATYGTAAGCCCTCTCTATCAAGTGAGCCGGAAGAAGAACAATTTCAAATGGGGCCCTGAGAAACAACAAGCCTTTGAACAAATTAAACGGGAGATAGTTCAGGCAGTAGCCCTTGGGCCAGTC